>OX596011.1:50034710-50449938 GCA_951394025.1 Heteromyza rotundicornis | reverse complement strand
ATTGGTCTTTTCTACGCACGGGGTCCCTGCTCGGGAGCCATTGTAACGAACCTTTTTCGAAGCCGAGGTGAAGCCGTCGGTGTCCAGGGTTCGCTGCAAAAATTTATTGATTGAAACCATGTGCAGACAAATTCCTAAGTGTATAAATGTTTTCAAACGGGTTTTGGGTTATTCTTTAAATTTGTCTGTTTTTTATTATTCACTATTTCACTATCGTTGATTATCGGGACACTAACGTGGTGTCTTTACTCAGAGCGTCCGTCTGAGGCGTGGTCTCATTGCGCGAGTAGGAAATACCAGGAAACTGTTCTGGCAATGCGTTTTCATAGGTCGCTACTATGAGCTGAACTGAACTATCAAAACCTTGCTTTTACAAGGGAGTGGGAACGTACGAGCCACGCGAGTGCTGGCGATAACCTACAGTTCGGGTGAGGGGACTACAACCACGCGTCTGCTGGCGAGGTTCTACGAGTTGGGACAGAGAGGTGAATCATACCACACGGTTGTTGGCAGAGATTCTATAAAATTAAGGGGAAAGAGCGAAGAATCACGCCACACGATTGCAGGCGAAGATTCTGCGGGATTCGGGAGAAGATCAAGAAGTCCTGCCACGCGATTGCTGGCGAGGATTCTGTAAGTAGGGACAGGGAGGGGAATCACGCCACACGGCTGCTGGCAGAGATTTTATAAAATTAAGGGGGGAGAGCGAAGATTCGGGAGAAGAGTGAGAGTTCACGCCACACGGAAGAATTCTATAGGATTAGGGAAAAAAACAGGAAATCACGCCACACGATTGCTGGCGATGATTTTGCGACATTTGTGGCAGAGTGAGAAATCACACCACGCGGTTGCTGGGATCTACGGGATTCGGGAAGAGAGTGAGAAATCACGCCACAAGATTGCTGGCGAAGAGTTCTATAGGATTAAGGGGGAAGGAGCAAGAAGTCAAGCTACACGATTGCTGGCGATTATTCTACGGGATTCGGGAAAAGCGGTGGAAATCACTACAAGGGACAGGGGTTATATGCTAAATCGGCCTATGCCTATTTACGGTCACTACCTACTACCGACACTATTTCCTACTATATTCTCTTACCCGGTTGTTGCTGTTTACCGAACGATTATGCGCGTTCTCAGCTTCTGGTGTGGTCGTCTCAACAGCTAGAAGCGAACTAAACTTTGGTGCGACGCTCTCGACAGCCAAAGATGAAGACCGAACTATTTTGGTGTGATGCGCTCGACATCCAAAAGTAGACTCCATAATTATTTTCTGCTGATCGATCTGCAGACCATTTCGCAGACTCTTGCGCCGATCAAATTCGTGCGTTGCCGCACTGAGTGAAGTTGGTGGCCGTTCGTTGTGCTAGTGTCCCCACGTCGTATGCCCATTCATAACTTTTGTCGCGATGAAATGTTCGGCGAAACTCAAAAGTTGTTTAGATGCTAGATGGCTTAATGGCTAAAATTCAATTAAAGATTATCTTATAAAAGGTTTAATGCTAGCTATGGGTATTCATGATAAAAATTAGAGTGCTATTTACATTATTATGTTAATTCAGTTAGTCTTTAATTCATGTAAACAAATTGAGATTATTGTAAGTGTGAACAAATTGCAATTATTGAAAGTGTGAACACTTGGTGTTGGGGAAAACGCGTCGTCACAACTTTCCCCTTTACAGTTCACACATTACCCTGCATGTGTCACTGAAAACTGAGGAGCAACTGAATGCGGCAGTGCGTAACTTTACCCTTCTACTTACCCCAAAAATCAATAACACTACCCAAAAAAAGGAATTTGTGCCACAAAATATAGCTGCGCTCTTAACAGAAAAGAGATCAATAAGGTGTGATTGGCAAAAGCTCAGATCACCCTATCTGAAAAAAAGCTGACCTTCATTACACGAAAATTCCAAAATGAACTGAAGGCGAAAAACGGGAATGATCTGCATCAATTCATGGAAAAGCTTACACCGACGAGCTCAACAAATTACTCTCTTTGGCGTGCCACAAAAAATTTAAAATGACCCATTATTGCAGAATCGCCAATTCGTTTACCCAACGGAGACTGGGCGAGAAGTGATGCCGAAAAAGGTACTGCTTTTGCAAGTTACCTAAAAAATGTATTTACTCCAAACCAGATCGCAACCAGGTCAAATTTTCACCCACTACTCATCAAAAGAAAAGCACTTATGGACGATATTGCCAAGTTAAACCCAAAAAAAGCTCCAGGACATGACTTAATAACGGCTAAAATGGTGAAAGAGCTGCCATCAATTGCTGTTACTCACTTATTGCATATATATAATGCTATATTAAGAATAGGTCACTACCCAACTGACTGGAAGCTATCGCAGATCACGATGATCCCAAAACCGGGAAAAGACCCTACAAACGTGAGTTCATATCGCCCAATAAGCTTACTCTCTACCCTATCAAAACTTTTTGAGAAAATTCTGATAAAAATTATGTTACCCACAATACTCGCTAAAGGTGAAATACCCAATCACCAATTCGGATTTAGAGAAAAGCATGGCACAATTGAACAGGTTCATCGCTTTGTTGAATTGATCAAAAAAACATTCGAGAAAAAGCAATACTGCTCAGCAGTATTCCTCGACATCACCCAAGCCTTTGATAAGGTATGGCATAGAGGATTGATATCCAAACTACAGAAACTATTACATGCACATTTTGCTTGACAACTCCTTGACCCACAGAAAATTTGTAGTTAAACATAAAAGTTTCGTTTCTCGTAGATTTAATATTCTTGCCGGTGTACCCCAAGGCAGCGTCCTCGGACCCCTGCTGTATATACTCTATACAGCTGATATGCCCACTTATGATCAGACCCTCATCTCAACATTTGCCGACGACACCACAATATTGTGCTCATACTCAGACCCCAAAATGGCATCACAACACGTGCAACAGCATTTAATCACTTTGCAAAATGGGTTAGCTCAGTGGAGAATTAAATTCAATAAGTCTTAGAGCGTTCATCTAACCTTCACCCTAAGGAAAGATACTTGCCCCACCCTTAAAATAAATGGTAGTGTAATACCACAGTGTCGTGAAACCAAATACCTTGGTATGCATCTCGATCGCAGGCTCACTTGGAAAAGGCACATCGAAGCTAAAAATACACAAATCAAATTAAAAAAAATCGAACTGAATTGGCTCCTTTCGAAACAATCAAAACTCAACACCAAGTACAAAATCCTTTTATATAAAAGCGGAATTAAACCCATATGGACATATGGGATTGAGCTCTGGGGAACAGCATCTCCATCAAATGTTGAGAAACTACAAAGAATGCAGTCGAAAGTTCTGCGTCAAATCGTTGCAGCTCCATGGTTTATAAGAAATGCACAAATCCATTGAGATTTACAAATACCGACAATTTCCGATGATATCCCTAAACGTACATCAAAGTACAAAGATAAGCTTAAGCTGCATCCAAATATTCTAGCTATAAATTTGTTTAGACCCACCTGACGCCTACGTCTAAAGCGTAACTATTCTATAGCTTTTGAATAGATAGCCCCGTAACCCTCAGCAACTCCAACATACCGCATATGACGCCATCAGGACGATGCCAACATCCATCGATGTCAGCATCGCCTTGATGACGCCCCCAAGAATGATAACTAGGGGCCAAATCGTTGGATTAGGTCAACTAGTAAATTAAAATGTGAAATTAGTATTTAATGTAAAATTTGTACCGTTAAAAATTATTGTTAGTTCTAAGTTTTAGAAGATCCAATAAATAAAAATGAATTTAATAAAAAAAAAAATTCGACAACTGAGCTTTAAACATTTCAAAGCAAGATGCGACATTTTTTCCATCAAATAGTTCATTCCAATTAATGTTAACAAATTTACTATTCAGAAGATCAAAATTACATGAGTTGAAATTAAAATAATTTTTTACTGGAGTACTAAGTATATATTCATAAAAATCAATTTCCAATACTAATTATGATGCATATCCGCGGTTGAGACCGGAAAAAGACAAACTGATAAAACATATTTTATGTTATTTGATACAAAAATGAAATCTAAGATTCTATCCAATTTATTAACAAAAGAATTAATTTGCACTAAGTCAATACTAAGAATACTATCAATAAAATTTATTTTATGAGCATAAATTACATTAGTCGGTATTAATTCCGAGGCAAGATTCAGCCAAACAACTTTATCTGTTTCTGTTGTTAGTGTTATTTCTGTTTTGGTTACGGTTGGAACTGTTGTTGTTGTCATTTCGGTTTTGGTTTCGGTTGAAACTGTTGTTGTTGTCATTTCGGTTTTGGTTTCGGGTGAAACTGTTGTTGTTATCATTTCGGTTTTGGTTTCTATCGTTGTAATTATATCTGTTAGTGTTATTTCTGTTTTGGTTAAAAGAGTGATTGTTTTGTGTATTTCGATTTTCATTGTACCTGTTGTTAAAATTGCGTTGTGTGTTTGGTCTGGAATTGTATGGAATATTCCCAATTCGCTGAACATGCATAATTGTATTTGGCGAAGTCATTGACTCGTTTTCAAGTTCAATAGCCAATTCTGTTGCTTTCAACAAGTCTCTAGGTCGTGCAGCAATTTTGTTGTTCCTTTTAAGTATCACATTTTGTTCGGCTGGTGTGGGTTCTGATCCCAGACTTTGAATTCCTAGTCTATTCAGGCCTTCCATTATGTGTAGTAGCTGTTCTTTGTAAGTATGTACCTTTAAATTGCGTTGCTGTAGGTTGTTTAGTCTTATTTGTAGCGGTGCTTCTGTGGTGTTATCTTTGTATCTAAGGCGTATAAGTGTTTCGAAACTTTATGGTTTCGAGTTGTTACCTAACGGGGTGCGCACTGTTGCTGTTAGTTTAGCGTGAAATAAATATTGTAAGAAATCCGTTTTGCCTTCTATATTTAAAGATTTGTTAACTAATTCGGCTGTGATTATAAAACTCTCTAATTCTCTGAAATTTCCTGTGAATGTTGTTAATGCCTTTGAGGCAATTTCTAGGTTAAAAGATGCCATTGTGTGGTTTCTTGATTAATTTATTTCTGTTGAGCTATTTTTTTCTTCTAATTGTGCCATTAGTAGCTGTCTAGTTAGTCAGAGTGTACTATGAAATTCTATTATAATGCCCTTATGGGTGTCAATATCTTCTAATTAGTTTTCTAAAATTTTAAAGTCTTTGTCCAAATTTTCTATTTCTTGTAATTTTTCAAATATAGTTTCATCCTTATATGGTCTGTTGGTTGGCTAATGTTTATATGTATTTTATCTATGTATTTTTTTAAATTTTCAATTAGGATTTATTTAAGTACATTTTTTTTATTTTATTTTTTTTTTATACGTTGGTGACATAAGGTCTACAGCGGTGTGCTTGTGCACGTATGATTTGAAATGTTTACTAATTTTATACGATATGAATAGTGTAATAATAAGAATAAATATAACGAATATGTCCTCTGGAATTGATGGTATGAATATTGTTTTTTGTAGTGCTGTTGTTGTTGACTGTAGTTTGTTGTTGATGCGGCTTGCTGTGAGTTTTGCCCATTCTGTCCTTTTTATACCCTGCACACTAGTGTCCAAAGGTATATTGTTTTTGTCACACCGTTTGTAACGCCCATAAGGAGGTGTGTCCGGTATGGAAAAGTATATATATTCTTGATCAGCATCACCTCCTGAGTTGACTAGTCCATGTCCGTCTGTCCGTCTGTCCGTCTGCCTGTATGTCCGTCTGTCTGTCATTTCGCACGATAACTGTAGTAGCTTTTGAGCTATCGACTACAAATTTTGGGATTCCTCTTGTTTTGGCGAATGATTGGACGGTATTGAAAACGGGCAACATCGGATAAGAGCCACGCCTACCTCCCATACAAAATGGCCGCCAATTGTAAATTATTTTCGTTTATCTTGAAAAATACTTAACCGATTGCCTCCAAATTTTGGACGGTATTGAAAATGGGCAACATCGGATAAGAGCCACGCCTTATCTCCTATACAAAATGGTCGCCAATTTTATATTATTTTCGTTTATCTTGAGAAATACTGAACCTATTTGGATATCTATAAAAAATCGCAAAATTATCGATAAAAATCGATAAATTATCGAAAAGTTATCGATAATAAATCGATAAATTATCGAAAAATTAAGGATAAATTATCGAAAAACTATCGATAAAATATCGAAAAATTATGAATAAAATATCGAAAACTATCAATAAAATACCGATTTTCGATATGGTCTCAGAATGTATCGTACTCGCATGTGCAGGGTATTACTAGTTTTTCTTTCAATTGGTTGAGAAGATTCTTTGTGTTGTTTTGTCCGTGGTGTCATTGATGCATCTGTAGAGTTGTGCCAGTTCACGTCTGTGAAGAACGGCTTTACCTCCACGTGTTCTTGGGGTGCGCCTTTTTGTTTTCTTCCTGCTGTGTGAAGAACGCCTTTTTGTTTTCGATTTGCTGGCCAACTCTTCGCTTGTATTCTTCGATACTTAGCGGCTTTGGTATGTAAACCTCGAATACCTCTTCTGTTGTGCCCTCTGGCACGTATTCTTCTCCCGGCACGTTGTTGACAACGTCCAGAACCTTTTGTGTATATTGGGTCAGAGCAGAGGTGTCAGCCGATGGAAAATCGTCGGCGGCGGCGGCTGATCCAATTTCAGTCGGCGGCGGCTGGCCGATCGGCTAAGCCGGTTATTTGGCTAAGCCGATTTTCCTTTAAATGAATATGCTAAAAATTTTCAAAATACAAATTTTTTGCTGCTCAAAGTGCTTAGCAATTTCATTTATTTAAATAAAAATGTTACAATTATTTTGAAAAATAAATTTTAAACAAAAATGTAAAACAAAAAAAAACGTTATTTGGCGCGTTAAGAATAGCTTTGGACCGTCAATCGCTTTGGTTTTTTTTTTACTTTTTCGAAAAACTTGTCGACTTGTGTCCTTTTCATTTTGATTTTTTTGTTAGAAATCATACAAAAAAATTAGATTCGAATAGATCCGAATTAGATACGTTTTTTAGCCAGGGTCATCGGCGGCGGCTAACATTTTTTAAAATCGTCGGCGGCGGCTAGCCGACCGCCTTAGCCGCATCAGCTGACACCTCTGGGTCAGAGTACTCAAAAGTGCAGCGCTAGCATATCGATACATTGTCGGTGCATTTGTACCAATGAAATGTAGGGGTAGGTAATGTAGACAGGTATGTATACACTACAAATTCTACAATTACGTATTTTTTTGACGAATCAATTAATGAATTAAGTGATTGACCAATAAATTGATCATTAACTTTATTAATTGCAACAAATTTTATTAACATTACTAAAGTGTCCATGTAACCCCCACATATGTTCTTATATGTACTTATTGCAATATGTACTTTTTACAATATATAAAAAAATACGTAAAAAATAAACGAAAAAAATGAAATCTATCGTCAATATTTCTTATTTTTTCGTCCATATTTCGCCTATTTTATCGTCCATATTCCACACATATTTTCATGTTTTTTGTTTTCTTTTCATGATATTTTTTTTGAAAATGGGCAACATCGGATAAGAGCCACGCCTTATCTCCTATACAAAATGGTCGCCAATTTTATATTATTTTCGTTTATCTTGAGAAATACTGAACCTATTTGGATATCTATAAAAAATCGCAAAATTATCGATAAAAATCGATAAATTATCGAAAAGTTATCGATAATAAATCGATAAATTATCGAAAAATTAAGGATAAATTATCGAAAAACTATCGATAAAATATCGAAAAATTATGAATAAAATATCGAAAACTATCAATAAAATACCGATTTTCGATATGGTCTCAGAATGTATCGTACTCGCATGTGCAGGGTATTACTAGTTTTTCTTTCAATTGGTTGAGAAGATTCTTTGTGTTGTTTTGTCCGTGGTGTCATTGATGCATCTGTAGAGTTGTGCCAGTTCACGTCTGTGAAGAACGGCTTTACCTCCACGTGTTCTTGGGGTGCGCCTTTTTGTTTTCTTCCTGCTGTGTGAAGAACGCCTTTTTGTTTTCGATTTGCTGGCCAACTCTTCGCTTGTATTCTTCGATACTTAGCGGCTTTGGTATGTAAACCTCGAATACCTCTTCTGTTGTGCCCTCTGGCACGTATTCTTCTCCCGGCACGTTGTTGACAACGTCCAGAACCTTTTGTGTATATTGGGTCAGAGCAGAGGTGTCAGCCGATGGAAAATCGTCGGCGGCGGCGGCTGATCCAATTTCAGTCGGCGGCGGCTGGCCGATCGGCTAAGCCGGTTATTTGGCTAAGCCGATTTTCCTTTAAATGAATATGCTAAAAATTTTCAAAATACAACTTTTTTGCTGCTCAAAGTGCTTAGCAATTTCATTTATTTAAATAAAAATGTTACAATTATTTTGAAAAATAAATTTTAAACAAAAATGTAAAACAAAAAAAAACGTTATTTGGCGCGTTAAGAATAGCTTTGGACCGTCAATCGCTTTGGTTTTTTTTTTACTTTTTCGAAAAACTTGTCGACTTGTGTCCTTTTCATTTTGATTTTTTTGTTAGAAATCATACAAAAAAATTAGATTCGAATAGATCCGAATTAGATACGTTTTTTAGCCAGGGTCATCGGCGGCGGCTAACATTTTTTAAAATCGTCGGCGGCGGCTAGCCGACCGCCTTAGCCGCATCAGCTGACACCTCTGGGTCAGAGTACTCAAAAGTGCAGCGCTAGCATATCGATACATTGTCGGTGCATTTGTACCAATGAAATGTAGGGGTAGGTAATGTAGACAGGTATGTATACACTACAAATTCTACAATTACGTATTTTTTTGACGAATCAATTAATGAATTAAGTGATTGACCAATAAATTGATCATTAACTTTATTAATTGCAACAAATTTTATTAACATTACTAAAGTGTCCATGTAACCCCCACATATGTTCTTATATGTACTTATTGCAATATGTACTTTTTACAATATATAAAAAAATACGTAAAAAATAAACGAAAAAAATGAAATCTATCGTCAATATTTCTTATTTTTTCGTCCATATTTCGCCTATTTTATCGTCCATATTCCACACATATTTTCAAATTTTTCGTCCATATAAAAATAAGCATTGCTCATAAATTATACACACCGTGAGAACAGACAAAACAATTACCACTTGCAGTTGGTGGTGTAAACACTTAACTATTGTACGCAAGCCATACCACATTCAGTTCGTCAACATTATGTGTACATTTGCTCTAAAATGTATCCATGCACGGTATTAATCACACTGGTCGACAGTACTTTTGTTAAATGATAAAACTTGGTTGTTTCTTATGTATTTTGATACGCTGAATCCGAAAATAACCATGAAATTTGTTCAGCACGCAGAATTTTTCCGAAAACGCCAAAAATGCAATTATTGCGGTTTTCATACTGTAATTTTAAAAAAATTCTAAAAATTTTAGAAGATTTTTTATTGTTTTTTATAGGAATGTGACGGATGTGAGTTTTGCGAAGGCGGATGCTGGTGCGTGTTTGAAAATAACACCCGCAAATTAAACAACTTTTTCGAAAAAATTTAATTTTTTTCACTTTGTTAATTACACTGGTCCAGAGATGTCAGCCGATGCGGCTAAGCCGGTCGGCTAGCCGCCGCCGACGATTTTTTTATTCGAATCTAAAAACGGAAAAAATACGAAAAATTTGTCAATTTTGAAATAACGGTTTTTCATTTTAATGGTAATTCATTTTGATAAATGAGAAACTACAACTTTTTCTTATGTATTTTTTCACGCTGAATCCGCATATAACAATAAGAAATTCATAGCACTCATAGTTTTGAAGTTATTCTCAGTTATTAGAGCCAGTTCAGTTTTGTCGACTGGTGTGAAAAAATCACTTTCCTTTTCTTGTTGATTCAAAGAAAAGATTTATTTTTAAATATCGAAACTGCACCAACCATACTTTGGTCCAGTTTAGTGAGACAACTTTGTACAGTTATTTAATTAGGCATAATTAAACATATTGCCTACTGTGAAAGACTAAAGACTTTTAACACTATTATCCTCTCTTGGACATGTTTTTTGTTTTCTTTTCATGATATTTTTTTTGAAAATGGGCAACATCGGATAAGAGCCACGCCTTATCTATATATATAAAAGAGACGTGTATGTTTGTCTCGAGTGGACGCGAAAACTACAGCACCGATTCTCACCAAAATTTATATATGTGTTCTAGGGGTCGTGAGTCGTGACATAGGATAGGTTTTGACACGCCCTTTTTTACCGCCCACAAGTTAGAAAATACGAATTTCTCTCACATTTGTGAATCTTTAAAAGCAAATAACATATGATCAACAATCAACTCGGTTGCCACCTAGGACTTAATTTTTCCCCACCCAAGCAGTGTTACCATATCTGCTGATATTCCCAGTACAACATTAAGGTCCGCACACATCAACGCGAAGTACCGCAGCCGCTGCGAAACTTACTCAAAAATGTTTCTTGCAAATGCGAAAATATATTTGTTTGAGGTGAGCAATTTCATAAAAACAAATAAAAATGTGAATCTATCTATATATATATATATATATATATATAAAAGAGACGTGTATGGTTGTCACCAGTAGACGCGAAAACTACAGCACCAATTCTCACCAAAATTTATATATGTGTTCTAGGGGTCGTGAGTCGTGACATAGGATAGGTTTTGACACGCCCACTTTTACCGCCCACAAGTTAGAAAATACGTATTTCTCTCACATTTGTGAATCTTTTAAAGCAAATACCATATGATCAACAGTCAACTTGGTTGCCACCTAGGACTTAATTTTTCCCCACCCAAGCAGTGTTACCATATCTGCGGGCTTTTTTACCTTTCGGTTTCTTTCAAAGTATGAAATCGATTTGCTAAAGTATTTCACGTCGATGTACCGATCACAAATTTCAACAACTTCGTGTATTTTCAACATTAAATGCAGCAGGGAGTAATAATTAAGGTTATTTCCATTTGATTGCATGTAACTTTTCAACAATGGAAAAAACCTAAGGCAGTGCCAAAATAACACGGCTTCTCATTGAGTATTACATATTCGCAATTCCATAATTTGCCCCAATCTCCCAGTGCACATTTTACGCCCACTTTCACAGTACTTCATTTCCACTTAAATGCATTTGCCATTTACATTCCAAATAACTACGGAAAAATGTCTATTGTGAATGGAAATTAAATTATACCCAACTTAAAGCTCCCCACACACTGCCGCGAAATTTCCCCAAAAATTGCTCAAAAATTGCAAGGCGATATTCGGCTCGGACAAATTTTTTTGTGCTGAAAAATTTCACAAAAACAAAAACAAATGCATATCATTCTAGAGCGCACTATCGTATTTTCAAGAAAAAGTACCACGACACCAACGAAATTTTGCATTCATGCGAAAGGCGACCTTAAATGCTCACTGCGAAAGTCGCCCACTTTCACAGTAACCCTACACACAGTACTTCATTACAACTTAAAATACCCAAAAAATTTTGTTGCGGTGAAAAATTTCAAAGCTACAACTAAAACTGTGTATCATTTATAAATTTTCTTTAAAAAAACGCAGTATCGCATATTCAAGCAACATTTTTGTTCAAGTTCCGTACCGGCGGCGGAATTTCGCGTTGGCTTATGGGGACTGCAATTGGCCTTTTCGGCAAATAAGCACTGCAAAATTGTCCCAACAAGTTATAGAAATCACTTTCTTCCCACAAGAAAAATTTACAAAAACACAACAGAACGTCTCTCAATGTGGCAACACTCCTCACAGACGGGGCGCTCAACCAGTGCAGCCAACTTTAGGAAAATTTCCCTTCCTAAGGGAATTTTTGGTTTAATTTTGTCTAAAAGGGATAAAGGTACTTATTTTTTCTTAATTTGAAGGTGCCCTTAGACCGTAGGAGCGAATACAACTTTTGTCGCGAACTCCAATCGTAAACGAAATTCCGTTCGTGCAACCGTTTACACTGACTGAATATTCCCTCCCGCAGCAGCATCGGAATCTACAGATTTGTTCGTTTTCAAGTGTTTACACTGCCGGGCCATTTTGTGCGAGCATTCGGCTACGTACCAAAGATCAAAGATCGTAATCCAGTCGTTTGCACCGGCCGAATTAACGGCATTTATACCACATGTCATTTAATTTAATTTCAATAATCTTCCAAACATACTTTACTGCGCTACATACATACATACAATACGAATCATTCATTCATGCATCAAAACCTATTTCAATACCAATCGCTACATCAATTTTCCTCTCTATAAAATTGTACAAAATTAACTCCACAGTATAAACACCAATTAAACATATATATTTAAAAATTACTTTCATCCATTCATACATTACATTGCAGACAATGCAACAACAACAAAATTATTTAGGCCCAGCGAAGCGGACCGGGCCCTATACAAAATGGTCGCCAATTTTATATTATTTTCGTTTATCTTGAGAAATACTGAACCTATTTGGATGCGATTTTTTGCATTGGGTTGGAAATGAGGTCGGGAACGAAATGGGAATGAAACCGGAACGAAATGGAATTGGACCGGAACAAAATGGAATTGGAACAAAATTTTTAAATGGATCAGGAAACTAAAATTATTTATAAATATTGGAAAATTATCGATAAATATTGGAAAATGATCGATAAATTATCGATAAATTGTCAAAAAATTATCGATAAATTATCGAAAAATTATCGATAAAAAATCGAAAAATTATCGAAAAATCATCGAAAAAAAATCGAAAAATTATCGATAAAAAATCGAAAAATTATCGATTAAAAAATCGAAAAATTATCAATAAAAATCGAAAAATTATCTAAAAAAAATCGCAAAATTATCGATAAAAATCTATAAATAATCGAAAAGTTATCGATAATAAATCGATAAATTATCGATAAATTATCGAAAAATTAAGGATAAATTATCGAAAAACTATCGATAAAATATCGAAAAATTATGAATAAAATATCGAAAACTATCAATAAAATACCGATTTTCGATATGGTCTCAGAATGTATCGTACTCGCATGTGCAGGGTATTACTAGTTTTTCTTTCAATTGGTTGAGAAGATTCTTTGTGTTGTTTTGTCCGTGGTGTCATTGATGCATCTGTAGAGTTGTGCCAGTTCACGTCTGTGAAGAACGGCTTTACCTCCACGTGTTCTTGGGGTGCGCCTTTTTGTTTTCTTCCTGCTGTGTGAAGAGCGCCTTTTTGTTTTCGATTTGCTGGCCAACTCTTCGCTTGTATTCTTCGATACTTAGCGGCTTTGGTCCCACGGTCTTGGGTGTTGGTATGTAAACCTCGAATACGTCTTCAGTTGTGCCCTCTAACACGTATTCTTCTCCCGACACGTTGTTGACAACGTCCAGAACCTTTTGTGTATATTGGGTCAGAGCAGCGGCGGCTGATCCAATTTCAGTCGGCGGCGGCTAGCCGATCAGCTAAGCCGGTTATTTGGCTAAGCCGATTTTCCTTTAAATGAATATGCTAAACATTTTCAAAATACAACTTTTTTGCTGCTCAAAGTGCTTAGCAATTTCATTTATTTAAATAAAAATGTCACAATTAATTTGAAAAATAAATTTTAAACAAAAATGTAAAACAAAAAAAACGTTATTTGGCGCGTTAAGAATAGCTTTGGACCGTCAATCGCTTTGGTTTTTTTTTTTACTTTTTCGAAAAACTTGTCGAGTTGTGTCCTTTTCATTTTGATTTTTTTGTTAGAAATCATACCAAAAAATTAGATTCGAATAAAAAAAATCGAGATTGTCGCCTTAGCCGCAAGCCGTTTTTTAGCCGGGGTCATCGGCGGCGGCTAACATTTTTTAAAATCGTCGGCGCCGGCTAGCCGACCGGCTTAGCCGCATCGGCTGACACCTCTGGGTCAGAGTACTCAAAAGTGCAGCGCTAGCATATCGATACATTGTCGGTGCATGTGTACTAATGAAATGTAGGGGTAGGTAATGTAGACATGTACGTATACACTACAAATTCGACAATTACGTATTTTTTTGACGAATCAATTAATGAATTAGGTGATTGACCAATAAATTGATCATTAAGCAAACAATAATTTTAATATTTTTAAAGGCATCAACAAAAACAATGTTCTTTTGGCTGTGGGCGATGCGGTACCATACATGGTATGTGCAATGAAGGGATTGATGGTACATGCATCAACAAAAACAATGTTCTTTTGGCTGTGGGCGATGCGGTACCATACATGGTATGTGCAATGAAGGGATTGATGGTACATTATCCAAAGATGCTACATGTTACTTGTGCAGCTCATGAACTTTATTAACTGCAACAAATTTTATTAACATTACTAAAGTGTCCATGTAACCCCCACATATGTTCTTATATGTACTTATTGCAATATGTACTTTTTACAACATATAAAAAAATACGTAAAAAATAAACGAAAAAAATGAAATCTGTCGTCAATGTTTCTTTTTTTTTCGTCCATATTTCGCCTGTTTTATCGTCCATATTCCACACATATTTTCAAATTTTTCGTCCATATAAAAATAAGCACTGCTCACCGAAAACAGACAAAACAATTACCACTTACAGTTGGTGGAGTAAACACTTAACTATTTTACGCAAGCCATACCACATTCAGTTCGTCAACATTATGTGTACATTTGCTCTAAAATGTATCCATGCACGGTATTAATCACACTGGTCGACAGTACTTTTGTTAAATGATAAAACTTGGTTATTTCTTATGTATTTTGATACGCTGAATCCGAAAATAATTTGTTTGTTCAGCACGCACAATTTTTCCGAAAACGCTAAAAATGCAGTTATTGCGGTTTTCATACTGTAATTTTAAAAAAAATTCTAAAAATTTTAGAAGATTTTTTATTGTTTTTTATAGGAATGTGACGGATGTGAGTTTTGCGAAGTCGGATGCGGGTGCGTGTTTGAAAAAAAACACCCGCAAATTAAACAACTTTTTCGAAAAAATTTAATTTTTTTCACTTTTTTAATTACACTGGTCCAGAGGTGTCAGCCGATGCGGCTAAGCCGGTCGGCTAGCCGCCGCCGACGATTTTTTTATTCGAATCTAAAAACGGAAAAAATACGAAAAATTTGTCAATTTTGAAATAACGGTTTTTCATTTTAATGGTAATTCATTTTGTTAAATGAGAAACTACAACTTTTTCTTATGTATTTTTTCACGCTGAATCCGCATATAACAATAAGAAATTCATAGCACTCATAGTTTTGAAGTTATTCTCAGTTATTAGAGCCAGTTCAGTTTTGTCGACCAGTGTGATCAGACAGATCACACTGGTGTGAAAAAATCACTTTCCTTTTCTTGTTGATTCAAAGAAAAGATTTATTTTAAAATATCGAAACTGCACCAACCATACTTTGGTCCAGTTTAGTGAGACAACTTTGAACAGTTATTTAATTAGGCATAATTAAACATATTGCCTACTGTGAAAGACTAAAGTCTTTTAACACTATTATCCTCTCTTGGACATGTTTTTTGTTTTCTTTTCATGATATTTTTTATTTTACGCATCATTGCGTGTCTTGCCCGCCTTAAAAAGGTTAGGTCTTTTAATAATTTTGTCCCTTTTTTTGGGCATCTTTAAATAAATATATAATTTTTATACCCTGCACACTAGTGTCCAAGGGTATATTGTTTTTGTCACACCGTTTGTAATGCCCATAAGGAGGCGTGTCCGGTATGGAAAAGTATATATATTCTTGATCAGCATCACCTCCTGAGTTGACTAGTCCATATCCGTCTGTCTGTGTGTCCGTCTGTCTGTCATTTCGCACGATAACTGTCGTAGCTTTTGAGCTATCGACCCCAAATTTTGGGATTCCTCTTATTTTGGCGAATTATTGGACGGTATTGAAAATCTGCAACATCTGCCTACCTCCCATACAAAATGGCCGCCAATTTTATATTATTTTCGTTTATCTTGAGAAATACTTACCGATTTGGATGCGGTTTTTTTCATTGGGTTGGAAATGAGGTCGGGAACGAAATGAGAATGAAATCGGAACGAAATGGAATTGGACCGGAACCAAATGGAATTGGAACATACATACATACATACATATATTGGCGCTACAACCCTCGAGGGTCTTGGCCGAGCTTCTTAATGTAATTATCATGGGCAAGTGTATATGATAATTGTGGACCTACTGTTTATTGCCGGTTCCGAACGGCGGGACTCCCAAAGAAGAAGCTTTTCATGGCAAAGTTACTCTCGCAAGATTGCCAGAACTTGGCGAGAGAGTGGCGGTCTACACAGAAAAACAGAAAACAAAATTTCTGGAATTGGAACAAAATGTTTAAATTCGATTAAAAATCGAAAAATTATCGAAAAATTATCTTAAAAGTATTGATAAAAAATCGAAAAAAATTTGTTTAATGTAATATTTATTAAATATTATTTCTTTATCGAATTAAAATGAAATTAAATTTAAATATTGTAGCAACAATTTTTTCATTAATTTTATATTAATTATTGTATTTTATTGGAAAATCCCGAACAAATCCCGGGATTTTCAAAAACACTTCGCGATTGAATGCTACAGACCTTACAAGATCCATGTAATTACAATTTAGATTACTTTTCATAATTTTTCTTTTTTTTGTGTTTTGATTTTTTTTAACAGTGCAAGAAATTAATATCTTACAGTAGCACTATTCTGTATTGAAAAGAAAACTTAAATCAATCAGAACTTAAAACTAACAAGGTTTTGATTCTTAAACAAAATAATTAAACATAAAAATAATTTTTTCGATAAAACGTAATATTTTTATTTGTATTGTGCAAAATTTTTATAATCTTAAACAAATTAAAAATGTGATTCTACAAAGTGGTCGCCATAAAAATGAATTCAAATTAACAAAAGAATTCTACTATAGATGTTTATGCCAACCCTGTTGATGTTAAGTTTGAAATTGTTAGTTTTAAGTTGAAATATAGGTGGCGCTGAGCCCATTAGGTTAGGTTAGGTTATAAGGGTGTGTGGTACAGAAAGTACCATTTCCACTCGGAGGTCCTTCGTGAATCCCTTTATATTATTAATTTTTTGTGCGTATATATATGAAAACATATCTCAATTTCTCTCCTATATTATCAACGCACGTTTGCGCTTTGTTTGTAGAGCGAGACAGTGGCAGAGGAAATGTTGTATAGTTTCTAGTTCATACTCATCTACGCAGCTCCTACATATATCTGTGGTTACTATGTGCCATTTCCTCAACATGGATTCTATGGCACAGTGTCCAGTGATAACCCCCGTCAGTATGCTAAGAGATTTCCTATCTAGGGATAGCAGTTCCTCTGTTTTTTTCGGGTTCAGTTTAGGCCATAGTAGTCGAGACGTTTTGCAGTCTTGTCTGTGGGCCCATTTATCGTTTATTTCCCTGTTTACCATACTGTCAATTATTCCGTTTTGTGTGCGTATAGGTTGCAGAATTGAGTTGTCAGCCTCACTGATCTCCATAGCAGAGCCTCCTCTGGTCATCTCGTCTGCCATGTCGTTCCCTTCTATATCGCTATGTCCGGGAACCCAGCAGAGAGTAACCCGATGGTGGCTCTGCACGATTTGCAGTGCTTCCCTACACCTCCTTTGTCCAAATATGACACTTGTACATGTGGTAACACTCAGTTTGAGTTGAGGCTGTGTGGCCATTTACCATTCTAATGTATTCTTTTATTGTCGCTATTAAGAAAAGTACACACACAAGTGATAAATTGTTTATAGCCTGTGCGGTGGTCGCTTATCGTGCCTCTGCTGATAATATTCTAATTCTGTCTAGTTTAAGTGATTTTTTGTGCCTATATATTTAGGTGTTTTATTAAAATAAAATCAGTACCTTACAAATACTCAAACGACGCGAACATCAGTTCGTGCATTGGTCCTTCGAGCCTTCGAGTACCATACAAATACTCAAACGACGCGAACATCAGTTCGTGCATTGGTACTTGGAGTATCATACAAATACTCAATTCGAGAGTATCTCAGAAGTACTCGAAACGATTAGATCGTTGTATCTTTTTGGTAGTATAGAAAGGCCAAAGCGAGTTGAAATATATTCGTGCATTGGTCCTTCGAGGAAACGAGCTAGTGAAATTGGAAAAACAGTCGTTGTAAAATTTTTAAAAATTCTTCTAACGAAATTTTAAAATTTTTAATAAGTGGCGTTTTTTACGGCCTAAACAGTGAGATAAGCGTAACCGAGGCTTAAACAGCGGTTGTACACTGCACGATGTAATGATAAGACCAACATCAAAATGTTAAAAATCTTGTATTGCATTACCGATACAGGGAATATGTATTAATTATGGGTTTTAGCTCATTTTCCAAAAAACTAATTTTGGAAAAGGGAGTACAACAACTAAGCAAAAACTCAGTCTGGCAGAGTGTACAGCTGCTTCGGATCCAGCCACGGATCCTCGTCAGCACTCTTTATGCATTCTATTTTATCCAAGCGACGCTATAAGTAAGTATTGGTATGACGCACAAGAGAATTACGTCTCCTTTGCATCACACGCCAACTCACTGAAGCAGCACTGAAGCACAAGTTGTACAACAACAAGTAAAAATTCAGTTTGCTGCATTTTACCATTCGCTGCTTCAGTGAGTTGGCGTGTGATGCAAAGGAGACGTAATTCTCTTGTGCGTCATACCAATACTTACTTATAGCGTCGCTTGGATAAAATAGAATGCATAAAGAGTGCTGACGAGGATCCGTGGCTTTATCCGAAACAGCTATACACTCTGCCAGACTGAGTTTTTGCTTAGTTGTTGTACTCCCTTTTCCAAAATTAGTTTTTTGGAAAATGAGCTAAAACCCATAATTAATACATAAATTATGAAAAGCTCAATAAAAATCTGAATTTTTACTAAAAAAAGATACAGGGAATATTTATTGCCAAATATTAAGTTGTACTAACAATTAATTAAATTAACTTAAAGAAGACTAAATTCATGCACTCAAATATTTTTGATAAATAAATAAAAATCATTTCATACGAACAAATGATAAGACCAAACTATAAAATATTATTTTTGTTTAATTGTTAGTAGTTAGTATATGAACCCTTTTTAATTATAGCATGTTGAAGACGCCGTGGCATTGAGTTAATTAAAGACTTAACACAATTTTCTTCAATTTTGTTCCATTCAGCAATAATGGCACTTTTAAGGCATTTTACATTGTCTCCCATTCTTGAAAATCCACTTGGATAATATTGCCCACATGTTCCCAATGGGGTTTAGACCGGGGCTGCAAGCGGGCCAGCCCAAAACAGGTATGTTCCGCGTACTCAAGAACCGTTTTGTTGCCTTGGATGAATGAATTGCAGCATTATCTCCACTCGCCTGCAGCCGCTTCATCACTCAAACTCAAAAGAACTTCATCAAGAAGCTCTATATACTTAAGACTGTCCATTTTGGTCCAAAAAAAAACAAATCGCTGTCTTTCCAACGTATAACGATGCTTCATTGGACTTAGCAAAGAAGATGCAGTCACTGGAGATAGTGAAAAGGCCAGCAACTCTTAAGCTGGAGGTTATCAAAATCCCAACATTTTTTGGTGATATAAACGAATGGTCCTCTTTTTACGATATATTCAAAAAATTGGTACATGAGGTCAGCCATTATTCAAATGTTGAGAAAATGTACCGATTGAAGTCATTAGTAAAGGGAGAAGCTGGAAGGCTAATTCATCATTTCAATGTTGTTGATACAAGTTATCGCGCTATTTTGAACTAAAACTTTATTTAAAACTCTATAATCGAAAATCCCCACGCGATAATTAAATTCCCTATTTGCCCGAATAGCACAGTCGCGAAGCGTGGGATTTAAGACGACCCTCGCGGTATGGTATCCCCGTCCGAACGAACAACACGAACCCGCGAAAACCTGATAACTAAACTTCTTTTAAAAACTACACCGAAACTGCCGCAATAGATATATATATAGGTATATATATAACTATATATAAAAGAAACGGAAATTTTCCCGACACAAGGAAAATAATACCGAACACAAACCCTTTTTCAAAATCAACACAAATTCTTTGCAGAATCTATTCACCAGCTGGACTTCGATAAAATTCGATGTCCAGCAACAACTTGGCTCTGATGCGGGACGACACAAACAAAAAAAAGGAATAAGGAAGAGGGGGGGGAAAGGGCCAAACAAATTCCAAGCAAACTACTTGAAATTCCCAGGACGGAAACACTTCACCAAAACAAATCACGACCGAACACAACCTGTCCAACTCTATTCAATTCCTCAAATTCAAAAGACTAAATGGCCGACTGCCACAAATAAAATAAAGCACAATAAACACTAGCTGGCAAAACTAAACCAGCGCGCAAAAATACTCCCTTTGGAACACTTGTCCTCCAGCCACAGTCCGACGATGGCAACAGCTCCACTTCACCACTCCAAAAAAAATACAATTTATTTAAAAAAAGAAAGAAAATTATCCAAATTTTGGAAACAAATAATTTAAGATTCAATTCAATTAGAAAACCAAAGCTTTAACACTCTCCTTCTTCCCTGCTCAAAAAGAACTAAAAGAATTAGAATATATGAGCGCCTATGACGCTCACTTTCCATTTATTTTCCCATATACATAGAGTGCGGCTTACGCAGAAACCAGTGTCCGCAGTCGGGGCTTTACCCATACCTATATGCGAAAAATCTCTTCAGATTTTTCTAGGTGTGTTTGGCAAATTTACATATACCCCCCTGCACCCACCAAAATGAAATATACATTTTGGCGGAACTCATGTACGTATAGGCGAAAGCATAAATGTTCTCAAATTCCTCTCCCTCAAACAGGTTCAAAAAGTACAAAAGCTTTAGTCCAGGTTTTGACATTTTACTATTGTAATGGCGAGGCTGGCAATACCCTCATCGGATCGCCGCCGCTCACTGAGCTAACTTAACGAAAGCAAAAGCGAAAGAAAGGAGAAGAAAGCAAGAGAACTTTGACAGCTCAAACAAAATATTCAGCTTTCTTCTTCCGCGCGCCGGTCGCATATCACCCGCGAGTGGCGAATTTGTTTTGCTTAACAAATTAAGCAAAACAAATATATTTATATAAAAAAAAAATTAACAATCAATAAAATCGTGCAGTGCGTTCTTTCGGTTAGTGCGTGTGAGATTTTGTTCCTTCGATTTTGTTCGCCCGTCGCCCCGAACAAAAGGGAAACATAAAAAAACATAACAAACAAAACAACAAAACAACAACAACGGTGGCGCATATTTATACCGCGACAAAGTTATGATGCAGCGTGGGAAATGTTACCACATCGGTACGCTAACCGTCGGTTGCTGTTTACAAAGTTGGTGGACAAAATGTTGGACCAGTCTGAAGTCAACAGCGAGGCAGCATCGAGTATAAAGCAGCTTCTCGATACAACAAATTAATGTGTTCATGCTCTGAAAGGGATGAATATCAAATTGGATGATGCGGAGCCACTAATTGCTCGTATCATCATAAGAAAGCTGGACAGAGACGGGCTGCGGTTATATGAGCAGAACGTGAAGAAAACTAGGCAGTAGGCAACGAAGCAACGAGCAATCTACAAATTCGTTTTATCCGGGACAACTAAGCTGCGCATATTGTAACACAGTAGGACATAGTGTCAACAATTGCAGGAAATTCCTTGCGCGATCAGTGGCAGATCGACACAGCTGGGCAAAGAAATGTATGTCTATACCATAAGATGGACAAGAAATGCAGCAATGGAGCTTCCAAATGCAAAAAGTGTGGTAAAAATCATCACATTCTGCTGCATTGGGTAACAACGTATGGTTTAAATAAAACAAAAAATGAACCAATGATGGAGTCAGCGACTTCAATGATGACAAAGGACGATGCATCACCGGCTGTACTTTTGGCAACGGCACAGGTACGAGTAAAAACAGCGCATGGAGAATTTCTGACCTTGAGAACACTAATTGACCAAGGGTCACAAAAAACCGCATTGTCAGAAGAAGCTGCGCAAATATTGAATTTACCAAAGAAGAAGGTGAATTTGGAACTAGTTGGTCTTAGAAGCACGGTGGTTGGAGTAGCAAAGTCGAAAGTAAATTTGGGAATCCGACCAAGGTTTATGAGCGACGAATTGTTCGTAATTGAGGCATTAGTATTGCCAAAGCTGGCCAAGGCGCATCCGGACACATAATTTAAGTATGATATCAATCAGTTGAAAAATCATACGTTGGCCGATCCTAATTTTAACAAATCAGACCGAATTGATATAGTTATCGGCGGCGACTTGTATCAAGAGATCTTAGAGGAAGGCGTATTGAAATTGGATAAAATCCTGGGTCAATCTACAAAGCTTGGGTGGATATTATCAGGAGTACTCAAATAACAGCGGCCGTAACAACTGGGTTGGAGCGATTTTGGGAGTTGGAGGAGATAATTGATTCGGTTATTCCTTCAGATGATGATGATTTATGTCTACGGCAATACAAAGCTACAACTAAACCAGATAGAGATGGCAGATTCATTGTTAACTTGCCGTTTAAAGAAGATAACGCCCTCGGAGATTCTCGAAAGCATCATATCTCTAATATTTGATCCATTGGGCTGGTTGGCACCTATAACAATCGTTGTCAAGTTGTTTATACAAAACTTGTGGAAAATTAAAACAGAGTGGGATGACAAGTTAGACGACGTATTGACGAAGGAATGGAATAACTTCATACAACATTTGCCAGCAATAAAAACGATTAGAATTTCTCGATGGATGTTCCTGACGAAGAATGCAACGTTCCAGCTACACGGATTTGCAGACGCATCGGAGAAAGCATATGCAGCGGTGGTTTATGTGAAGGCAGGGCCCTCGGTAGAAATTGTAGCAGCAAAAAATAAAGTCAATCCAGTAAAAAATAAAAAGACGCTGCCAAAGTTAGAACTGTGTGCGGCTCATTTGTTGGCAAGGTTTTTGAAAAAAGTCACAGACATCATCAAACGAGACTGCCAGATTTATACTTGGAGCGATTCGATGATAACATTGGGCTGTATTAGAAATAAAAGAAGTAAGGATAAATTCGTGAGTACAAGGACAACGGAAATTAGCGATTTGATTCCCACAGCTAAATGGAATCATGTCAGTACAAAGGAGAACCCAGCTGACATCGCATCAAGAGGAATTTCACCATCTAAGCAAGAACAAAATATTTTATGGTGGAGAGGTCCGGCATGGTTGGTGCAAGATGAATATGATTGGCCAAAAGAAGCAGTTGCAGAAAAGAGTGGCGACTACAACACTGACAGAGCAGCCAAATATACTACTTCAGTTGCAAGAAAGGTGCTCATCATTAAGAAAATTGGAAAGAGTTGCAGCTTATATTCTGAGGTTTAAAGGAGTATTGAAAGGAGAAAATTCGCATATTCCTTACTATCAAAAACATCCTATAATTCTTGGCAAAAGAACTTCATCAAGAAGCTCTATATACACTGTAAAGTGAACCTATCTTTTGGTGTGTAATTTTACACACAACACACATTTTTAAGTGTATATTTATTTAGATAAATAAAAAAAACGCACATTCAAGATTTTGGCATGTTCTATTAACACGCATGCGTGTTTTTTTAAAGCACTTACAGTGTTTATAGACGCAAAATTGCGTGTAAAATGTGTCTACAAGTCACAAGTAGACACATTTTACACACGTGTGAGATTGTACGTTTTCGCTGTCTTGGCACTAGCCATTTCTAACTTTTTCCGTATGTCTTCCCTCAAGTCTGCCATTAACTTGGCCCGGTCCTCACTACTATTGTTCGGTTGGTCTGAGTCTCCCACTCGTCTATAATCTATATTACCCTGACCGCCATATTTCGCCCAAAATTCACGAAGTATGGAGACGCTCTCAAAACCTCATGCTGCGCTGTTCGAATGCAGCACGCCACCTTTGAGAGATGAGAATCCCATGTCCGATGGTTTTCTGAAACAAATGCTCTCAAAGTGGTCTAAATTATTTGGTTGATCCGCTCGGCCGGATTGGCCTGCGGATGATAGTGTGCAGTGTACCGCATTTGCACACCATGCGACGCGCAAAAACTCTGCAGCTCCTTGTGCGAAACTGTGACCCATTGTCGCATACCACGGACCTCGGAACTCCAAAGAGCGGAACTATCTTCCAACTCTTTGCAAACACTCCTTGCTGTTGCATTTCGCAACGGAAACAACAATGGGAATTTGGTGAAGTAGTGAACCACCGTTAAAATATAACAAAATCCCCGACTAGACTTCACCAAGGGTCCCACCAGATCTACGCAGATCATTTCCCAAGGTTCTAACTTCTTTGTCCTCTCTACCATGCAACCAGCTGGCTTATTGTTGTCTGGTTTCACCCTCTGGCAAACCTGACAACCTTTAATATATCTAGCTATTTCTGCCTTCATTTTTGGCCAATAATATTTTTCAACTACCCTTGCGTATGTTTTCCTAACGCCCATGTGCCCCAATAATGGATTATCGTGACACTCGAATAAAATACTGCGCCTATCACTCCTGCCCACAACTCTTTTCCACTGGTACCCAGCGCTAAACAAACTATTTGGCCCTGCCTTTACGTGTTTATATAACACCCCATTTTCAATTCTCCAACCTGGGTAATCTAGGGGTTTATCCTCCACTTTCCGAACCATGCTCTCAAGCCGTGGATCGTCTACACGCCCATCTACCTCCTCTACGACTGGGACACTTCTGGAAAGCATGTCGGGCACAACATGATCCTTCCATTTCCGATGAGTGATTTCATAATCATTCATAAAAATGGAGCTTCAAAGCCCACCTAGCCAACCTACCGCAAGGATCTTTCAAATTGTTGAGCCATACCAACGAATAATGGTCGGTCACCACTGTGAACTTAACCCCTTCGATGTATGGCCTTAACTTCTGAACTGCCCACAAAACAGCAAAACACTCCTTCTCGGTAGTGGAATAATTTCTCTCGCACCTACTCAACGACCTGCTCAAATATGAAATGATCTTCTCCCCTTCATCAAACTGCTGTGTCAAATCGGCACCTATTCCGAAATCGGAAGCATCAGTTTGAACTACGAAGGGTCGTTCGAAATCGGGACAGGTCAGGACCGGCGCCGTCACTAGACGCTCCTTGGCCTTCAAAAAGCTGTCCTCACACTCTGGCGACCATCTAAACCTGTTCTTCTTCTTTAGAAGATCAGTTAGAGGCTTAACCAAATCAGCGAAATTCGAAACAAACCTACGATACCAAGAAATGGTGCCAACAAACGACCGGACTTCCTTTACATTTTTGGGCGCTGGAATTTTCAGCATTGCCTCAACTTTTTCGGTGTCAACATGCAAGCCCTGCCGATCAACAACATAGCCTAGATACCGTAGCGAAGAAAGACAAAAATTACATTTTTCCCTTTTCAATCTAAGCCCTGGAACAAATCCTCCTCAGAACCTCAACATGCTTGTCAAATGTATTTGTAACAATAATAATATCGTCCAAATACACGAAAACATGGGGTTCCAAGTCAGCCCCAAGGACCTCATCTAAAAATATCTGCCAAGTTGCAGGCGCATTGTGCAGGCCATAAGGCATGCGCTTGAACAGGTAGAGCCCCCTACCCGGAACTGTAAATGCCGTTCAGGCCCTAGAATCCTTCACTACTGGGATATGCCAATAAGCGGATTTTATATCCAAACTAGAGAGATATTTGGCGTCCTTTAGCTTATCTAAAGTAGCCGAAATATAAGGGAGGGGGTAACTATCCCGATCCGTATTTTTATTTAATGTCCTATAATCAACGCAAAACCTATAACTTTCATCTTTTTACCTAATCATCACAACAGGTGATGCCCAAGGACTGTGAGAAATCTCAATCACACCCTTATCTAACATATTTTCTATTTCTTCATCTGAATAGCGTGCGATACCGGATAGTATCGCTGCTTGACTGGTTCCACGAATCCGATGTTCGACCAAATGTGCACAACCAAGTCACTCAGGCATAGCTCTAAAAACTTCAACGACTAACTCAACGAAGACCAATCAACTACCGCCGCTACTGACGAGACATCATCTTGGTCGGAAAACCTCCATTGATTCTTGGCCAAATCTGGCTCTACACCGGTCTTAGACCAAAAGTCTACTCCAAGAATCAATGATTGCGGCAAATCCAGTATTACGAGGCTATCAACGGGGACCGACTTGCCCTCTACCTCGAAAGGGACCGAAACTACCCCCCTAACCGGAACTTCTTCACCATGAGCAAGCGTAACCTTGTTGACCGCAGACGCTACTAAACTCAACCCCCAGGACTTCAACGTGTCCCAGCCCGGCCCACCAGAATCTAAAAGCCCTAACATACGCACTCCAAAAATGTTAACACCTAAATATGGCCTATTATCCAATTCTCTACCTAACAACGTAAAACTCAGACAAACTTAGGACCTCGGCGCCGCTCTCGGGGCCGCCTCCATATCCGAGCGCTCCTGTAATTGCCCTCTGAGAGCATCGGGGGCAATCACGCTTCATCACGCCAGGCTGCCTACACCCAAAATAATAAATCTCCCTAGGGCAGTTATTCAAAACATACCCAAACCGCTTACAATTGAAGCACCTAAGGGAACCCTAGGGAGGAGCCTGATTTCTCCTCTCCAACCTAGCGTCACGCAAAGGCGCCCTAACCACTGACACCTCGGGTTCAGTCGAGACGTACGCCAAGTCTGGCTCTAACAAATTCTTGGATCGGTTGCTGGGCGGCGGCACGAATGCTTCCACATTCGCCCGCATTGCCTCCAGGACGACCATCTGTGGCTAACAAACCAGTGCATGCATGAAAAGAGCTTCTAATCTCTGACAGCTCAACAAAAATTTGCGAAATATTACGCTCCATCTGCGTCTCAACAAGATGCTCAACTAGGCATTTTACAACGCCCACTTGTTCGAATAATGCTTTATACTTATTTTCAAAAACAGAAAAAAAAACCTTTCAAAGCCTGCCCCGTGACTCCAAAACAGCATCTAGGGCTGTAACAAATTTTGGTGCCATACCAACACAATCATTGCAGAAATATCCAAAATGCCTGTTGACTTTCAGAAATTTTACATCACAATCAACAATCTGACCCTCGCAGCAACTGCGATGAAAATAACGCTTGCAGAGACCACTGCATAGCACAATTAGCAAGTCAGTTTTAGCAAAACCTTTGTCGCATTTACCACAAAAATCATCCATAGTGAAATCGCGATCAACCAATTAGACATTCGGAAAAACGATACTTAGCAAAAGACAACGAGAACAAATCAAGAGCGAGTAAAAAAACACGTCCACACGGTATGACTATCAAATGCCACTGAATTTCTTTTCGTATTTAGTCCTTGCAAGTTTGAGCGGAAGTGCCATTGAGTAGCAGGCACATTTGGCTGAGCATTTCAGCAGATCGACCAAAGCATTACGGCAATGAGTCAGGCGCTGGAGAAGTTATCCGATAAACTGGACAAATTATAAGCTGTTTTAATTTTACTTATAATTTTATGTCTATATCGAATGAGATCGCAAGAACAGTAGTGTAGAGAAAAGTAAAAGATAGCAGAGTTGCATTTTTGGATGTGCTAGTGTTGCCACTACACCATCCCCTTTCCTAAAAGGTCATCACGGCGAAATACATGCGTGCAGAATCGGAAATCTTTAGGAACGTATACAATTTTTGTCCCGTGCGTTGAAGCTCCAATCGGCCGAATTTTTTCGAAATGCTCATGAAGTTTTTGCAAAAACTCGTGCTCACTAATCGATGCCGTGGCTTCTTCAGTAAAAAATTCTCCTGGTAACTCCAGCGCCTGTCCATAAACCAACTCAGCCGTTGATGTCCCCAAGTCTTCCTTTACCGCTGACCTTAAGCCCATCAGTACTACCGGCAACTGATCAGTCCAGTCGGCACCTGCGCCATGACACCGTAAAGAACCTTTGAGTACTCGATGTCATCGTTCAATAAAACCGGTCGCGTGATATGCTGTGGTTCGCAAATGTATTTTGTATTCTTGACATCTCGTTGAACAAATCGCTTTCGAATTGGCGCCGTTGGTATATGGCTATGAATTTTGGTACCATTCAACAACGCTTTGGATACCTCTACAGCCGTGATGCAAGTTAATGGTGTAGCCTCGACCCATCGGGAATATCTGTCGATGCAAGTAAGAGACTACGAGTAACCATTTGATGACGTCAGTGGACCAACGATATCTATGTTAATGTGTTCGAATCGGTTGCCAGGTAACACAAATGTTTGCAGTTCGCCTTTCGTATGACGGTAGACCTTGCAACGTTGACATTCTTTGACAAATTTACATATGTCCGAATTCATACCACGCCAATAAATTTGCTTGCAATAAGATTAGTTGACGCTTTGACGCCAAATATTTCGGTATGTACGGTCGCAACTTACCAGTAGAGTTATCACAAACTATTTGAAAATTTGAATTTAGACATTTGTGCTTTCCTTGTATTAGTGATGTTGAATTAGACATCATCAATTTGTCCAGCTCAACGCACTTCTCTTGCCCTTCGCGAAGCAACCTGTAATTGACGAATGATACACTGTCCAGGCTTTCCATTCGCGATAGCATGTCAGCCACCACATGGTTTTCCCCACTGATATGTTGTATGTTGACCGTAAACTGGCTGATAAAATCAAGATGACGGGTCTGGCGTGGAGAGAGACGGTCCGACTTTTGTTCGAAAGCATGCACCAGCGGCTTATAGTCTGTATAAACGGTGAAACTGCTTCCTTCCAAGAAATAACGAAAATATTTTATGGCAGTGTAAATTGCCAACAACTCGCAATCATATGTACTTCCTCGAAAAAAACCCAAGGGCTGCCAACCACCTTGGACACGCTGATTCAAAGCCGCTCCTATAGCTCTGTCGGATGCGTCAGTCATTAGCGCAATTTCAATGTCCTTTTGAGGAAACCCTAACATCGCCACGTTTGCCAGCTGATGCTTCAGAAACTCCACTTCGGAAAGACCCAGCTGGCACTTATCGACATTTACGACCAACCCTCTATCGCGGTAGGGTTGAAATAATTGTCAAAGCGTCATTCAAATTTGGAAACGCAAATGGAAGTCCATTAACAACTTCGTCGATAAAACGCTGGAAGGTTTGTGCTGCGTTGCGCAATCCGAAAGTTATGTATTTCAACTCGAATAATCCGAATGGCGTACTTATTGCTGCCATGGGTTGGTCGGCTGGGTGTATGGGAATCCGGTGTATGCCTTTTTGCAGTCATAGTTTTTCCGGATAGTACACTTGCGAAATCTTGACTATGCCGAATTGGATAGCTGTCGGGAACAGTTTTCGCGTTGAGACGTCTATAGTCCCCGCATGGGCGCCAAGAACCTTTAGATTTCCTTACCAACTGTAGTGGACTACTCCATTGACATTTTGGTCGCACACAAATCCCTTTATCCAAGAGGTAATCAAACTCCTTTTTCGCAATGGCCAGCTTGTCTGGCGCCAACCTCCGCACCTTTTGAGATATCGGAGGTCCTTTCGTTTCAATAAAATGGCATACTTGCATTGACGGTTCCACATGTTGTGTTGGATCTTTGGTAAGATCCGCGTACTGCGAGAAAATCATTAAAAATATCGTTCGATTTAAGCGTAGGAATATCCTACGGTAGCTGGCATGAAATTTGGCACACGCTACGTTTTTTTTTACTTATTATCAATTAAAGTTTTATTTTTCATATCAACAAGGATGTCGAAATGTTTTAAAAAAACCGCACCTAGTATTGAGTGTGTAACATCTGCGATTGTAAATATCGAATCGAAACGCTTTTGAAGGCCTAAATCGCGAGTTAGTTGTTTTTGCCCGTATGTGTTTATTTGTGTGTCGTTTGCTGCTGTTAATTTCACTGAAGATGTTTGATAGTGATCGTTACTGCTGGTACAACAAATATTTCTGCTCCCGTATCCACGAGGAAGGAAAGAGCATATGATTTGTCTTAAACGTATTCCTGCGAAGGAGATTGGAATTGGCATGGACTACGACATTTGGTGGCCCTTGCACCAAATTTGCGGTGATACCAACATACATCTGTTGATGAAGATCCTGAAGCATGTGGACGCGGTGAATAACTTCGGCGGCGAGGTGCAATTCCATTCGGTGTTGGGACACTAAACTGCAAACGATCTAGCCTTTTGGTCAAATCCAGAACAGCGACTTGTAATGACGTCACTGCGTTTGCGCCTTCGTTCAATACACAACCTGTGTTCCGCCCGCAATTATGCTGTCCGCCTTTTCAGCTAGAGTGTCAAAATTACCCTCAACCATTTCCAAAATCTGTTGCACATTTGTTGGCAACTGTCGTAACCAAAGCGATTTAGAAGCAATTTCGTCCAAATGTTTATCCGCTATATCACGCAACTCGTGCAAAAATAGTCCGTTTTTTCCCTTTAAAATCATTTTCGCTAAGCAACCACAGGCGGCTACAAGAAGTGCAAATTAATTTGCACTACTGTAAAGTAGCTTCCAACGATCTGATGCTTTTCCTGGAGGATGATTAGGTGGACTGATCCAAGAACCCTGGATCGTTAAGAAGCAGATTCAAGGATTAAGGTCAACAAGGTACAAAACGTACTGTTCACAAAGTGAAGGTAAACTCAGAACCTGCATTGTCACAAGAAAGAATTTTAATAACATTTTTCTTCTCTCACAGTATAGTAATGACGATCTGACGGTGGTAATATGCGAGCAACCGGCCGGGAAAAACATCATCATGATGCCAATGGGCATCACAGACAATGGGGAAGTACTGACATTAATACAAGAGGTGAGTCAATTTTTGAATTCATATTGAATACTAACCTAATAATTTGCAATAAGGGCGACACGCCAACGTTTCAAAATAGGGTTAGAGAAGAGGTAATAGACATAACACTATTAACAGAAATAATTGGAGAGTTTCCTACAAATGATCTTTCTCTGATCATAATCGGATTCTCTTCGATATTAATCTTTCCAAAGAAAAACCTAAGCCCTACAGAAACCCTCGGAGGACTGACTGGAACTTGTTTTCAACACTCGTCGCGAACGGATTTTCAAAGCTTCAAGTTTTTGTATTGAGCTTCGGCTTCGGTTTTAGCCGAATGTGAAAAAAAGAGGAAGTTCGGCTTCGGCTTCCGTTGAAAAAACCACCTTCGGTCGGACACTAGTTATAAGTAGTGTGGTTTTTTCGGCCGACGCCGAACTTCCGTTTTTTTTTCGCATACGGCCAAAACCGAAGCCGAAGCTCTATATAAAGATAAAATGAAAAAATATTAAAACATTTATTGAAATTGGTTTATTGTATATCGTAACGAACACTTAGTAAGTAAATGATTATGTAAAACATTTATTTATTAAGTAAATTAATATTAAAATTAATCAATAACCCTTCCGAATTTGAACGTTTTGATACTCCATAACCAAACGTAGCATTTCTCATGGATTTTTCAACGCTGAACCAGACGGCGTTCTCAGAAATTTTCTGTCACACCACATAACAAAAATTAATGAAGCAGACACAAAGAGAGGGAAAACGGCAACAGCATTAGGACAACAGATATCGGAAAGCGGACACCAGATGCACAGAAAAAAAAAAAGATAGGTTAATCTAACCAAAAAACGTTGTAAAAAAACAATTTTTTATTTTATATGGAAAACACAAACAACAACTACAATTGTTGTGGTTAATCTAATCGTCAAAAAATTGTTAAATGATTTGCCTGCACGGTCGTATTTCGGCATATGATTCGCAATGTCATCGCTCGATGCAGAAATGCAACCATGCCGCAAATATTTCATAATTTTGAAACAGCATGACATTTAATACAAGAGAGAAAAATTATTATATATGGCTGTCTCGTTTACGCTCTCAAAGCAACAAGTGCTGCATAATATATGAATAATTTATATTCGACACTTGACTCATGAAGTACTTGGTTCCATTAGTATGCGATACTATTATTGGTATTTTAGGGAAGTTTGTATGAAAATTGTTGGGTCGTAATAATAAAAACGTCTTAGAGCAATTGCTACGTGCATTTACTTTACTCAGATATTTTACTTCAAATCAAAATTGAATGAAAATTATCGTAAAAAGTATTAAGTATTCACAAGAAAGTATCCGGTTGTATCGAATACAAAAAAAATCGAATTTTCGCAGCACTAGAAGATGGCGTCCAATTTGTTTACATTTTACATTTTTGATATTTCGAAAACAATTTTTAAAATCAAATTATGACTATGTTATAATTAATTATTAACAAATATTGTGATTTTACGATTTTAAAAATTGTGCAGAATGTATTTCAACTCGTTTTTTCCCGGGAAAACATTAATTTCAATATTACAATATTATTGTAAACTTAATGAAATATTAAAATATTGCGTTTTGTGGAAGCGCGTTAGTTCTAAGTAGTGAATATTATATATATTCGCAGTAGAAATGATGTTGCCCGACAAATTTGTGTACGAAATGTAAATTATCTCGTTTTTAAAGTCTTGGGCTTACATTAAATTAATTTAAGCTTCATAAATATATTTCAATACAACACATCTACAGAAATACCAAACACATCAGCTATCTTTTTCTTGCATTCTTTTTCTAATATGTATCTATTTATTTTTTCGCTCAATTGGATAATTGCTTTCTCTGTCTTCCATAAAGTAATATACGAACAATTTTTAATTGTACGCCAACAAATTTTTGCTGTACGCCAACAACTTTGAGTCGGTTCCATTTACAACGTTTCTTGGTTGCTGCATTTTTAATCGTCTTTTTTGGTTAGATTTACCTACTTTTTTTTTTGTGTGTGGACTTCGATGGAGCGCGCATATTGAATATCGAGAAGAGAGAAAGGAGGAGATACACACTATAAAGCTTAAGAATACAGGAGAAATGGACAAACACAATGAACTTTAAAGAAGACATAGATAACATTAAACAATCGTACGCAGTGGTGATCGATGGTAACCAACAATAGTTACCAAATACAATATAATTTTAGTGATGTAAATTAATGTAAGTGCAATATTAATAAGTATAAACAAGTGTAATTGAGTTTTTTTTTTTTTTTATATAAAGTATTATTGTTATTTTAGATTTAATAAAGAAACAACCCTGAAGAAGATTCCATTAAAGCATCGAAACGTTGGTAAAATAATGAATTAAATATTTTTAATTGCATATGCATCTACGACCAATAAGCCCAAATTGAAAACAAAAATTAATAAGGTTAACCATGATTTTCTGGAAGTGTACTTAACGGATTGAAGTAGTCATTTGAAAGGTATTGATTAGACCTTTAAAAAAGTTTTAAGGTTTTTATTATTTAGTAAAAAATTCAGATTTTTGTTACACCAAGTCAGTTGGCGTGTGATGCAAAGGAGAAGCAATTCTCTTGTGCGTCATACCAATACTTACTTATAGCGTCGCTTGGATAAAATAAAATGCATAAAGAGTGCTGACGAGGATCCGTGGCTGGATCCGAAGCAGCTGTACACTCTGCCAGACTGAGTTTTTGCTTAGTTGTTGTACTCCCTTTTCCAAAATTAGTTTTTTGGAAAATGAGCTAAAACCCATAATTAATACATATTCCCTGTATCGGTAATGCAATACAAGATTTTTAACATTTTGATGTTGGTCTTATCATTACTTCGTGCAGTGTACAACCGCTGTTTAAGCCTCGGTTACGCTTATCTCACTGTTTAGGCCGTAAAAAACGCCACTTATTTAAAATTTTAAAATTTCGTTAGAAGAATTTTTAAAAATTTTACAACGACTGTTTTTCCAATTTCACTAGCTCGTTTCCTCGAAGGACCAATGCACGAATATATTTCATCTCGCTTTGGCCTTTCTATACTACCAAAAAGATACAACGATCTAATCGTTTCGAGTACTTCTGAGATACTCTCGAATTGAGTATTTGTATGATACTCCAAGTACCAATGCACGAACTGATGTTCGCGTCGTTTGAGTATTTGTAAGGTACTCGAAGGCTCGAAGGACCAATGCACGAACTGATGTTCGCGTCGTTTGAGTATTTGTAAGGTACTGATTTTATTTTAATAAAACACCTATATATATAGGCACAAAAAATCACTTAAACTAGACAGAATTAGAATATTATCAGCAGAGGCACGATAAGCGACCACCGCACAGGCTATAAACAATTTATCACTTGTGTGTGTACTTTTCTTAATAGCGACAATAAAAGAATACATTAGAATGGTAAATGGCCACACAGCCTCAACTCAAACTGAGTGTTACTAAACATAGATTATGATGTGTGAGAAACATCTTCTGTTTGACATTTTTTATTACTAGCGATAATAATAGATACTATTAGAAATGTAAATTACCACATGTACAAGTGTCATATTTGGACAAAGGAGGTGTAGGGAAGCACTGCAAATCGTGCAGAGCCACCATCGGGTTACTCTCTGCTGGGTTCCCGGACATAGCGATATAGAAGGGAACGACATGGCAGACGAGATGACCAGAGGAGGCTCTGCTATGGAGATCAGTGAGGCTGACAACTCAATTCTGCAACCTATACGCACACAAAACGGAATAATTGACAGTATGGTAAACAGGGAAATAAACGATAAATGGGCCCACAGACAAGACTGCAAAACGTCTCGACTACTATGGCCTAAACTGAACCCGAAAAAAACAGAGGAACTGCTATCCCTAGATAGGAAATCTCTTAGCATACTGACGGGGGTTATCACTGGACACTGTGCCATAGAATCCATGTTGAGGAAATGGCACATAGTAACCACAGATATATGTAGGAGCTGCGTAGATGAGTATGAACTAGAAACTATACAACATTTCCTCTGCCACTGTCTCGCTCTACAAACAAAGCGCAAACGTGCGTTGATAATATAGGAGAGAAATTGAGATATGTTTTCATATATATACGCACAAAAAATTAATAATATAAAGGGATTCACGAAGGACCTCCGAGTGGAAATGGTACTTTCTGTACCACACACCCTTATAACCTAACCTAACCTAATGGGCTCAGCGCCACCTATATTTCAACTTAAAACTAACAATTTCAAACTTAACATCAACAGGGTTGGCATAAACATCTATAGTAGAATTCTTTTGTTAATTTGAATTCATTTTTATGGCGACCACTTTGTAGAATCACATTTTTAATTTGTTTAAGATTATAAAAATTTTGCACAATACAAATAAAAATATTACGTTTTATCGAAAAAATTATTTTTATGTTTAATTATTTTGTTTAAGAATCAAAACCTTGTTAGTTTTAAGTTCTGATTGATTTAAGTTTTCTTTTCAATACAGAATAGTGCTACTGTAAGATATTAATTTCTTGCACTGTTAAAAAAAATCAAAACACAAAAAAAAGAAAAATTATGAAAAGTAATCTAAATTGTAATTACATGGATCTTGTAAGGTCTGTAGCATTCAATCGCGAAGTGTTTTTGAAAATCCCGGGATTTGTTCGGGATTTTCCAATAAAATACAATAATTAATATAAAATTAATGAAAAAATTGTTGCTACAATATTTAAATTTAATTTCATTTTAATTCGATAAAGAAATAATATTTAATAAATATTACATTAAACAAATTTTTTTCGATTTTTTATCAATACTTTTAAGATAATTTTTCGATAATTTTTCGATTTTTAATCGAATTTAAACATTTTGTTCCAATTCCAGAAATTTTGTTTTCTGTTTTTCTGTGTAGACCGCCACTCTCTCGCCAAGTTCTGGCAATCTTGCGAGAGTAACTTTGCCATGAAAAGCTTCTTCTTTGGGAGTCCCGCCGTTCGGAACCGGCAATAAACAGTAGGTCCACAATTATCATATACACTTGCCCATGATAATTACATTAAGAAGCTCGGCCAAGACCCTCGAGGGTTGTAGCGCCAATATATGTATGTATGTATGTATGTTCCAATTCCATTTGGTTCCGGTCCAATTCCATTTCGTTCCGATTTCATTCTCATTTCGTTCCCGACCTCATTTCCAACCCAATGAAAAAAACCGCATCCAAATCGGTAAGTATTTCTCAAGATAAACGAAAATAATATAAAATTGGCGGCCATTTTGTATGGGAGGTAGGCAGATGTTGCAGATTTTCAATACCGTCCAATAATTCGCCAAAATAAGAGGAATCCCAAAATTTGGGGTCGATAGCTCAAAAGCTACGACAGTTATCGTGCGAAATGACAGACAGACGGACACACAGACAGACGGATATGGACTAGTCAACTCAGGAGGTGATGCTGATCAAGAATATATATACTTTTCCATACCGGACACGCCTCCTTATGGGCATTACAAACGGTGTGACAAAAACAATATACCCTTGGACACTAGTGTGCAGGGTATAAAAATTATATATTTATTTAAAGATGCCCAAAAAAAGGGACAAAATTATTAAAAGACCTAACCTTTTTAAGGCGGGCAAGACACGCAATGATGCGTAAAATAAAAAATATCATGAAAAGAAAACAAAAAACATGTCCAAGAGAGGATAATAGTGTTAAAAGACTTTAGTCTTTCACAGTAGGCAATATGTTTAATTATGCCTAATTAAATAACTGTTCAAAGTTGTCTCACTAAACTGGACCAAAGTATGGTTGGTGCAGTTTCGATATTTTAAAATAAATCTTTTCTTTGAATCAACAAGAAAAGGAAAGTGATTTTTTCACACCAGTGTGATCTGTCTGATCACACTGGTCGACAAAACTGAACTGGCTCTAATAACTGAGAATAACTTCAAAACTATGAGTGCTATGAATTTCTTATTGTTATATGCGGATTCAGCGTGAAAAAATACATAAGAAAAAGTTGTAGTTTCTCATTTAACAAAATGAATTACCATTAAAATGAAAAACCGTTATTTCAAAATTGACAAATTTTTCGTATTTTTTCCGTTTTTAGATTCGAATAAAAAAATCGTCGGCGGCGGCTAGCCGACCGGCTTAGCCGCATCGGCTGACACCTCTGGACCAGTGTAATTAAAAAAGTGAAAAAAATTAAATTTTTTCGAAAAAGTTGTTTAATTTGCGGGTGTTTTTTTTCAAACACGCACCCGCATCCGACGGGTGCGTGTTTGCTGCATTTTACCATTCGCTGCTTCAGTGAGTTGGCGTGTGATGCAAAGGAGACGTAATTCTCTTGTGCGTCATACCAATACTTACTTATAGCGTCGCTTGGATAAAATAGAATGCATAAAGAGTGCTGACGAGGATCCGTGGCTGGATCCGAAACAGCTGTACACTCTGCCAGACTGAGTTTTTGCTTAGTTGTTGTACTCCCTTTCCAAAATTAATTGTTTTGGAAAATGAGCTAAAACCTATAATTAATACACAGGTTTTTATTATAAACATTTTGAAAAGTGGTGAATTCAATTAAAAACTCAAGGCGAAAGTTTAATGAGGAGGCATCGCTGGTAAAAGAAGTACTCTGGAAAATGAAGTACTGGTCGATACCATTCCAACGATATATCGCGTTTGTCGATAGGACATCAAATGAAGAAAAATCAATTTAGGGGTGGACTTTTTTAATTTTTTTCGTGACTCACCTTATTGTACATACATATTTCCAAATGAATTAAAAACTATTTTTGAATTTCAATTAATTGAATATTTTTGCTTGCTTGATTTTGGTTGAAAAATATTTCGAAAACCACTTGAACAATTTGGCTGAAATTTTGGTTTAAGGGATTTTGGGAGGTCAAACGATACACAAGAAATAAGTTTATGCTTATTAAAAGGGAAAATCCAGCTCTGTTAACTTTTGCGTCTTTTTATAACCCTTATATTAACTTGCTTTGGGTGGACTATATATATATATTAGACCGGTTCTAAAACTTAGGAAGTGTTCGATTGGGCCAGTTTGGTTCCTTTGCATATAAAAATGACTTATGTGAAGTTTGCAGCCAATCAGATAAAGAGAAGTCGGCGCGGAATGCACTTCTTTTTCCCCATACAAAAATGAAAGACATTGAAAATATTGCTCGGATTTTGATGACACTTTTGTAACGTCGCAAAGGCTGGGGTATGAACTCGTCGGATGTCCAGGGCTTTGTATTTTCAACATATTTCAAAGAGAGTGTTACAGTTATTATATTTGTATATATATGTGGGGCGAACAGTGGCGTATGGTCGTCGATGATTGGCGATGAGCTTCTCGGCGATGCGTGCGACTTGGAGGATGTAGACTAGTACTTGATGGCTGCGTAGCGTTGGTTATATCACGATGTTTCGCATCGCAGAGCATGGTGGGCGTTTGGCTATGGTGATCGGTGTACACGTGGGCGTGGGCGATAGGCTTGCGACGAACGATGCGTAAATATATACTCGTTGTGGGCGAAATGAAAATGTATTCGATGCGAGAAAATAGGCGTGGACGAGGCTAATACGACGCAGGCGTAGCAAGGCGTAAACGTGGGTGTAGCAGAGCGTGAACGGGTGACAACTTGAACGTTGCTGAGACGTGTGACATGGATCCTCATATCGCAGACCACCAGCGGGCACACTTCAACCGCTTTCCGTGGAATCGATTCGGCGTGATAGTGGGATTCTCGAGAGGATACTCGCAGATCAGGAAGCGGGCTGCAATCTACCGCTCTCTACTCGACGTATCGCAAGACTACGATTTCAATGGGGCAGTGTGAGGACACTTGCAGACCAGGAAACGGGCTGCAATCTGCCGTTCTTCGTGGCTCGACGTGTCGCAAAACTACGACTTCGATGGGTTCTCGTAAGGATACTCGCAGATCAGGAAGCGGGATGAAATCTACCGCTCTCCGTGACTCGACGTATCGCAAAACTACGACTATGATGACTTCGACTTATTGACTTCGACGTGACTGTGACTTTGACCTTGTTGTAATGTCACCTCACTGGTTCACTCGCTCGCTGCTAACCACTGCCTTGCTGCTGCGCCTGGAAATATATTTTCCGACTCAAGATTCAATAGGAAATTCTGATTCGGAAAATCAAAAGAGCTAATTAGAAATTTATTTACAATTTATTTATAAACCCTGGAATAAATTCTCTTTATTAGTTTACAAAGTGGTATGGATTATAAATAAATCTGTAAAGGAGAGGTGGTTTATTTTTATGAGAAAACGTGAGTCACGAGTATACCATGGCAGATGGGAATTCCGCTTGTGGAAGGCTCACCCGGCTTGGTATCATCGTCCTGAATAATATTTACACTTTCTTGCTATATTGAAATGCTTGTACTTCATTGCAGATGGGCATTCCGCTTGTGGGAGGCGCACCGTGCATTGGAGTCATCGCCCTGGCAATATTTTACAATTTCTTGCTATAATGAGGATGTTTGAGCAAGAGTACTTCATTGCAGATGGGCATTCCGCTTGTGGGAGGCGCACCGTGCATTGGAATCATCGTCCCATACAATACAATTTATCCTAAATAACCTACAATAATATATGAAGATGTTGCTTACCTGATTCGGAAAATCAAAAGAGACCGAATCAGGCTTTGCGTGCCTCTTTTATACGTGTTTTCTTCACTGTATTGTAGCGCTATTTTTGTCGGTTCACGTGGTGAATTGTTGCCGTGCTACCAATATTGCTCTCCTTGTGTTGTATTGCCGTCTCTGTCCCACTCCCGGCTTCTGCCGTATGTCGTGCGTTGTTGAACATTCAACCATTTGTTGGTGAACCTGGGTAACCGTTGGCCACTGTTCGCCACTATTCAAAAATGAATTAACTACTATTTCATGTTTCGTTTACATTGGCTTATATATTATAAATTATTTACATAGTGTTTTAAACAACATTTCTTTTTATGTATGAATATATGGAGGAAAAGAAAGGTGACAGAAAGAATGTGTATTTACCTCGTCCGTTGCTTGACTTGGCTGTTGTGTTGTCGCCATCTCCAGGATTGCGACTACAAGGTCGTCGTCATGTAGCTCCAGGTATGGAGTGGTTGCTGCATGGCTTTTGTGGATCTCTAATGAGGCCCCGATGTCGTAGTCGCCGACACTCGCCAATGTGAAACCCTCCGGAAGGGGAAGGAGATAGCCGATGCTTTCCGCTGATGCATCCGATTCATATCCGGTTGTTATGGGTACCTCGTGTGCCGCTATGGTGGGCCTGCCCGTGTTCTCCTCTTCTCGTTTCTCTTCTTTGTCGGCCTGCGTTGGCCGTTGCTGCCACACGGACTCCGTTTCCATGTCCTCATCGCCGTCGCTGTCCGTTGTGACATCAGGTAGCTCAATTAATGGCGCCCATAGGCCTAAGTCTGCTGCTCGATCTCGAATACATTTCGCCAGACGGTGGCGCTTACCTTCAGTGCAACGAGAGGCATGTGTACTGCGTTGAATCGTTGTTCATCTGTGTCGTGTAGCATTGCGTACTCGCTCTGTACGTATTCTCGTATGAGGTTCGCTGCTGACTCTCTTGGCCGACTTGCCAAAGAGTCGATGACCATGATGCATGGTTTTTCGTTGGGAGCGGCCTTTCGTCGGCCAGCGACTACGTCCGGGAAGCAGACGATGGTGAGGTACCAGCGGTGATGCTCATTCACCGGTGGCAGGATATAACGCTTGGTGAATATGTCGATCTTCTTCGTCCATCTGCACACACGCTGGTGTCGTTGCCGTGCTGTGTCAGTTGCGCCGTCTCGTAGCTTCTTAAACAGGAAGCTGCTGAAAATGTGCGTCTGCGCGCGTTGTTCGGGAGAGAATACTTCCTGTTGCAGCTGGGCCATTCCCATGCCAATCAGGAGGTCATTAAGCCATTTCTCTTGGCCAGGAGTCCGTAGTCGGTGATGGCAAAGTTCCAGCCGCCTGGATAGGTGCATAATGCCGTTACCTTCGTGTAGTCAGGTGGTGGCGTCATCGTGGCACGCATTAGGTTGGTGGTGGGTGCTGCGGGGTGTTTCCGGTGCTCTGTGGGCCATGTTGGCACGTGCGTGGCAATTTTCGATGCACGTGCCTGTGCTGCGGCGCTGGTTGAGGGACCATCCTCTACGCCGGGTGGTTGGAAGTGGCATGGTTGGTTTGTCAACCTGAACCACTGCGTTACCCCGGGTGATCGTGCTTTGGCTGCGAGTGGTAGCACCTATGCGGGGTGTCGCTGGAGGCTTCACTTCCCTGGTTACTGCGCTGCGTCGTTGCACCCGTAGTCGACACGCGTTGTGCACCTCCTCTATCCAGTCGTCACTGAGTCGTCGTGTTTTTCGCTGCCCTTGCCGGAGCGCCCGATAGATTTCGCGAGCCTTATCGACGCTCTTCTCCCAGCGATCGTCGTCGTTCATCCTACAATTTAAAATGAACTTTGTCAATCGAAAATAAACTTTGCTTTTGGAAATTCAATTTGCCGGTGTGTTCACTTCGAAGTTTGCGCATTGAATGATATTTTCTTCGCTTACTGCGAATATTGTTCGCGCAATTCACACTAGCTGTCTCCCTTTTACTCATCGTTTGCTTCGTGTTGCACGTGCGCTGATGTCTTCGGTAACTTACGCAGTCAATGTGCCGTTGCTTTTCGTCGCCTGCTGCGACCTTTTGGGAATTCAAATATTTTCAGTTGAATTCAAATGTTTGATTATTAAAAAAAAATAATTGTTTCTATTTGTTATGATTTATGTCTACGATACTACTTATTATAATATATAGATATATATATATATTTTTATTTCTCAGGGGCAGGAATTTTCCCTCTGCCGCTGATTTTCTTACCCCGTTCTTACCATTACCTTGCCTACGTCGTTGCCTCTGCCTCCGACGCACTGTTTCTTTCTTGGTATTCCCGCAATTCGCTGATGTGTGCCTTTCGCTCCTGCGAATCCCACGATCTCCTGACCCTCACGATGACCGGTGAAATGAAGTCGATGACTTGATACTGCCCATCATATTTGGGTGCTAATTTTGCGGCGAATCCGTCGACTGCTTTCGATAAATGGTGCTGCTTCACCAGAACTTGTTGGCCAACCTCAGGTTGCCATTGTCGTCTGCGCAGATTGTAATGGCGCGCCTGATTCTGCGCCGCTTTTTCCAAATTCCGATGCACGATGTTGAAAACCTCTCGTAACTTGTCTGCCCGCTCCACTGGTGTCTGTTGCATTTGCCCCGTACCCACGGTGGCCTCGTCGTAGAGAGACTTGGGTAGCCGTGGTTCACGCCCCTGCACCATGTATGCAAGACTGTATCCTGTTGTCTCTGATACACCTGTATTGATGGCCAGCATCACTTCTGGCAGGAATTCATCCCACTGCCGTTGATTGTTGTTGGCCAACTGTGCCACCATTGTTTTGATCGTCCTGTTGTACCGTTCTGTCGCGTTTTCTTGCGGGGTATATGGTGCCGTAAATTGGTGTCTTACCCCGAGATTTTCCAAGTAGTTCCGGAAAGCTTTGCTCGTGAATTGGGTCCAGTTGTGCGTCACCATCACTTTCGGTACTCCAAACCGAGCCAAAATTCTCTGGCGAAATGCTTTTCGAAGTGTGTCCGTGGTCGCTTTTCGTAAAGGCACTATTTCCACCCATTTTGTGAATTTATCGACGAATACCAACTGATCCATGTGTGGATCTGGGCAGCGGTCCCACGAAGTCTGCGCACAATATCGCCCATGGTTCCTCGGCTATCTGCGTCAGCATCCTTCCAGCTGGTTTCTGTTGTTCATGCTTATATTTTTGACAGCTTTCACAACTCCTAACGTATCGACTCACCTCTCTGAACATTCCTGGCCAGTAATACCGGTTTGCTAGGCGCGCTATCGTCTTTCGTATCCCCAAATGGCCAGCTGTAGGATCATCGTGGTTCTCTGCTAACACACGCTTCCTTTGATGCGTCCCCACACACAACTTCCATGGGGCGCAATCCTCGTCTCCTACCCGCCGTGGAATATGTCGATACAACTGGTCTCCTTGCATGATGTAATCGGCGAATTTCTCCGAATTTTTCGCAACCTCTGCCTTTCGTGTCGCCAACCAGCGGCACTCCTGTGTGTTGTTCGTTGTCACCTCCGTCGCCAAAAGTACATCTCGGGGCTGCCGCGATAGAGCATCTGCCACCACATTCAGTTTGCCTTTCCTGTATTGAATGGTATACCTGAACTGTTGCAGCTCCAGCGCCCAACGTGCGATCCTTCCTGATGGGCTTTCGATTGAATTCAGCCATTTCAGCGATAAGTGGTCCGTGATAATGGTGAATTCATAGCCTTCCAAATATTCGCGCATTTTGCGGACACCCCAAACAATAGCGAGACACTCCTTTTCTGTCGGTGAATAATTTATCTCTGCTGTTGTTAATTGCCTGCTGGCATATGCCACAACCCGTTCTTGCTGCTCGATGTTCTGCGTAAGTACTGCTCCTAGCCCTTGGTCGCTGGAATCTCTCTGAAAAATTTGGACAAATGAGAATCGGGGCTTCGGTGAGACGTAGTTTCAGCTGCTCGAATGCCTCTTGCTGCTCCTGCTCCCATTTCCACCGACGATTCTTCTGGAGTAATGCTGCGAGTGGTTGTACCACTTTTGAGAAGTCTGGCACAAAACGACGGTACCATGATGCTATTCCTAGACAGCGCCGTAGTTCTCGTAAATTGGTGGGCGGCCTCAACTCCTGTATGCCCGCAATCTTCTCTGGATCCGTATGTATCCCGTCTGGTGTCACGATGTGTCCCAAATATCGAATTTCCTTTTTGAAGAATTCGCACTTCACGATGTTGATTTTTAGATTTGCGACGCGCAGCCGTCTGAATACCTCTCGTAAATTCACCATGTGCTCTTCTAGTGATTCTCCGGTGACTATGTTGTCGTCCAGGTACGCGAACGCGTGCGGTTCCATCTCTGGTCCTATTACTCCGTCCAGGGCAAATGTTGCTGGAATGTTGAAATGTTTGAGGTCAAGCGTGCTGATCACTTTTGCATTTCGTAGTCGATCCAGAATATGCTGAATGTGTGGTAGCGGGTATGCGTCCGGCACCGATTTGGCATTCAGTTGTCTGTAATCGAGACATAACCGCCACTTACCGTTTTTCTTCTTTACCAGCACAATCGGAGCGCTATGCGGACTCCTCGCTGGCTCGATGCATCCTTGTTTGATGGGGTCGTCGATCTGTTCGTTGATGATCCCCATCATTGCTGCATTTTTGGGATAATATCGCTGTTTTATCGGGATTTCGTCCCTCATGATTATCCTGTGGCTCGTGATGTTGGTCGTACCGCTCAGCTCCTCAAAGAGTGGTAGCTCCTATTCTAAAAATCGATCAATCAGTTCTTGTCTGGATACTTGTTGACTCCAGCGTTCTTCGTCTGCTTGTGCGACCTGTTCCTGGTCCGTATCCTCGTGAATTGTACCTTGAGTACGCTCGTAAATTGTACCTTGTGTACCCGTGTGAATTGTACCTTGTGTACCCTCGTGAATATACCCTGATGGAGGGTTTTTCGTCATTGGATGTCGAGCTCCTAAACAACGGTCAGCACATGTTCGAGGCGGGGACGAAGCGGTCTGCAGTGGACCTTACCTTCGCGCACAACTCGATAGCACATCACAGTAAATGGAGCATAGGCGATTTGTATACGCACAACGACCATGGAGCCATTGTCATAGATGTACAAAGCATCGTCCTGCCGCGGAAAATACCAATAGCGCAGACTAAGGGTTGGCAGCAACATGCCTTTGATGCTGAAGTATTTCAGATGGTGTGGAGCGAAATGGAGACGGCTGACGACGAAGCCACCAAAATGGCGATAGGCATCACGAAACGATTAAGCGTAGCATGCGACGCAGCAATGCCGAGGAGGACACACGTGCCAACCAGAAAACCTGTCTACTGGTGGAATGAAGACATCGCCGAATGTAGATGATGCTGTAATCGGGCTCGCAGGAAAGCGCAACGCGCTCGAAACCGCATTCTGCCGCTGTGGCAATTACTGCACGCGGACTATAAAGAATGCCGCCAACGGTTCAAGAAGGCTATCCGTGCTAGTAAAGACTCCTGCTTCAAGGAACTGCGTGAAGGCGCTGACATCGATCCCTGGGGCAAAGCCTATAAAGTGGTGATGAGCAGAGTTCGAGGGCCTAGGGCTCCAACACCTTCGGATCCTACACTCATGGACAACGTGGTAGCTGCGCTCTTTCCCCCACAGGGGGGGCGGGTGCACCACTATCACCTGCCTGTGGGTGTAGTACGCATCCCGGCGGTGACGTTGAACGAAGTACTCCTCACGCTTCGGAAAATGTCCGATAAAAAGACACCAGGATTGGACGGCATCCCCAACGTGGCGATGAAAACGGCAATCAGGGCGAGCCCGGAGACATTTGCAAAAATGTTTACCGCATGCCTCAACGAAGGAACGTTCCCTACTTTCTGGAAGTGCCAAAGATTGGTGCTACTATTGAAACCAGATTCGACGGTGGTATTCGGCGAGGTCCCGACCCTAACGAATACGGTGTCCCATATTTGCGAAACATCACAAAAATGGGAATCCTTCAAGGAAACAGCAGCGAAAATCATGATCGAGCTTCGACGCATTGAACGCAGTAGACATACTGAACGAACACGTTCACGCCACGCAGGCAAAACTCCCGATGCAACGAGAACTGTGGACTGATGACCCAAAACTGACGATTGAGTCATAATGCTCCTACGGCCTTCCGACGAAATACCTGACAGTGGTACTGGGAGGACCCACCCGTACGCAAGAGGAGATATTTAGTGAGTTGAAGTCTCACACTGACTTAGGCTTTTGACGCTTTTACTCCTCATTAAAAAAAAAAAAAAAACTATCTGAATAGTGTCCTTCTGTGCCACATCGGTGGCAAGCTCGTCGTGAATGCATCCGCAGTTCCGCGGGTTGTACCAACCGGTGTCTCTCCTACGGTATCCTGGATGCTGCGTGGCGCTTCGTTGTCGTGACGTAGACCTTCGAAGTCCCGTGCTAGAGCTACCAGGTCATCTAAATTTTGAAAATCTTTACGTTTTACGTACCATCTGTAATCAAGGTGACAGTTCCTGAATATCCTGTCCAGTTTCTCTTCCTCACTGTAGCTGGCGTGCCTCATCATGTCTTGCAACGCAACGACATAGTCCTTAAAATTTTCCCTCTGCCGTTGTGTGCGCTTTCGTATGGCGTCATCCAGTTGTTCAAAATAGCGGCCGGGTAAAAAGAATTTCAGGAAACTTTCCTTAAACGCGCTCCATGTTTTCCATTGCCGATTATTGTTTCGATACCAAGTGATGGCCGTCGTGGCATTTCGTTGATATCGATGTTGTATGTCAATACCAGCTCCTCGATTCTCTCGATGAATGCCAGAGGGTCGCGTCCTCCGTCATATTTGAATGACCACTTCCGCACCCGGTCGATGATCGTGAAGCGTGGCGATCTGTAACCCCAGTGCTGATTTCCTGTCCCATCTGTATAGGCGTCTTTCGTGCGAGTTCCTCCTGTGTGTCTGTCCTCCGTGTAATTATTACTTACGGGTACACCTTCGGTATCCTCCGTGTAAGATTCACGCGTGCATGCCTCTCGTGGGCGTGCACCTCCTGTGAAAATTCCGCGTGCTCGTGCAACTTCTGTGCGAATTTCTGCTGCATGTGTTTCATTCGTATAAGTATTACCTGTGGCCATGTCCTCTGTGTATGGTTCTCGTGTGTGTGCCTCTCGTGGGCGTAAATCCTTTATGAAGGCCTCCTCTGCTAGATGCCTGTGGCGAATATCTGGCATGCTCCGATGAAAACTCTCTGCCGCACCTGTGGTAACAATACTATCATATTTCAGATCGGCTTCCAATTCCGTCCTGTGCTGCCTTGACGCGTACTTCGCCTCTAACTCCAATAGGCGTTCCGTGAGTTCGAAACTGGCGTTCCCGTCTTTTACGAAGGCCACAAATCTCCTTCGTAGCTCCTCTACGGCGCAGCTGTCGTCAAACTCGAACTCTGCTGCGAATCCGCGTAGTTCCTCCTTGCGTAAAAAGTTTATCCAGCTTGTCTTTACCATGATTGTGTTTCCAATAGTTTCCTTGTTGTGCCAATCTTGTCCTACTCCTAGTGACTCTCTCTTGCTTGTTGGGTGTTGTTGTTTTTGCGTTTACTTCTGTTTTAGGGTCCCTGCTCGGGCGCCATCTGTAACGTCGCAAAGGCTGGGGTATGAACTCGTCGGATGTCCAGGGCTTTGTAGACAGAAAATTTATAATTCGCAGAGATTTTTATATTAAAGCAGATCTTTATTTTCAACAAATTTCAAAGAGAGTGTTACAGTTATTATATTTGTATATATATGTAGGGCGAACAGTGGCGTATGGTCGTCGATGATTGGCGATGAGCTTCTCGGCGATGCGTGCGACTTGGAGGATGTAGACTAGTACTTGATGGCTGCGTAGCGTTGGTTATATCACGATGTTTCGCATCGCAGAGCATGGTGGGCGTTTGGCTATGGTGATCGGTGTACACGTGGGCGTGGGCGATAGGCTTGCGACGAACGATGCGTAAATATATACTCGTTGTGGGCGAAATGAAAATGTATTCGATGCGAGAAAATAGGCGTGGACGAGGCTAATACGACGCAGGCGTAGCAAGGCGTAAACGTGGGTGTAGCAGAGCGTGAACGGGTGACAACTTGAACGTTGCTGAGACGTGTGACATGGATCCTCATATCGCAGACCACCAGCGGGCACACTTCAACCGCTTTCCGTGGAATCGATTCGGCGTGATAGTGGGATTCTCGAGAGGATACTCGCAGATCAGGAAGCGGGCTGCAATCTACCGCTCTCTACTCGACGTATCGCAAGACTACGATTTCAATGGGGCAGTGTGAGGACACTTGCAGACCAGGAAACGGGCTGCAATCTGCCGTTCTTCGTGGCTCGACGTGTCGCAAAACTACGACTTCGATGGGTTCTCGTAAGGATACTCGCAGATCAGGAAGCGGGATGAAATCTACCGCTCTCCGTGACTCGACGTATCGCAAAACTACGACTATGATGACTTCGACTTATTGACTTCGACGTGACTGTGACTTTGACCTTGTTGTAATGTCACCTCACTGGTTCACTCGCTCGCTGCTAACCACTGCCTTGCTGCTGCGCCTGGAAATATATTTTCCGACTCAAGATTCAATAGGAAATTCTGATTCGGAAAATCAAAAGAGCTAATTAGAAATTTGTTTACAATTTATTTATAAACCCTGGAATAAATACTCTCTATTAGTTTACCACGTGGTATGGATTATAAATAAATCTGTAAAGGAGAGGTGGATTATTTTTATGAGAAAACGTGAGTCACGAGTATACCATGGCAGATGGGAATTCCGCTTGTGGGAGGCTCACCCGGCTTGGTATCATCGTCCTGAACAATATTTACAATTTCTTGCTATAACGAAATGCTTGAGCACGAGTACTTCATTGCAGATGGGCATTCCGCTTGTGGGAGGTGCACCGTGCATTGGAGTCATCGCCCTGGCAATATTTTATAATTTCTTGCTATAATGAAATGCTTGAGCAAGAGTACTTCATTGCAGATGGGCATTCCGCTTGTGGCGCACCGTGCATTGGAGTCATCGCCCTGGCAATATTTTACAATTTCTTGCTATAATGAGAATGCTTGAGCACGAGTACTTCATTGCAGATGGGCATTCCGCTTGTGGGAGGCGCACCGTGCATTGGAGTCATCGCCCTGGCAATATTTTACAATTTCTTGCTATAATGAGAATGTTTGAGCACGAGTACTTCATTGCAGATGGGCATTCCGCTTGTGGGAGGCGCACCGTGCATTGGGGTCATCGCCCTGGCAATATTTTACAATTTCTTGCTATAATGAGAATGCTTGAGCACGAGTACTTCATTGCAGATGGGCATTCCGCTTGTGGGAGGCGCACCGTGCATTGGAGTCATCGCCCTGGCAATATTTTACAATTTCTTGCTATTATGGGAATGTTTGAGCACGACTACTTCATTGCGGATGGGCATTCCGCTTGTGGGAGGCGCACCGTACATTGGAATCATCGTCCCATACAATACAATTTATCCTAAATAACCTACAATAATATATGAAGATGTTGCTTACCTGATTCGGAAAATCAAAAGAGACCGAATCAGGCTTTGCGTGCCTCTTTTATACGTGTTTTCTTCACTGTATTGTATTTTTGTCGGTATTGCCGTCTCTGTCCCACTCCCGGCTTCTGCCGTATGTCGTGCGTTGTTGAACATTCAACCATTTGTTGGTGAACCTGGGTGGCCATTGGCCACTGTTCGCCCCTATTTAAAAATGTATTAACTACTATTTCATGTTTCGTTTACATTGACTTATATATTATAAATTATTATGTTGTTTAAAACATAGTGTTTTAAACAACATTTCTTTTTATGTAAGAATATATAGATGAAAAGAAAGGTGACAGAAAGAATGTGGGGACTCTAAATTTTAGGGTCGTTACACTTTATATGTTAGTTAATTTGGGGTCGCTGATTTTAAATATAAAGTCGGTTTCGCTAATAATTGCAATTCAAATTGCAATTTACCAATTTTTTAGAATTGCCTGGTAGATGAATTCAAGCTTCGATTTTAACATTCTTTTTCTTTAATAGATCTGAGATATCTTATTCCATATGTTTTAACCGATTCCAAAAAAGTTGTATAGTTTTTTCATAAAGGCTCCTTTAGTAAATGCATATAATATTTTCATTTTTATTTTTCCAAATAAAGTCAAAGTTCAAATTTTTTGATTAGACAGAAGAAATATTTAAAATTCAAAGGTACTGACTAATTTCTTTATAACACTGAAATAGACCCGAGTGAGACGAGGTTTGTGGGATAACTGATTTGTTCAGTGAACTGAACTCTTTATTTATAGTAAGGGTATTCATTTAAAAGTGGAAGTTGTGCAGTTGGTGACTAGCGCAGTTTTCCCCGGCCTGTTTCATGAACGCACCAGAAAATTATTTGTGCACTTCTTTGATTCTTCTTTTTCTTCGAATTTTTGACAGCTGTTGTTTAAAGTGAAAAAATGCCTAAAATAAGCGAAAATAGAAAACTAATAAAACTATTTGAAGAAATTGCTTTCGTCGGCGGTAAGTAAATTTGTTTACTTAGCGCCATTTTCGAAGCAAACTATATTAGTGTACTCACTTAGACAATAAAAGAGTACCCACTTACAAGTACTCGATATTCTGCACAGCTTTTACAATTATAAATTCAATTAACTTTTATTTTACAAACAATTGTTGCCTATAGTTCTTTTTTAAACTTATATATATAATTATACATTTTTCTTTTTAATTTGTAGCCGCATTTTATTACTTTTGATAATTACTTTTTTAATTAATTGAATATCAATTTTATTGTTCGACATCACTACAATCGCACAACATTTGTGCAGTTCTTTCCGCACCAAAATCGACGCGCAAAGTTTTCCACTTTGTGCAATTCTCTTCTCATACAATTTTTGACAGTTCTCGTCAACAACTGAACCACTTCGCGTTTCCCAGGGTTTTCCCACTTTAAATGAATACCCCTAGTTCTACTTAGGAATTACAAATAATATCTTATAAACTACCTACAAATACATACGAATATCTTAAAACTACCTAGTTACACGATGCAATTGCGGTCCCATCGTGTGTATAATTAACGGACCGCCCAAGCAACGCACTAATAATCTATTTCGCGGAACAAAGGATCTTTTTATTGGGCCTCATTATCGGCCAAGACTTTAGTTGTGTACATTTGCATTTGTACACTTCCGCTGTGTATGTGGAATTTCCACCCAGACTGACCAACTGCTACCAGATGTGGAAAAAACCCTATGTGGAAAAAATACTATTGTCCTCTCTTGGACTCATTTATATGATTTTCTTATACACTTTCATTTTTGCTTATTTTCTTATTTTAGCCGTTCTTTGATTAGGCACACCTAGAGAAAAAATCGTGTTAAATTAACCAATTTTTAACCAATTTTGTGGTTAATATTTTTCAAACCGATCTTTCAGGTTGTTTTAACAAGATGCTATTGTTCAAAATGACACTCTCCTATATGTGTACGTGTACGTGTGAAGAGGTTTGTGATTAAACTGGGAAAACTGGTAAATATGCGTTCATTCAAATCATTGCCGGTAGCTCAGGGGTTAGGCAGTCGGCCTCATAAAAGGAAGTACGGGGATCGAGTCCCCGTTCCGGAAAAAGTTTTTTTAATTAAATTTTTTTTTATAAAATTGTAAACCACAGTTCTTCCCTTATTTACCATTCTTTAACTTATTTTCAAATTAATATTACCATTTCAAATAGATACCTTTTCACTCTGAACTGGATTTGAACGCCGGACCTTCGGATCTTGAGTTCATCACTTTACCCTCTGTGCTACTGCGCTTCATAAATTCATGTCGTCCAAAGACCAATCTGAATTTGAAATCTTAAAATTTCTATTTTAAAAAACTTTTTTCAACTCAGACGAGATTCAAACACGGGACCTAATGTTTATAAGTTCCGCATCTACACGCTGTGCCACTGAGCTTCTTTCGCTCAGGTCGACAAAAACAGATTTGTTTTGAAAATCAAAAATTTCTTCTGTTTATTTTCAAATTTTCCATTTGACAGAATGGTCGAATATATTTTTATTTTCAAAAAAAAAATTCTCATTTGTGTAAATGTGTGCGTTTTGCTTCGGAAATTTTTTATCATTTCTGTGAATGAGTGCGTTTTGCTTCGATTTTTGTCAATGTAGTTGTTGTTTTTTGGAATTGTTTTTGTTTTGCGTACAAATGTTTTTCATGTTAATATAACATGAATCGTGTTAATTAAAATACATGAAGATTTCTCTGGGTGCATAATTAAACATATTGCCTGGGTTAAAAGGCTCAGGTCTTTTAATACTTTTGTCCCTTTTTTTCTTTGGGCATGTTTACCTATTTTTCTTATATATCTTAAACAAAAAATAATCATAAATAAAAATAGTTATCTATGAAATTGGTATAAAATTTACTATACTGCAAATGTGGCTGCTGGTAGATATGTGGTGTAGATCTGGCACACCATCCGGATGATGATGATTATTGCTATGGATTCCACATGTCGCAAGCTTGTACAGGTGCGGTCTAGATTCTTTTGCAGCATACCATTACAACATTTGTAGTCTGATGCTTCTCTTTAAACAGTGGAGCTCCACCTCTGGAGTGTGATCTTGTAGTATATCTTCTTCATTTGTTTCAAGAGTTATTTCACGGTCACACTCTGACGTGTTCGATAGTGAACTCCCCTTTGGAGTCGGATTGTATTCTCTTCTTAATTTGTTTCATTTATTAAAGCACTGTCACATTTTGACATGCTCGAAACTGCTAAACTCCCCTTTGGAGTCGGATATTAAATTTGTTTTTCACAGTCACCTTTTGACTTATTTGAAACGCTGAACTCTCCTTTGGAGTTGGTTTCTATTAGAATCACGGCCACATTTTGCAGTGTTCGAAATAGCGGAACTCCCCGTTGGAGTCGGCTCTTGAAATATACATATATAAAATCGATGTGTTTAATGGCTCACCAACATCTTCTTTATTCGCTGACAGCCTTGAAACTTATCGCTCATCAAATCGTTGCAACTATTCAAAAGAGTATTTAATGTTCATCATCGTAGGTGCCATAGTTCTACAGCAAGCTAATTTATTTCCGTAATTAGCGTATCTTGAAAGTTGGCAAACGTTTTGTTTCTTGTTGTTCTTGCGTTCGTCTTAACAACCCGTGGTGTCTTCATTCGATCGAAAGTAGGTAGCAGTAATATTTCCTGATGTCTCCAAAAGCCTGTCAGCCTGTTGATGCTCACCACGATGTCTCTTGTAGTTTTATTAAGCTTTATTGCCACCACTTCTTCAAAGAATTTCTTATCGTTTATTTTACTACGTTTACAATCCCTTTTACTACAGGGCACATTATTAAATAAAATAACAATATCAACTCAAACATTTTATTCTCAATTCTACTGGATTTCTTAACTGTATTTTTTTGATAATTCTTAATTATATTTTCTGCTTTTCCATCGGCAAGAAAAGGACGAACAATGTTTACCGATCTCTTCGATATACCATTGCTGGCCCTTCCATCCACCCTCCTACACAATATATTTTTATTAAAGGTGGTATTAACCACCCCTTCTTGCATCCACTTTAAGTCAGATAATTTCTTTTCCTTTAAAAGAACATGGTCGCCCACATGGATATTGCAAACTAGATTCTGCCATTTCCATTGTTTTTGGCTGATTCCTTGCACTGCATTCCAGTGCTCCCGCAGCCCGTGATAATAGAGATTATCACAAACATCAACAATCGTTGATGAAGTTTCCCTTTCATAGGAATGCTCCTGCTTTTCGCTGTGTACTTTGTTTTCCAAACTCAAAGATTCGCATACAATCCCCAAAGTTCTACCTGTTGATATCTTTTCCTCATTTTCAAAACATACCACCTGTTCATTTTTGGGAACGTAAGTTTGAAATGTTGTATTTTTTCACTTAGTATCTGAATTTTTTCTATTTTGCTACCAAATTCCTTATTTCCAATTAATTTTAATTTGCGTTTTAACGAAAAAAAATACTCCGTAAGTTCGTCAGATGAAACCTTGTCCTCTTCTTCTATATATTCTAAAAAATTCCCTCAATTCGGCCGAACCTTTCTACAATAAATTCCCAATACCAAAAACAAGGCGCTTCTTGAAATAGGGTCAATGTTTTGTCGAAATCTTTTAAAAAATATTTGAATTTCCTTTCCAAATACCTTCCTGGTTTGGTAACCTGAGCTAATGACTCTCCTCTGTCGAGAGTCACTGCTGGCACCGCATTAATTTTTGAACTACCTATCCATGTAGGATTCAAACTCAATACCCTGTTTCTTACCTTCGTAGCGGACTTCATATTAAGTTCCGCATCAGAAAGTGTGGACAGCTCGGTTATCCATTGCCCCGTCGCCTTGAGCTGTCCTACTTGCACACTGACAGCCTCTTTCGTCAGTCTGTTGCTCCATATTTTATCCATTTTTTTTTTTAATTTTTAAAAAAAACTTATTTACAAAGAAAAAAATTTATTTTTAACACTGCACTTAGGAAAAAAACAACAAATTTTTAAATTTTACGTATTTACTTTTTTTTTTTTTTAGAAACACAATTTAAACTATTTGCGCGTTCTGGGGTCACCAATGAATACTTTCTTTATAACAGTGAAATAGACCCGAGTGAGACGAGGTTTGTGGGATAACTGATTTGTTCAGTGAACTGAACTCTTTATTTATAGTAAGGGTATTCATTTAAAAGTGGAAGTTGTGCAGTTGGTGACTAGCGCAGTTTTCCCCGGCCTGTTTCATGAACGCACCAGAAAATTATTTGTGCACTTCTTTGATTCTTCTTTTTCTTCGAATTTTTGACAGCTGTTGTTTAAAGTGAAAAAATGCCTAAAATAAGCGAAAATAGAAAACTAATAAAACTATTTGAAGAAATTGCTTTCGTCGGCGGTAAGTAAATTTGTTTACTTAGCGCCATTTTCGAAGCAAACTATATTAGTGTACTCACTTAGACAATAAAAGAGTACCCACTTACAAGTACTCGATATTCTGCACAGCTTTTACAATTATAAATTCAATTAACTTTTATTTTACAAACAATTGTTGCCTATAGTTCTTTTTTAAACTTATATATATAATTATACATTTTTCTTTTTAATTTGTAGCCGCATTTTATTACTTTTGATAATTACTTTTTTAATTAATTGAATATCAATTTTATTGTTCGACATCACTACAATCGCACAACATTTGTGCAGTTCTTTCCGCACCAAAATCGACGCGCAAAGTTTTCCACTTTGTGCAATTCTCTTCTCATACAATTTTTGACAGTTCTCGTCAACAACTGAACCACTTCGCGTTTCCCAGGGTTTTCCCACTTTAAATGAATACCCCTAGTTCTACTTAGGAATTACAAATAATATCTTATAAACTACCTACAAATACATACGAATATCTTAAAACTACCTAGTTACACGATGCAATTGCGGTCCCATCGTGTGTATAATTAACGGACCGCCCAAGCAACGCACTAATAATCTATTTCGCGGAACAAAGGATCTTTTTATTGGGCCTCATTATCGGCCAAGACAGATCCTATTTAGTTGTGTACATTTGCATTTGTACACTTCCGCTGTGTATGTGGAATTTCCACCCAGACTGACCAACTGCTACCAGATGTGGAAAAAACCCTATGTGGAAAAAATACTATTGTCCTCTCTTGGACTCATTTATATGATTTTCTTATACACTTTCATTTTTGCTTATTTTCTTATTTTAGCCGTTCTTTGATTAGGCACACCTAGAGAAAAAATCGTGTTAAATTAACCAATTTTTAACCAAATATTTTTCAAACCGATCTTTCAGGTTGTTTTAACAAGATGCTATTGTTCAAAATGACACTCTCCTATATGTCTACGTGTACGTGTGAAGAGGTTTGTGATTAAACTGGGAAAACTGGTAAATATGCGTTCATTCAAATCATTGCCGGTAGCTCAGGGGTTAGGCAGTCGGCCTCATAAAAGGAAGTACGGGGATCGAGTCCCCGTTCCGGAAAAAGTTTTTTTAATTAAATTTTTTTTTATAAAATTGTAAACCACAGTTCTTCCCTTATTTACCATTCTTTAATTTATTTTCAAATTAATATTACCATTTCAAATAGATACCTTTTCACTCTGAACTGGATTTGAACGCCGGACCTTCGGATCTTGAGTTCATCACTTTACCCTCTGTGCTACTGCGCTTCATAAATTCATGTCGTCCAAAGACCAATCTGAATTTGAAATCTAAAAATTTCTATTTAAAAAAACTTTTTTCAACTCAGACGAGATTCGAACACGGGACCTAATGTTTATAAGTTCCGCATCTACACGCTGTGCCACTGAGCTTCTTTCGCTCAGGTCGACAAAAACAGATTTGTTTTGAAAATCAAAAATTTCTTCTGTTTATTTTCAAATTTTCCATTTGACAGAATGGTCGAATATATTTTTATTTTCAAAAAAAAAATTCTCATTTGTGTAAATGTGTGCGTTTTGCTTCGGAAATTTTTTATCATTTCTGTGAATGTGTGCGTTTTGCTTCGATTTTTGTCAATGTAGTTGTTGTTTTTTGGAATTGTTTTTGTTTTGCGTACAAATGTTTTTCATGTTAATATAACATGAATCGTGTTAATTAAAATACATGAAGATTTCTCTGGGTGCATAATTAAACATATTGCCTGGGTTAAAAGGCTCAGGTCTTTTAATACTTTTGTCCCTTTTTTTCTTTGGGCATGTTTACCTATTTTTCTTATATATCTTAAACAAAAAATAATCATAAATAAAAATAGTTATCTATGAAATTGGTATAAAATTTACTCTACTGCAAATGTGGCTGCTGGTAGATATGTGGTGTAGATCTGGCACACCATCCGGATGATGATGATTATTGCTATGGATTCCACATGTCGCAAGCTTGTACAGGTGCGGTCTAGATTCTTTTGCAGCATACCATTACAACATTTGTAGTCTGATGCTTCTCTTTAAACAGTGGAGCTCCACCTCTGGAGTGTGATCTTGTAGTATATCTTCTTCATTTGTTTCAAGAGTTATTTCACGGTCACACTCTGACGTGTTCGATAGTGAACTCCCCTTTGGAGTCGGATTGTATTCTCTTCTTAATTTGTGTCATTTATTAAAGCACTGTCACATTTTGACATGCTCGAAACTGCTAAACTCCCCTTTGGAGTCGGATATTAAATTTGTTTTTCACAGTCACCTTTTGACTTATTTGAAACGCTGAACTCTCCTTTGGAGTTGGTTTCTATTAGAATCACGGCCACATTTTGCAGTGTTCGAAATAGCGGAACTCCCCGTTGGAGTCGGCTCTTGAAATATACATATATAAAATCGATGTGTTTAATGGCTCACCAACATCTTCTTTATTCGCTGACAGCCTTGAAACTTATCGCTCATCAAATCGTTGCAACTATTCAAAAGAGTATTTAATGTTCATCATCGTAGGTGCCATAGTTCTACAGCAAGCTAATTTATTTCCGTAATTAGCGTATCTTGAAAGTTGGCAAACGTTTTGTTTCTTGTTGTTCTTGCGTTCGTCTTAACAACCCGTGGTGTCTTCATTCGATCGAAAGTAGGTAGCAGTAATATTTCCTGATGTCTCCAAAAGCCTGGCAGCCTGTTGATGCTCACCACGATGTCTCTTGTAGTTTTATTAAGCTTTATTGCCACCACTTCTTCAAAGAATTTCTTATCGTTTACTTTACTACGTTTACAATCCCTTTTACTACAGGGCACATTATTAAATAAAATAACAATATCAACTCAAACATTTTATTCTCAATTCTACTGGATTTCTTAACTGTATTTTTTTGATAATTCTTAATTATATTTTCTGCTTTTCCATCGGCAAGAAAAGGACGAACAATGTTTACCGATCTCTTCGATATACCATTGCTGGCCCTTCCATCCACCCTCCTACACAATATATTTTTATTAAAGGTGGTATTAACCACCCCTTCTTGCATCCACTTTAAGTCAGATAATTTCTTTTCCTTTAAAAGAACATGGTCGCCCACATGGATATTGCAAACTAGATTCTGCCATTTCCATTGTTTTTGGCTGATTCCTTGCACTGCATTCCAGTGCTCCCGCAGCCCGTGATAATAGAGATTATCACAAACATCAACAATCGTTGATGAAGTTTCCCTTTCATAGGAATGCTCCTGCTTTTCGCTGTGTACTTTGTTTTCCAAACTCAAAGATTCGCATACAATCCCCAAAGTTCTACCTGTTGATATCTTTTCCTCATTTTCAAAACATACCACCTGTTCATTTTTGGGAACGTAAGTTTGAAATGTTGTATTTTTTCACTTAGTATCTCTATCATACCCTGTACACTACTTCCACCACTTTCTAAGTCATTTATGCAAAACTCTTCCTTTTCTATATTCTCTAATAAAACTTCACTGGCTTTAAAAGGAACATCTTCTTCCAAATGTATTTATATATTTGAATGAATTTTCTCTATTTTGCTACCAAATTCCTTATTTCCAATTAATTTTAATTTGCGTTTTAACGAAAAAAAATACTCCGTAAGTTCGTCAGATGAAACCTTGTCCTCTTCTTCTATATATTCTAAAAAATTCCCTCAATTCGGCCGAACCTTTCTACAATAAATTCCCAATACCAAAAACAAGGCGCTTCTTGAAATAGGGTCAATGTTTTGTCGAAATCTTTTAAAAAATATTTGAATTTCCTTTCCAAATACCTTCCTGGTTTGGTAACCTGAGCTAATGACTCTCCTCTGTCGAGAGTCACTGCTGGCACCGCATTAATTTTTGAACTACCTATCCATGTAGGATTCAAACTCAATACCCTGTTTCTTACCTTCGTAGCGGACTTCATATTAAGTTCCGCATCAGAAAGTGTGGACAGCTCGGTTATCCATTGCCCCGTCGCCTTGAGCTGTCCTACTTGCACACTGACAGCCTCTTTCGTCAGTCTGTTGCTCCATATTTTATCCATTTTTTTTTTAATTTTTAAAAAAAACTTATTTACAAAGAAAAAAATTTATTTTTAACACTGCACTTAGGAAAAAAACAACAAATTTTTAAATTTTACGTATTTACTTTTTTTTTTTTTTAGAAACACAATTTAAACTATTTACGCGTTCTGGGGTCACCAATGAATACTTTCTTTATAACAGTGAAATAGACCCGAGTGAGACGAGGTTTGTGGGATAACTGATTTGTTCATTGAAATGAACTCTTTATTTATAGTAAGGGTATTCATTTAAAAGTGGAAGTTGTGCAGTTGGTGACTAGCGCAGTTTTCCCCGGCCTGTTTCATGAACGCACCAGAAAATTATTTGTGCACTTCTTTGATTCTTCTTTTTCTTCGAATTTTTGACAGCTGTTGTTTAAAGTGAAAAAATGCCTAAAATAAGCGAAAATAGAAAACTAATAAAACTATTTGAAGAAATTGCTTTCGTCGGCGGTAAGTAAATTTGTTTACTTAGCGCCATTTTCGAAGCAAACTATATTAGTGTACTCACTTAGACAATAAAAGAGTACCCACTTACAAGTACTCGATATTCTGCACAGCTTTTACAATTATAAATTCAATTAACTTTTATTTTACAAACAATTGTTGCCTATAGTTCTTTTTTAAACTTATATATATAATTATACATTTTTCTTTTTAATTTGTAGCCGCATTTTATTACTTTTGATAATTACTTTTTTAATTAATTGAATATCAATTTTATTGTTCGACATCACAACACTTTAAATGAATACCCCTAGTTTAAAATCTACTTAGAAATTTCAAATAATATCTTATAAACTACCTACAAATACATACGAATATCTTAAAACTACCTAGTTACACGATGCAATTGTGGTCCCATCGTGTGTATAATTAACGGACCGCCCAAGCAACGCACTAATAATCTATTTCGCGGAACAAAGGATCTTTTTATTGGGCCTCATTATCGGCCGAAACAGATCCTATTTAGTTGTGTACATTTGCATTTGTACACTTCCGCTGTGTATGTGGAATTTCCACCCAGACTGACCAACTGCTAACATATGTGGAAATAACCCTTTTCATTATTACTTCAAAGAAAGGGACCATAAAAACTATATTGCGGGTATTTACAAAATCACCAACTATTGGTACCATTTCTGTAAACACTGACCGCAACTACCTATGTCTTCGTTGCTTGGTGCCGTTCTTTAATTTGGCATAATTAAACAGCGGGAATAGATATAATGCTAGGCCTGCCATTGGTGGACCTGTACATAGGAAGCTGCGCTGCAAAAGGCGCCCTCCGATTGAGGGAGGCCGGTATGTGGAGACAAGCATCGTATGGTCATGCCTCAATAATTAACGAAATCTGTAAGCTAGGAACAAGACACGAATCTGAAAGCCTAAGGGCACCGACAGACTACATCTGCCCTAGTTATGCATTTGATATGAGGTCCCAAAAATTGGGAAGAATGGGGTAACAGAACGGTGACGAACGTTGACGACACTGTCGTTTTTACGGATGGATCCAAAATGGATATAGGAACAGGTGCGGTTTTTACTGTGAAGCGCTTGGCCTCCAAAAGTCCTTCAGACTGCCGGACGCTAGTAGCGTTACACAAAATGTAATGATCTGCATAGACAATAGGGCGGCCATACAAGCAATCACGCCCTACACACTCAACTCGAAAGCAGTAAAGAGGTGTAGGGAAGCACTGCGTATCGTGCATCGGGTTACTCTGCTGGGTTCCCGGACATAGCGATATAGAAGGGAATGACAAGGCAGACGAGATGGCCAGGAGAGGCTCTGCTATGGAGATCAGTGCGGCTGACAACTCAATTCTGCAACCGATACGCAACCAATACGGAATAATTGACAGTATGGTAAATAGGGAAATAAACGATAAATGGGCCCACAGACAAGACTGCAAAACGTCTCGACTTCTATGGCCTAAATTGAACCCGAAAACAGAGGAACTGCTATCCCTGGATAGAAAATCTCTTAGCATACTGACGGGGGTTATCACCGGACATTGTGCCATAGCGAAATGGCACATAGTAACCACAGATATATGTAGGAGCTGCGGAGATGAGTATGAACTAGAAACTATACAACATTTCCTCTGCCACTGTCCCGCTCTACAAACAAAGCGCCAACGAGCACTAGGCTCCCGGTTCTTTGAAAGCACAACAGAGCTGGCAGAGCATACAGTATCAGACCTTCTAAAGTTCATTAGAAGCACAAAATGGATCCTTGATGGACCAAACGTGAGTTGACAATATAGGAGGGAAATTGAGAAAGGGTTTCTTATGTACGCACACAAAATATTAAAAAAAAAAATAAAAGGGATTCACAATGGGCCATAGATGGCCTCCGAGTGGAAATGGTACTTTGTGTACCACACACCCTTATAACCTAACCTAACCTAAGCAATCGTTTCATGCGAAGTTCTTTTGATTCGCCGAATTCTTTGAGAAGGCGTTCTTTAAGCGCGTCATACTTTTCAATTTCAATATGGAATAGTCGATTTCCGCCACCAACGTATAAAATTTTGTGTCGTCGGTAGGAATGCCTGAGCTGTGAAATTGCGCCTCCACTTGTTGAAACCAAAGACGTGGATCAAGCTTCCAAAATGGCGGCGGCTTTACGGCCACGCGAGCAATCTACACAGTATACGTAGCATCGACAAAGACTTCGACTTCAGATGGATCCGTCAAGTTCTATTTGCGTCGGGGTCACGGTTGAAGAGATACGATTTGTGTGATTCGTTTTTTAATATGAATTTTATTGAAAAATATATTTAAAATACACGACTTATAATGTTACGTCTATATCGAATGAGATCGCAAGAACAGTAGTGTACAGAAAAGTAAAATATAGCAGAGTTGCATTTTTGGATGTGCTAGTGTTGCCACTACAAAATTATAATTGTTAATCGTTATTGAACATATTTTCTTTTTTTTAACATTTATTTGTTGTTTGTTTGGACTGAATCGACCTTACATGTATGGTATGTTTTGTATGGAAATGGGTTTTTACTTCCTCATTTTTCAGTTACATTCATCACGATTCCCATAAACCACTATAGAATATCTGATGCAACTACTTCTCTGGAATCCAAAACTCCATTTTCATGGAAATGGTCATAGGATGATTGTGCTTTAAGGTATCGATATATTCAGGCAGTATGAACGGTTGTGCGAACGGAATTTTGTTTGCGATTAGACTTCGCAACTAACGTTGCTTTCGTTTGTGCGATCTAAATGCAACCTTGTTACAATTTGAAGTTTAATTAAGTGCACTTGATGCTTGAAGTGGAACTTTAGAACCTTTTCATTGATACCAATATCGATACTAAAAAATTTTACTGTGAACCACTGTACATGAAATTGTTCCGTACGTAAACTTTTTGTTGAAATTCTGTCATGTCAACATTGCTGGATTGCTGGTGTTGGCTTAATTTATCAAGCGAATGAAAGAAACCACTTTCTGAAAATAAACTAGTAAGAGAATTATCTTCGGTCTGACCGAAGCTATAATACCCTGCACATGCAAGTACGATACATTCGATAATTTTTCGATAATTTATCGATTTTTTATCAATAATTTTTCGATAATTTATCGATAGTTTTTGGATAATTTATCGATTTTTTATCGATATTTTCCAATATTTATCAATAATTTTAGTTTCCTGATCCATTTTAAAATTTTGTTCCAATTCCATATTGTTCCAGTCCAATTCCATTTCGTTCAGTTTCGTTCCAGTTCGTTTTAAAAAGATTTATTGAAAGTAATTTCTACTTAATATTTGACCTCCTAAAACCGAAAATTTTGAGGCGGAAATGTCTAGTTTCCGAGATATTTAATTTTAAAGTTACGAATATTGCCATACGAAATGCGCACTAATTTGATTTTTTATTCACTGACTTTTGTGCTGGTGGCATTTTAAAAGGTGTGTTCATCGGTTTTTTTCAATAGTTCTCAAGCAATACAAAACATAAATGCTTCTTGTAATGTTGATGTTCTAATATTATTTAGTACAGCTGTTGGTTGTTGTTGTTTTAATGTTGTTGTAATGTTGTTATTGCAATGTGGTTGTAATGTTGCTTTAAGGCTGTTGTAATGTTGTTGTTATTGTAATGCTAGAACATACTATTCGCAAAATTATGTTCAAGAATTACGTAACATAGTACAATCGTGTACGTTATACTTGCACACAAAGCTGGGCATTAACTAGTTAATAAGTTAATAGTAAGGCATTCAATCCCGGGATACCGAATCCCGAAAACCCGGGATCCCGGACATTTTCTCAATCCCGGAAACCCGGGAATGGACACCAATGGAATGGACATCAATGGTTTTAAACAACAATTCGTGTATCCGTTCCCGCTATAAAACTAAAACTACTTAAAGTAAGTTTTTCGTGTGTACCATGAAATGGAGCTGGCAGAATTTTATGATTATAATCGGATTCAGGTGGCAAAAAAAATGATTTGTTCGATCAATGTAATTTAAAAAGAATTACTTTTTGTTCGACTATATTTTTTTAAAATATTATTTGTTTTGTTTAATGTAATATTTAATAATTATTATTTCTTTGTCGAATTAAAATTGAATTAAACCTAAAATATTGTTGCAACAATTTTTTCTTTAAATTTATATATTGGAAAATTCCGAAAATGCCGAACAATCAGTTTGAGATCAGCCACCCCAAATTACCTAATATATGAATTGTCATCGAAATCCGAGCACTATTTCCAATGTTTTTAATTTTTGTATGGGGAAAAAGAAGTGCATTCCGCGCCGACTTTTCTTTATCCCATTGGCTCCAAACTTCACATACATCATTTTTATATGCAAAGGAACCAAACCAGCCTAATCGGACCATCGAGCATTGATTTTGAAGAAAGCTTCATACGATTCTGAACAGGTCTAATCTGCACACACAAACTCTGGTAACTCTGTATCAGCTACTAGCAGGGCCCGGTCCGCTTTGCTGCCCCTAAAAAAGTTCTTTTTGCCTTTAATGTCATAATAAATTAATGAAAACATTTGTCTTTGTATTTTTATTGGGAGCCCAAGTGTAGCATTTTGAAATATTGAATTGTATGAAAAGTGCTACGCCCCGCTGTCCAATTCCGACCATACGTAACATTGAACTTAGAATTGAAAGCATAAAATCATTTCCCGTTGAAAAATGTTCAGTAGGAGCCCAAGTGTAACATTTTTTAAAATATTGAATTGTATGGGAAGTGCCACGCCCCGCTATCCAATTCCAATATGTTGCATTGAAGGCATAAAATCATTTCCCGTTAAAGAATATTCAATGGGAGCCCAATAATGACACTTTGAAGTATTGAATTGTATGGGCGGTGCCACGCCCCTTTGTCCAATTACGCAGATATGTTGCATTTAGCTTAGAGTTGAAACCATGAAGCCATCTGCCAAATTTCGTTGGAAAACATTGTGTGGGAGGGCTATTACAGCATTTTCAAATATTGACTTGTATGGGCGGTGCCACGCCCCATTGTCTATTCCCGGCCATTTGTAGCCCAGATTATGGCTGGGGTCTTATAGTATGTTCATGGCAAATTTCATTTTCTTGTGATCAAAACCGTCTGAGATATAGCAGTTTTTACTAACTTGTGGGCGATAAAAGTGGGCGTGTCAAATCCTATCCTATGTCACGACTCACGACCCCTAGAACACATATATAAATTTTGTGAGAATCGGTGCTGTAGTTTTAGCGTCTACTGGTGACAAACATACACGTCTCTTTTATATATATAGATTTCTCATATAGATACTCCAAGTAAATACATTAAAATCCCCCTCTGCATCACCCCCGTGTCTGATGCAAATGATACAATTAGTCGTTCTACCATTGTCGCTAACCGCAGGTCAAAGGGCAATACCCGCCCTACAGATCAACCCAGCACATTACCTACAAAGCAAAAAGATATTGATATTTACTTTCCAAAGCGAGGTCTTTCGTCCCCCTCTAATGGAAATAAGAACTCAGTTGAAATTCAAAAGACGAATCCCAATAAACCGTCTCTTGAGCTTGGGCAAAATAGATTTGCGATTCTTGCTGAAGAAAAAAATTCGGTCCCCAAGCCGAAAACGCAAAAACCCCCTCCTACATATCTACGCGAGCGAAACTCTAATTCGCTCATAAAAGAAATTACCAAACACATTGGTGATAATAGTTTCCACGTGATTTTCATCCTAAAGGGAAAAAGAAATGAAACGAAAATCCAAATTTATAGTGATAAATGGAAATTATCAATCTCTTTGATAAACTCAAAAAGAGCTACTACACTTACCAGTTCAAAAGCTCCAAAGGTCTCAGTCGTACTGAAAGGTATTGAATCTTTGTTGTTGTTGTTGTAACAGCGAAATCAAATATGTATGTTTTGTATGTATGTTGTTGTGTAAAATAGAGTTGGGTTATCTTTACTGCAGGTCCAGGAACCTGGCCACCGATAATGGGTTGGACCACAGGTCTATGGGTTCCAGAGCAGTGGGTTGCCTCAGGCAGTTGAATAGGTGATTGGTGTCATGAGGTGATGTTCGACATGCTGGGCAGCTATTCGTAAAATTGCTATTTATACGAGCCATATAGCTGTTTAATAAGCAGTAGTAGCCAGAGCGCAATTGTGCCAGTGTGGATCGTGAGGCGCGGGGAAGTTGTCTCTCTTCTTTGCTAACTGGCGGTGGACGTCCACCCAGGACTATGTTGTTGCGGCGAGACGAGAGTGCCTGTGTGACAGCTGCCTGGTGTACACTGTCAAGTGCTGGTAAGTATGCAGCACGCGTTATTGTGCCTTCATCCAGGTATGGCTCTACATCAACTCGGTGCGTAGAGAAGTTCTTGCGGATGCAACGTGGAGGTAAGGGGCAGTTGAGTAGCTCACGGTTGGGGTGATCTGACAGGTGTGCAGCGAGCAAGAATTGGTTGGTCAGAAGCGTGTTGTGCTCCTTTACCAATAGTAAGCTGGTTTCGTCATGGAGATGGTGTTCGTGGGCCATCAAATTGCATCCTGTGACGATACGAAGCGCTCAGTTTTGGGCAATCTGTAGTTGATGCCATTGCGTGTCGCTGAGCTGTGACGAACAGACTGGAGCGGCGTATTCTAGCAGCGATCTGCCAATCGCTCTGTATGTGACGAGCAGCGTGTCGTGGTCTTTGCCCCAGGTTGAGCCCGCTATTGATTTGAGCACGTTGTTGCGACTTCTGAGACGATCTCTGATGTTGGTGGCATGTGAGGCGAAGTTAAGCAGGTTGTCTAATGTGACTCCGAGGATCTTGGGTTTCTTGATTGTAGGGATAATTCTACCGTCCACTACAATTGAAAGCCTATTTTCAACCTCTTGAGTCCACGTTGTAAACAACGTGCTTGAGGATTCCCCAGGTGACAGCTTGAGTCCTCTGCTTGCGAAATTTGCGACCGACTCCAGGTATATGTTTAAGTTTGCTGTCATTTCGCCAATGTCGTTCACAGTTGCGAGAATAGAGCAGTCATCCGCGTATGAGATGATGGAAATCCCTGGTGGTGGTTCGGGCAGTTTGGAAATGTAAAAATTGAAGAAAAGGGGGGACATCACATCTCCCTGTGGAACTCCTTGCTTTACCTTCCTTACTTTAGATTTCATCCCTCTGAACTCGACTACCGACTGCCTATTGCTCAGGTAGTTGCATAACCACCTTTTGTGCATGACTGGGAGACTGGAGAGTAGTAGGTTCTTAAGCAAGATGCCATGATCTACCGTGTCAAATGATTTGCTGAGATCAAGCGCAACAAGGATGGAACGTTCACATGGTTTATTTTGGTTAAGACCATTTGTGATCTGACACACTACCTCGTTAAGTGCTGTGGTAGTGCTTCTTCGCTTTCGAAATCCATGTTGGTGATCAGTCAGGGGCAGAGCTTCGCACATTTCTGGCAGCAATAAGTATTCCATTACCTTGATGACAGGCGACAAATTGTTATCGGACGATATGATGTCCCTTTGCCCGTAGGTTTTCCTACGGGGGAACCACTCTGCCAGATTCAGGAATGCTTGGTGGCAGAAAGATTCAAAACCAGCCCTGTTGGCCTTGTTGTGATTGAGGAATGTCCTTCTGTCCTGTACAGCAACAATGGTTTGATTGCCTGTTGAGACAACTATTGGCAGGTGGTCTGAACCGAAAGTGACCACGGTGTTCCAGGTGATGGTGGGCAGAAGCGATGGACTGACAATTGTGAGGTCCGGCGAGGTGGAGTGTGTGCCAAACACTCTGGTGGGGCAATCCTCATCCTATGCCAAAGCTTGACTCCTCGATTTGATCAGCAAGAAGAGTGTCTCGAGAGTCACACGCGGAGCCTGAGTACCACGAGAAGTGGTGAGCGTTAACATCTCCCAGTATGAATCTGTTTTCTCCACAGAGTACATGAAATAACGATGGGCGATAGCCTGATGAACATGAGCTGGAGGGAGGAATGTACAGGTTCACGAGTTCGAACGTGGTGTTGTCAGCTACCACTACAATGCCTTGTTGCTCAATAAATTGATCTGACCCCGCGGGTGAGGGCAGTGAAAGCGGGCAGTAAGAGATGGAATTATGCACGATGAATGCGAGGCAACCGCCATGGTTCCTTACTCTGTCTTGTCTGATCACATGAAAATTCCCTGCATTTGGAATAGTGGAACTTTCGCCAAGTTAAGTTCCTTGGATGGCTGTTATGAAAATATTTTGGAAGATTTCTTGCAGCTTGTTTAGAAGCCCATAGCAGTTTAATTGCATTATTTTTAGGGACGGAGGATAAGGCACAACCGCTGGTGGCAGCGTGCGACGACGAAGCAGGTGTACGGACAAGCGTTGTGAAGTGTGACGACTGGACGCATTTGATGACCGTAGCGAGTTGGATAGCTGAGAGTGCTGCTGGGAGTGACGACTGCCGCTATGACTGCTTCTCGAAGGTCTTGGATGACGCCGTAAAGATAGTTGCGTTACGGAGTCTGTGGCCGACTGCAGATGTTGTGCTGCTACCGGCGTCCGTGGTAAATTGCGGCAGCACGGGGCGATGAAATCGAGTTGTCGTTCACGCAGATTTCTGAGGCCTGAGCAATTTCTTAGATGGCACCAGTTTCCGCATGAATAGCACCTCAGTGAGGTGGAATTACGATGGATGGGGCTATGGCAAACTGAGCACATGTACATGGCTTGAGGTGTTCAGGCAGCAAGGGGCGACGAAGTTATGGCCCCAGTCTAGGTGTCTACTCAGACCTGAGCAGACCCTAAGGTGACGTAAGTGGAGTTGTGATGCAGGCGGATGTTGCAAACTGAACAGAACCAGGTTGGCCCTGGGTTCCTTTCGATGCCGGCCCGATTAAGGATAATACGGAGCAGGGTGGCCGGCAGATGCTGCTCCGTGCGAGAAAAAACAACAATAATATACATAAATACAATTTGATTTGGCTGAGATTTGCAATCCTTGGCCAACCACAGCTTGAGGTTGCTGTTGGGTGTATTCCGGGATGTAGACCCGATTGCAATGAGAATCCCAGCAAACATTTAGGTTTGATATCGACTCGAGAACTACTCGGAATCAAAAGTTTTTCTGTAATGTCGAACGTTTGATACCGACTAGAGAATCATAGCTTTCTCAATAAAAAGGGGAGTTAGTTCTGGAGTCGAGAAAAGGGTTAGTTCTCGAGTCGGTTTCAAACGTTAGTTTTACATTCCAGAAAAGGGTTAGTTCTCGAGTCGATTTCAAACGTTAATTCTCAAATGGTCTTCAAATAAAAAGAGCGAAACGTGAATTAATTAATTTTAAAATTGTATTTTTGTTTTTAATGCATATTTGAAATCATTTTTTTTACACTAAACAAAATAAAGATACAGATATAATTTAAAAAATTAATTATTAACGTTCCACTTTTTTTACTTGTTGAAGTAACCTTTGAAAACGAGTCGAGAATCGCATTAGTTATCGACTCAAGAATCACATTAGTTATCGACTCGAGAAATAGGGTTTTTGAGAAATAGGGTTTTTGAGACCGACCCGAGAACTACCTTTGATATCGAGTCGAGAACTACCTTTGATATCGAGTCGAGAACTAACCTTTGAAAACGAGTCGAGAATCACATTAGTTATCGACTCGAGAAATAGGGTTTTTCTCAAACGACTCGAGAACGACCTTTGATATCGAGTCGAGAACAAACTTTTGAAAACGTTTCTAGAATTACATTAGTTATCGACTCGAGAAATAGGGTTTTTCTCAAAGGTTTGAGACTGTGTTTGCTGGAAGACTATTGAATCTTTCGTAGAATGTGACGAAATCAAAAGTGCTCTAACCCATGAAAGCTTTGAAGTAAAGTCAGTATTCAATATAAAAAATCGAAACAAAGTCCCACAACCCCTATTCCGTGTGGAACTAGAGTTCGACTCAAAAACTCTTAAAAACGGTGAACCCCACCCAATATACTCTCTGAAATATCTCTTGCACCGCAGAATTGCAATTGAAGAACCCCACAAGCGCCGTGGACCTATTCAGTGTCATAACTGCCAAAAATATGGCCACACAAAGTCATACTTTTAATTTTGAACAGGTATGTATTCAAAATTAAAAGAAGATTTGACCATTAAAAAATGTAGTAATTGTGGGGGCAATCACACTGCCAAATAATGAGGCTGCGCAGTTTATCAAAGTTTTTTAAATAAGGCGGTAAACTCGACCCAAAAGCAGGAAACAAGGAAAAACACGAATTTTCGTCCTCGACCCGATGGTCAACCTTTTGTAAACACCACTAGACAACAAGGTGTTTCCTATGGCTCTGTCCCTGTAAATATTCAAACTGCTCCTCCTATTAGTAGCCGTGAACAAACTCTACAAATGTTCATGCAAAACATGTCCCAATTTATAAGGAAGTTCACAAGTAATCATAAAATCTGTGAGGAGTAAAGTCTTGCCATCGTTTTCCACCCACATCCGACGGCAGCACCAGCTATTTTTCTTTTCTTTTCTTATCTTTATAATTGATACTTTTCTTTTTACTTTTGAATTTTTGTTATTATACTTTTATTTTTTTATTATTATTCCGAACTCTTATCAAAACGATAGTATTAAGTAAAATGTCCGTGTGGCACCTACACGGTAGGTTTAGATTTCCCGAGTACTGGCAACACCGGTCACACTAAGTGTGGTGAGTGGTGAAAGTACAAGTTCAATCAGAAAAGTTCAGTTCTTCGCCAGCGGTCAAACCGAATAGTCGCACCTCGACTAGACCAAGGAAACGGCACACCGAGATTCGGTGATAATTTGACAGCGGCATTGGGTGAGTGTTTCCGATATTTAGTAGGCAAGCCTGAGTAGCAATAGCGTAGAATTGTCCCTCTCTCACCAGCGCATTTATCGCTCGTGATGCATAGCTCCCGCATAGTAGACCTAGTTTAGTTCTCTCATAGCGTAGAATTGCCTCTCTCTCACCAGCGCATTTATCGCTCGTGATGCATAGCTCCCGCATAGTAGACCTAGTTTAGTTTTCTCATAGCGTAGAAGAGGGGCATCTCACCAGCGCATTTATCGCTCGTGATGCATAGCTTCCGTATAGTAGATTTAGTTTAGTTTTCTCTTGTCAGCGCGCACTTATTGCTCGTGGCACATAGCTCTCCGTAGAGGACATAGCATAGGATTGTCCCCCTCTCACCAACGCATTTATCGCTCGTGATGCATAGCTCCCGCATAGTAGACCTAGTTTAGTTTTATCATAGCGTAGAATTGCCCCTCTCTCACCAGCGCATTTATCGCTCGTGATGCATAGCTCCCGCATAATAGACCTAGTTTAGTTTTCTCTTGTCAGCGCACTTATTGCTCGTGGCACATAGCTCTCCGTAGAGGACATCGCATAGGATCTTCCCCTCTCACCAGCGCATTTATCGCTCGTGAGGTATAGCTCCCGCATAGTAGACCCAGTTTAATTTCTCTTGTCAGCGCACTTATTGCTCGTGGCACATAGCTCTCCGTAGAGGACATAGCATAGGATTTTCCCCTCTCACCAGCGCATTTATCGCTCGTGATGTATAGCTCCCGCATAGTAGACCTAGCTTAGTTTTCTCTTGCCAGCGCACTTATTGCCCGTGGCGTACAGCTTTCTTGTAGTGGGAACGCCATACCAACGATCCGTCCCATTTATCGACCCTCTCCCCTCATTATCTCTATCCCCTGTAAAACTTCTGTTAGCTCTTCTCCTGCGCACGGACGCATGGTTGCAACCCCCCCCCCCCCCCCCTTTCCAATTTAAATCCTGTTTACAATCAATCTGACGGAATTTTGGCCATCGCGCGGTCCCAAAACATACAATTTTTTGCAACGAACCTTGGACGCCGACGGCTTTACCTCGTTACAATGGCGCCCGAGCAGGGACCCTGGCGCATAAGTCCTTAAAACGGAAACAAAATTTCGGTTAAAAACAAAAAAAAAAAAAAAAAAACAGGATTTAATTTTAAAAAAATTATAAATCGGAAAACAAAATTTAATTCAAATCAAATTCTACGAACACAGTGCGAGAAGACAAGAAAAATTTAACAGTTAATTCCATGTCGAAACTGTGAGCGAAAACCACGTGGAAAAGCAAAAGCGCCGGTGCATAGTGCAAGTCCGTTAACGCGAAACGGGAAATACGGGACTGTACCGCGAATAAAGTTCTTTGAAATCGAACCAAGTGACGCGCGAAATAAACCCGTTGAACAACGAAAACGGTAAATCGGCCAAGCCGAGAAGTACCGCGTGGCGACAAGCAGGCACCGACATCTAACGGGCCAAGTGACGCGACTAGCGACAAAAGTGTTTGAAAAGAAAAAAAAATATCCAAAGATTTGATTATTTTAAATTTTAGTGCTAAAGAAATAAATTTGGGAAAAAAATTATTCATAGTAAAATTTCACGATAACGAAATAAAATAAGAGAACCTATTTATTCAAAATTTTGTGCGATATAGAAATAACCATGAGAATTCAGTGATTACAATCATAAACCAACTTAGTGTAATCAACGAAAATCGAAGAGTGACCGTTAGCCACGAAACAAAGTGATAACAAGATTATCAAAAATAAAAAAAAAAAAATAAAAAAAGTAAAAAGATTAATTAAATAAATAAAAGTAAAAAGTGAAAATAGAAAGGCCACCTTACTATATCCCCACCACGAGGCTAGTTATTGTGCATTAACGCGGCCATGGAAGGAAAGGTGTATACCAGTTGGGTGTATAGCCTCAACCAGGCCGACCTGGTAGCTTACGCGATCGAATTTGAACTTGATCCCTCCGGTACGGTGAGTGTGCTCCGGCAGAGATTCGCCGCGTTCATCGGGCAATCCGATCACACCCCCGAAAGGGTGCAGCGATTCCTTCTGCTACAAGAAAAACACAAACGCGTGTTGGCAGTCGCGACCGAGAAAATCATCGATAGTGCGGGTAGTGACACCCTCGGTTCAGGGTCAGATGATAGTGTGAATAAAGAGCGCAAATTTGCGCCAACTAGTGAAAGTAACGCCGAAATCGACGACAAAGCCGCAACTGGCGGGGCCCTGCCTACAGTCATCATACAGCCCGCTTCGCCGTTGCCATCGCCAAACAATCCCGGGCCGACAGCGGGCCCTGAGAACAACATCAGCGGACCAGCGGCGCCCACTGCCACAATGGGTGTTACACCGGCTGAGATACCAGAGGCTGGCCACCAATCAACAGCAACTACAGACAGCACGACCCAACCCTCACACCATTTCACCAGCAACCAGGTAAGAACACCCGCCACAGGCGCGGGGGTCATGGACAAGGTACGTAAATGGTTTTATTACTATGATGGGGGGCCCGACCCACTCGCGTTTATCGAGCGGGCGGAAGAGCTGTGCGCTATGGACGGGCTAAAAGTGGACATATTACCACGATTCTTGCCCGAAGTGCTAAGGGGCAAAGCGCTTGTCTGGTTTCGGACCTGTAACCGGCAGTGGGAAACTTGGGCATTATTTAAGAAAGATTTCCTCACCATTTTCTTGCCGGCTCACTACTACGAGCGTATTGACGACACTATTCGAGGCCGTTTTCAACAGGGCCACGAATCTTTCAGCGACTACGCGCTTTCCCTCCTCTACTTGATGCGTCAAGGGACGTACAATGAAGAGCAACGCCTCGAGCGCGTGTTTCGAAACGCCCGCCCCGAGTACCACTGGTACATTCGGCGCAAAGATTTTAACACCCTCGCCGAGCTTTTTGCCGTGGCTCAAGATATGGAATGTATCCAGGAGCGGGAGACGGGCTGAACTAATTCGTCGCCCGGGGTGACCGAACTGCTCCCAACATCTGGGGGTGGTGACCAACATCGATTATTCTCTCAGACACGACAAGCCATAACCGACGCCCCGGCCTCAGTTCAGGAGGATCGCATCGATCCCCGGGGTTGCCGTCGCTGCGGGCAGAGCGGACACTTTATACGTAATTGTACAAACCGCCAGGTAGATTTTTGTTGGCAGTGTGGCCAACGGGGCCGCAAGACCATCGAGTGCTGCCGCCAGCTGAGAACACCCCGATCGAGGGGGGGTGGTGGCTCCGGCGCTCCACCCTCAAAACCAGTAATAATTGAACACGACGCCAGGCACATCCTCGCCCACGCAATCGTGGGGGGACAGCAGGTGCAGGCTATTGTCGACACGGGGGCGACGCGAAGTTTTATCAGCGGGGCGACAAAAGAGTAGAACAGAAACTTTTAATGGGGAGGTTAAACTGGCAGATGGGTCCAGTCGTAGCTTAGATCAGGTCGTCGAAGCGCGAGTCAAGCTGGGCAATAGCAATGTTTTGCTCAAATTTATCGTCATGCCCGACGCATACGAGGACGTCGTTCTGGGGCTAGATTTCCTTATTTTCACAGAGGCGAGTTTCACCTGCGCTGGTGCAACTTTACAATTGAAACCTACCACGACCACGACGCAGTCTTTGCTGGCCGCGGAGACAACAACAAGTCAGCAGGAGAAAATCGATAAATTTCTGCGGGCATAGTTGCCCCTCTTCACCGACTTAAAAGGGCCCACGAACATCACTGAACATCGCATCGTCATGGCGGATGATCGCCCAATCAAGCAACGCTACTTTCCACGTAACCCAGCTATGCAGGCCATCATCGACGACGAGATAAACAAACTTCTGGAAAAGGAATGTATAGAACCGTCACACAGCCCGTACAGCGCGCCCATCGTGCTGGTGCGGAAAAAGACGGGGGCCTGGCGACTCTGTATCGACTATCGACAGCTAAACAGTCGCTCTGTTCCAGACGCGTATCCCCTGCCGCGCATCCACCACATTCTCGATCGACTGCGAAACGCCAAGTTTATCAGCAGCCTCGATTTGAAAGATGGATACTGGCAGATTCCGATGGCCCAGGGTAGTAAACAATTTACTGCATTCACCGTGACAGGTCGTGGACTTCACCAATGGCGCGTCATGCCGTTTGGACTGCACTCGGCACTCGCTACGTTCCAACGCGCCCTTGATCAGATAATAGGGCCAGAACCCATTGCTTTCGCGTATCTAGACGACATCATAGTCACCGGCGCTACCCTGGAGGAGCATTTACACAACTTACAAGAGGTTTTCCGGCGGCTGAGGGCCGCAAATCTGCGCATCAACCCGGAGAAGTGTGAGTTTTTCCAAACACAGGTGAAATATTCAGGACATATTGTAAGCGGCGAAGGCATCCATACGGACCCTGACAAAGTGGCCGCCATACGCGAGCTGGCGCCACCTGAAAATATTCGAGGCGTTAGGAGTTTCCTGGGTGTCGCGTCGTGGTATCGACGGTTCGTGCCCGACTTCGCTGCAATCGTTCAACCCCTGACAGCCATGCTGAAGAAGGGTAAGCACTGGAAGTGGGCCGACGAACAACAACAGGCGTTTGAGACGTTGAAGAAAAAACTGACAGAAGCCCCGGTGTTAGCCTGCCCTGACTTCACCCAGACATTTACGCTGCAAACCGACGCCAGCGATTTCGGCCTCGGTGCAGTGTTGACGCAGACGATCGATGGCACAGAGCGCGTTATCGCCTATGCTAGTCGCCACTTGAACCAGGCGGAGAAGAATTACTCGCCCACAGAAAAGGAGTGTCTAGCCATTGTATGGGGCATTCGCAAGATGCGGCCCTACCTGGAGGGCTACCAATTCATCGCTATCACGGACCACTTATCGCTCAAATGGCTCAACTCCATCGAAAGCCCCTCCGGCCGAATCGCGCGGTGGGCACTAGAGTTGCAGTAGTACAAATTTTCCGTGCAATATCGAAAGGGTAAGCTAAATGTAGTGGCCGACGCACTCTCGAGGCAACCACTAGAGGCGTGCCAGCAAGCAACATTTACCACTGACCAGACAGATTGCCCGTGGTTACGGAAACGACGGGCCGAGGTACAACAGCAGCCAGAAAAATATTCAGACTACGCATTCGTTGAAGACCAACTATATCGACACTTAGTAAGGCACGCGGGCGACGAAGATTGCGCACCGTGGAAACTCTGTGTCTCTACGCCTCTCCGTAAACGTGTGATGGAAGAAAACCACGACAGCCCGAGTGCTGGCCATCTGGGGATTCGGAAAACCATCGCACGCATCACCAACAGGTATTACTGGCCAGGAATATTCCGCGACATCAGCAGGTATGTGCGCCAATGTGAACTATGTCAGCAATACAAAGTGAGTCAGCAGGCCCCAGCAGGAGAAATGCTTATTTCCGTTCCAGAGGAGCCGTGGGCAACAGTGTGCGCCTACTTCGTCGGGCCGCTGCCCCGCTCGAAACACGGAAATACCACATTACTTGTGTTCGTTGAACGATTTTCTAAATGGACCGAGCTGGTACCCCTGCGCAGCGCTACTGCCGAGGGACTACGCAAGGCATTCAGGGAACGGATTCTGGCCCGCTATGGTGTGCCCAAGATTTTCCTCTCCGATAATGGCACGCAATTTAGCAGCAGACTCATGAAATCGTACTTGGAAGAGATCGGGGTGCGCCAACGATTCACGGCGCCATACACCCCCCAAGAAAACCCTACAGAGAGAAGCAACAGAACGGTGAAGACGATGATAGCACAGTTTGCGGGGAAAAACCAAAAGACGTGGGACGAACACCTCCCCGAACTGTCATTAGCCATTAACACCTGCGCTTCCGAGAGCACAGGGTACAGCCCCGCCTTCCTCACGCAAGGGAGGGAACCGCGATTGCCGAACGCACTATACGACAGGGTTACAGCAGGTACGGGAAACGTGCCCATAACACCCACAGAACGAGCTACGCAACTGCAGGAAATTTTCGACATTGTCCGGCACAACCTCGCCAAAGCAGCCCAGGACCAGGCGCGAAACTACAATCTGCGGCGAAGACCATGGAAGCCGAAAATAGGACAGCTGGTGATGGTGAGGCAGCATCCGCTGTCCAAAGCCATCGACAGTTTCGCAGCCAAGCTCGCCCCAAAATACGCGGGGCCATATACCATAATCAGTTTTCCTTCACCCGTAATCGCCCGTTTGAAACGGGAGGGGGAAACCAGGGTTCGCACTGCGCATCTGAGCGAACTCAAACCCTTCCATGGCTCTAACCATAGGCCTGAGCCAGGCCAACACCATCCAAACAACAATAATATCTGTTTGCTTTCCTATCCCACAGATCAACGTGTACCAGCGATCACACAACAACACGACGCCACCGAAATGAGCGACAACGAACAAAAGCGGTTTGACGCCGCCAAGCAACTTTACCGACTGCGATTCGCCACGGAAGCCAACCGTGGACGCCGCACAGCACGACTACACGAAGGAGCAGAAGAGGTTTTGATTGACCACTCGCCAAGTCCGACTCCAGAACCCCTGTTCGAGGGCGCTTCCACAAGCCAGGCCGCCAGAGGGTGCGCCAATCAACGACCGGCGAGAGGGTCCCTCCGCCAACGAGGCGGACGAGCCGGAATAAATTATCAATCACGCGCATACCCAGTCCCAGCAGCGGAATACTGCAGCGCATTTCGCGCAGTATGCACCGACAATCCAGACGAAGTCGCGACGTGACGATCAATCACCCACTCCACCCGCCGACAACAGAGGCGAAGCACCCACACTCACCGAGCTGTCGCCAGGTTATACAGGCTCTGCAGAGCTGGTGGCCGACGTGCCAAGCCCACCGAGCCGCTGTGCATGCCAAGCACACCTACGATTTCCACGGCTCACCGAAACTAAGTCACAAGCACTTGCACTTCCGCATCATACAATCTGTCGGACAACGCCCGACGTCAGCGAGGCGAACATGTTGACAGACCAGCCATCACCGCCGCCAACCTAATCCTTCCACCCGGAAGTCTGTACCACCACAGCACCAGAGCGCTTTCAGCAGCCCAATTCAACGACGGAATCAGCCGCCACATATCATGCCGGCGAATAGCATGCATAAGCACCTTCAGCGGCCAATACTTCCGCATCCGCATCGGACCGACCAAACGCTACACGGTCACACGAACTGGACCCCCCCCGGAAGTAGAGGGGAAATATGAGGAGTAAAGTCTTGCCATCGTTTTCCACCCACATCCGACGGCAGCACCAGCTATTTTTCTTTTCTTATCTTTATAATTGATACTTTTCTTTTTACTTTTGAATTTTTGTTATTATACTTTTATTTTTTTATTATTATTCCGAACTCTTATCAAAACGATAGTATTAAGTAAAATGTCCGTGTGGCACCTACACGGTAGGTTTAGATTTCCCGAGTACTGGCAACACCGGTCACACTAAGTGTGGTGAGTGGTGAAAGTACAAGTTTCGAACGGCGCAGGAGTTTGCGCTGAGGTTAGTTAGAAATTCAGAAATCAGAAAAGTTCAGTTCTTCGCCAGCGGTCAAACCGAATAGTCTCACCTCGACTAGACCAAGGAAACGGCACACCGAGATTCGGTGATAATTCGACAGCGGCATTGGGTGAGTTTTTTCCGATATTTAGTAGGCAAGCCTGAGTAGAAATAGCGTAGAATTGTCCCTCTCTCACCAGCGCATTTATCGCTCGTGATGCATAGCTCCCGCATAGTAGACCTAGTTTAGTTCTCTCATAGCGTAGAATTGTCCCCCTCTCACCAGCGCATTTATCGCTCGTGAGGCATAGCTCCCGCATAGTAGACCTAGTTTAGTTTTATCATAGCGTAGAATTGCCCCCTCTTTCACCAGCGCATTTATCGCTCGTGATATATAGCTCCCGCATAGTAGACCTAGATTAGTTTTCTCTTGTCAGCGCACTTATTGCTCGTGGCACATAGCTCTCCGTAGAGGACATAGCATAGGATTGTCCCCCTCTCACCAACGCATTTATCGCTCGTGATGCATAGCTCCCGCATAGTAGACCTAGTTTAGTTTTATCATAGCGTAGAATTGCCCCCCTCTCACCAGCGCATTTATCGCTCGTGATGCATAGCTCCCGCATAGTAGACCTAGTTTAGTTTTCTCTTGTCAGCGCACTTATTGCTCGTGGCACATAGCTCTCCGTAGAGGACATAGCATAGGATTTTCCCCTCTCACCAGCGCATTTATCGCTCGTGATGTATAGCTCCCGCATAGTAGACCTAGCTTAGTTTTCTCTTGCCAGCGCACTTATTGCTCGTGGCACATAGCTTTCCGTAAAGGACATAGCGTAGAATTGCCCCTCTCTCACCAGCGCATTTATCGCTCGTGATGCATAGCTTCCGTATAGTAGATTTAGTTTAGTTTTCTCTTGTCAGCGCACTTATTGCTCGTGGCACATAGCTTTCCGTAAAAGACATAGCATAGGATTTTTTTTACTCTCACCAGCGCGTTCATCGCTCGTGATGCATAGCTCCCGCATAGTAGACCTAGTTTAGTTTTCTCTTGTCAGCGCACTTATTGCTCGTGGCACATAGCTCTCCGTAGAGGACATAGCATAGGATTTCCCCTCTCACCAGTGCATTTATCGCTCGTGATGTATAGCTCACGCATAGTAGACCTAGTTTAGTTTTCTCTTGTCAGCGCGCACTTATTGCTCGTGGCACATAGCTCTCCGTAGAGGACATAGCATAGGATTTTCTCCTCTCACCAGCGCATTTATCGCTCGTGAGGTATAGCTCCCGCATAGTAGACCTAGTTTGGTTTTCTCTTGTCAGCGCGCATTTATTGCTCATGGCACATAGCTCTCCGTAGAGGACATAGCATAGGATTTCCCCTGTCACCAGCGCATTTATCGCTCGTGATGTATAGCTCCCTCATAGTAGACCTAGTTTAGTTTTCTCTTGTCAGCGCGCACTTATTGCTCGTGGCACATAGCTCTCCGTAGAGGACATAGCATAGGATTTTCCCCTCTCACCAGCGCATTTATCGCTCGTGATGTATAGCTCCCGCATAGTAGACCTAGCTTAGTTTTCTCTTGCCAGCGCACTTATTGCCCGTGGCGTACAGCTTTCTTGTAGTGGGAACGCCATACCAACGATCCGTCCCATTTATCGACCCTCTCCCCTCATTATCTCTATCCCCTGTAAAACTTCTGTTAGCTCTTCTCCTGCGCACGGACGCATGGTTGCAACCCCCCCCCCCCCTCTCTCGTTTGATTCTCCTCTGACTGGTGAAACGGACCCCCAACAGTCGCACCGCGGCCAGTACTCTGGGTAGGCAGGCGATTTTGAACGTGAAGGGAGCAGAAGAATTATAATAGATAATAAACTCAAGAAAATATAATTAATTAATATAAATAATTAGAAGTACATTAATTAAAAAATTAAATTAAAATTAAGTGAATTTCCAATGAATTAAAAAATTAAATTAAATAAAGTGAATTTCCAAGTTAAATCCTGTTTACAATCAATCTGACGGAATTTTGGCCATCGCGCGGTCCCAAAACATACAAATTTTTGCAACGAACCTTGGACGCCGACGGCTTCACCCCGGCTCCAAAATTACCTCTTTACAAGTCATATAATCATATTGGAAAAAAATACGATACTTGTGAGCGCACTCATTTCAAAATAAACTCTCTCACATTACAAATGTCGAACCAAACTGTAGTGTATACATACAAGTCTACATTACCTACCCCTGCATTTCATTAGTACAAATGCACCGACAATGTATCGACATGCTAACGCTGCACTTTTGAGTACGCTGACCCAATATACACAAATGGTTCTGGACGTTGTCAACAACAATTGAGTGTATATTGAAATGCACTCAATTTCGGTGACCGTCCTTCGACACCATTCGTCAAGACCAAATTAGCGTACTCTGGGCAACGGGTGCAAATGAAATGCAGAATATAATTATAAGATATTATTGTAGCGTAAGTAAGTAGGATATATTAAGAAACTATGTATAACAGTTGGTATTAATCATATAAAAGGCCCGCGCTAGGCCTAGAATAAACAGAATTAAACTGGACTCTAACCCGTTCTTTTTATTTCTCATCAATTGCGGTGCCTAGCGCCAAACATTTATAGCTTGAGCAGCTTAAAACTCAAAATCCTCCATCCTCAAACACCACATGGCGATCTTGCCAGTCCAACTTAGGACAATTTTCTGAGGCAGTCAAATTTAAAATTAGTCGAGCTTAACTAGAAATGAGCTACTCAAAAGATGAGCTTGACCATCTTTTTGAATCGTTAAATCATCCAGGCGTGCCAGATGAAGAATACGTGCCAGAGGGCAAACTACAAGACACATCTTTTTACCATACAGCCATCTACATACCGACACAAAAGACCGCTGGACCAAAGCCAATTACAATAGAAGAATATAAACGCAGAGTTGGCCAGCAAATAGCAGACAAAAGAGCATTTTTTGACCATTTACAAGAGGAAAATAAACGTACTCCAAGGACACGTGGAGCAAGCCACAACAACAGCAGACCACAATCAACAATAATAGCACAGCAGAAACAATAATTATACCGGCAATTCCGGAAAATGTACTTATAGTAGTTATAATTATTGTTATTCTTTTCATCGCATTTAAAATTAATAAACATATTAAGTCGTACGTGCACAAGCACTCTGCTGGTAGACCATATGTCACCAATATATGAAAAATAAAAAAAAAAAAAAAAAAAAACAATTATAAATAAAAAAAAAAAAAATTGAATTGAATTCCATATGGAGGAACTAAAAAAAACTATAGACAGAATATACATAAACATTAGAAAAAGCCCTGGTAGGAAATACAAAAAAGCAACAATACAAGAAAAATTAGAAGAAATAAAAGTGCTAGAAACAAATTTTAGAATTTTAGAAAGTCAATTGATAGATGAAGAAGATCAAAAGGACCTAAGAATAGAGTTTAATAGTACATTCAGGACTACTAGGCAATTGCTTGCAGAGCAATTAGAAATAAATCAAAGAGGAGAAGATACAGATGAAGAAGATCAAAAGGCAGAATTAGAAAATTTAATAACAATGGCATCTTTTAATTTAGAAACAGCCTCAAAGGCATTAACGACATTTTCAGGTAATTTCAGAGATTTAGACAGTTTCTTAATCACAGCCGAATTAATTAACAAATCTTTAAACACAGAAGGCAAAACAGATTTCTTACTGTACTTATTTCACGCTAAATTAACAGCAAACGTACGCACATCGCTAGGTAACAACTCGCAACCATCAAGTTTCGAAACCCTTAAGCAACAACTCAGACTCAGATATAAAGACAATACGACAGAAGCACAATTACAAATCAGACTCACAAATTTACAACAACGAAATTCAAAAGTACTTACGTACAAAGAACAACTACTTAATATCATAGAGGGACTGAACAGACTCGGAATTGAAAGCCTAGGACAACAAGCCACGGAAGCCGAACAAAACGTTATAATAAAAAGAAACAACAAAATTGCACTTGACGCATTCAAAAAAGGTCTGAATGAAAATTTAAAGGCAACGATATACGCTGCACGACCAAGAGACTTGTTGGAAGCAACAGAATTAGCACTTGAAATTGAAAACGAGTCAATGACTTCACCCAATGCAATTATGCATTTCTCAAATATACCTCGCAACAATGTCAATGATCGCTATAATTCTAGAACGAATTTTAGCACACAACGCAATTTTAACAACAGGTACAATGAACCTCGAAATACACAAAACAATCACACTTTTAACCAAAACAGAAATAACACTAACAGATACAATAACTACAATAGAACCCAAAATCACACTAACAATTTCAACCGAAGCCAAAACAACAACAACAGTTTCAACAGAAACCAAAGCCAAAACAACAGAAACCCAAACAGAAATAACAATAACAACACAAACAGAAACAGATACTCAAATAACAACGTAAGAATCATAAACAATGATCAGGGAAACTATCAGGGCTCGGAAAACACAGTTATTCCGGACAGCCAAAATTAAGAATTTTTAAAATCTCGGATAACAATACTAATTTCATAACAATTAAGTACAAAAATAACTTAATGACTTTTTTAATAGACACTGGCGCAGACATTTCACTTTGTAAAATTAGCAAACATATAGACAACGATTTTTATAATCCAGATGAAAAATGCAAATTAACCGGCATTACAAACGAGGAAATTTTTTCACTAGGTAGCATAAGCCTAACACTTAATTTTGGGGAGAAATCCAGCAAACATGAGTTTCAATTGGTCAATTCGAAATTTCCAATTGAGACTGATGGTATATTAGGTAGAGAAAATTTCTTTGTAAAATTGATTATGAGACTTTCACAATTTCTATGTTAATAAATGAATCTCAAATCATATTGCCAATGCATACAAAATCTTATAATACGATGACAATAAAAATTCCGCCAAGAACAGAAATTCTCCAACCCATTAGAATAAAATTAACGGAAGATAAAGTAATTTTAAACAGAGAAATTCAAGAAGGTGTTTTCCTCAGTAATTCTATTGCACCAAAAAACGGCATGACACATATAAAAATTTTAAATACAACTGAAAAGGAAGTAACTTTAAATGGTATTCAGTTGGAAACTGATTTTTTAAATAATTATGACATTTTAAACTACGACAATAATAAACAAGTACACTCACACAAACGTCTGAATAAAATTTTGGAAACATTAGACATACAATGTAATGACGAAAAAATTAAAAACGATTTGACGACCATTTTCAACAAATACCAAAACATATTCCACTTGGATAACGAACCTTTGACAACAAATAATTTCTACAACCAACACATAACGACTACAGACAATATACCAGTTTACATTAAAAACTATAGACTACCACACACACACACGGACGTGATAAATGAACAGATCAAGAAAATGCTTGAGGACGATATTATCGAACCATCAGTTATTCCTTACAATGCCCCACTCCTTTTGGTTCCTAAAAAGAACGTTAATGACAAAAAGAAATGGAGACTTGTGGTGGATTACAGAAAACTGAATGATAAAATCGTTAATGACAAATTTCCTCTAACTCGATTAGAAGACATTCTAGATAAGTTAGGAAGAGCAAAATGGTTCTCAACTCTTGATATGACCAGTTCATTTCATCAAATTAAACTTGACAAAAACTCACGAAATTTGACAGCTTTCTCCACACCGAACGGACATTTTCACTTCAAACGATTACCTTTCGGACTGAAAATCTCATCAAATAGTTTCCAACGTATGCTCACACTTGCACTTGCAGGTTTAGATTCAAATGAATTTCTTTACGTGGACGACATAATCATCCATGGCTGTAGCATAAATCACCATAATGAAAATTTGATTAAAGTATTAGACAGGCTACAACGTTACAATTTAAAATTAAATGCTGCCAAATGTTGTTTTTTGCGTCCAGAAGTAGTATACCTGGGACACCTAATCACTGGTGATGGTGTCAAAACTGACCCTGCCAAATATGACACAATTAAAAATTACCCTGTACCGAAAAATGCTGACGAAGTTAGAAGATTTGTTGCATTTTGCAACTATTACAGAAAATTCATTCCAAATTTTGCAGACATTGCAAAAAGTCTTAACGCACTATTAAAAAAATCTTGTAAATTTGTTTGGACTGAAGAAAGACAAGAAGCTTTCGATACACTGAAAGAAAAACTAATCACTCCTCCTTTGTTACAATATCCAGATCTGAGTAAACCTTTCATTTTAACGACTGATGCTTCAAATTATGCTTTAGGCGCAGTACTATCACAAGGCGATATAGGCAATGACTTACCTATATCATATGCAAGCAAATCGCTACAAAAGCATGATTTGAATAAACCAGTAATTGAAAAGGAACTGTTAGCGATCCATTGGGGGATACATTTTTTCAAGCCATACCTTTACGGTAGAAAATTTACAGTGGTAACTGACCACAGACCACTAGTCTCATTATTTTCTCACGAAAATCCTTCATCAAAAATGACTAGAATTTGTCTAGATTTGAGTGATTACGACTATGACATTATTTACAAAAAGGGTAGCATGAATACTAATGCCGATGCATTATCCAGAATCCAAATTGATTCGGAAATTTTAAAAAACATGATACCGCATGAAGAGGATAAAAATGCGAAGAAAGCTTTAATAATTACAAGAGGCATGGCAAACAAACAAGCCATTTATGAAAATAAAGAGGCAAATAATAGTAACATGGTAGAGGGAAACCATGATAAGGAGCAATGCAACTCCCAGAAGTCTGATCAACTTCTGATATGGGATTGTACATCCGTTAGTGACGTCAGAAACATGAAAAATTTGAAATTTAATATGGCCAAGAAGAATGAAATATATATTGAAAATAATTATGTGCACGTAGGACTTTGCGAAAATTCAGCGAAACCAGTTTCGTCTTCGAAGAAGCAAAGATCTAAAGTAATTATTAACAAAACGCATGCGGGATACAGCGAAAATTCACCGAATCTAGATTCGATACTGAAGAAACTGATATCCAATGGATTTCGGTACATACTAACAATGCAATGTGAACTCACAAAATTCGTAATATCATACCCCATGTCAACCAAAGACGCCGACACTGTCGCAAGAACACTAGTAGAACAAATTATTTTAAAGTATGGACATTTTCAAGTACTAAAATCTGATAATGGTACGGAATTCAAAAATGAGTTAATGCACAACATATGTGAACTATTAAAAATAAAACAATCATTCTCCACACCATATCATCATCAAACGATAGGGTCACTTGAAAGGAACCACAGGGTACTTAATGAATTTCTATTAACATCAACAAATGACCATGAATGGGACATGTGGATACCGTACTTCACGTTCGCCTATAACACCACTCCACATATAGACACTGGATACACACCCTTTGAACTTGTATATGGAAAACTACCATGTTTACCAAATCAAATTTTTGAGAAAGAATCTAAAACTTATGATCTCGACAGCTATCGAAGCGAAATGCGTACGAGACTAAATTTTTCATTAAATAAAGCCAAAGAGATGTTAATGAAGGCTAAAGAAAAAAGAACTGATAAAAATTTAAATAATATACAAAAATTGAATATAGAAATAGGAGACCTAGTGTTATTAAAAGTAGAAAATAGAAAGAAATATGAAAAACCATATAAGGGACCATTTATAGTACTAGATAAATTAGGAGTTAATACAAAAATAGAATATAATGGGAAACCAAAAATTATTCATAACAATCAGCTGATACCTTACAAGGCAGCAATATAGCAATAAGAAAATAACTATTAAATTTAAAAACTTTTTACATATATGTTATTATAAATCATACTAGTTTATTTCATAAAAATAATTTTACTTATAATTTTACACTTAAAAACAAATTTAAAAAAAAAAACACAAAAATAAATTTTAATTGTATTTTACTATAAATTATTAAGTATATTCATATATTTGCTTATTTAAGAATTTCATAATATAAATCAATATTCTATAAAAATATTATTTTTAATCATATCACCCAACAATTTTATAACTCTCTGAAAATTCTTTTAAAAATCATTATTCTTCAATTAATTTTCATCTTAAGGGTATGGGTGTAGTGTATACATACAAGTCTACATTACCTACCCCTGCATTTCATTAGTACAAATGCACCGACAATGTATCGACATGCTAACGCTGCACTTTTGAGTACGCTGACCCAATATACACAAATGGTTCTGGACGTTGTCAACAACAATTGAGTGTATATTGAAATGCACTCAATTTCGGTGACCGTCCTTCGACACCATTCGTCAAGACCAAATTAGCGTACTCTGGGCAACGGGTGCAAATGAAATGCAGAATATAATTATAAGATATTATTGTAGCGTAAGTAAGTAGGATATATTAAGAAACTATGTATAACAGTTGGTATTAATCATATAAAAGGCCCGCGCTAGGCCTAGAATAAACAGAATTAAACTGGACTCTAACCCGTTCTTTTTATTTCTCATCAATTGCGGTGCCTAGCGCCAAACATTTATAGCTTGAGCAGCTTAAAACTCAAAATCTTCCATCCTCAAACACCACAAAACCTAATTTGTTGGCCCCGGGGTGCACGCCACCAATCGCGGAGATGGTGATGCAACCCAAATCAACGGTCGGAAGTAATTCTGTGGTTCACGTGAGCTTTGTTTCAATATTTTCAAGCAGTCGCACACATTTAATGCATTCAAAATTTCACAAATTCCTAAAAGTTTTTTGGCAACAACTCATGATGCAATAAGAAGGTGATGTCAGTAGGGAGAGCTGTCAAAAGCTGTGGCTTATAGAAATGAGCACGGTTGTTTTTTTTGGTACATAAAAATAATTTTCAAAAAATATTTATTTATCTGTGTTTTTTTAAGTTTAATTGCAATTTGAGAATGCATAGAGTATGTAAAAAGAAACTACAAAAAAATAAATTACAAATTGACGGTTAACTCGAATCAAATATTTGATTTCTTTGTACACTTTTTCAAAAAAAAAAAGGACCAAATATTACAACTCTGTTCTATAAGCCACGAAATTACAGCAAATTTGCTCAAATTTGGAGAGCTGTCATATACTGACACCACCTGGTTCTTGCATCATGGCAACAACTTTAAAATGAGAGGATCCGTGAGTATGAGAGTCGAAAAACACAGCGCGCCCAGACACAAAATAACTGAGCAACAATTCCAGACTTTCTTCCACTCCCTTGGACAAAAGTATACCGTTGCCGGCGACTTCAACGCCAAACATACATATTTGGGTTCTCGCCTAATATCACCAAAGGGCAGGCTCCTGTTGAACACAGTCAACAGACTCGGCCTTGACGTGATCTCCTCTGGCACGATCTCCTCTGGATCGACCTGCCTGAAATCCCACGCACGATTCTTTACAGAAGCAATTCACCAGCTGGACTTCGATAAAATCGATGCCCAGCAACAACTTACCTCAGGTGCGGGACGCCACAACAAAAATTGGAAGGGAAAGGGGAAACCAGGACCACAAAACCGACGGAGACCAATTCCACTATTAAAATCTCGAAACACCAATGGCCGACTTGCCACAACCGACTTGCCACAACTTGACAAACTCTATTAACATTTTTTCCTTCCTTTACACATTTCGAATAAACTAAATGGCCGACTGCCACAGATAAAAACACCAAAAACACTATCGCCACCCGCTGGTGGAAATAACACCAAAATAACACCGGAAAAATACTCCCTTCGAAAATATCTCCTGCCTCAGCTCCACGATCCAACGATGGTCCTCAGCAACCACCAAAAACACAACTTCAGAATTAAATTTAAAAATTAAAACCACAATCTTTTTTTTTAAACACTACTTCAAATTAAAAAGAATCGCAAGTCTACTAAAACTGTTCGCACTCTTTTCCCTGCCTCAAAAGAACTAAAAGAATCTTGTCTATATGAACGCATATATGGCGCTCACTTTCCATTTCTGTAACATCTTCCCCCCACACATGAGCGCGACCTACGCAGAAGCCAGTATTCCTATAGGTGAAAGATCTTCTCAGATTTTTCTAGAGTGTGTTTGGCAAATTTACATATACACCCCTCGCACCCACCAAAATGAAAATACTCATTTTGGCGGCACTCATGTATGTATAGGCGAAAGCATAAATGTCGACAGACTCTTTGTCCCTCAAACAGGTTCAAAGAGTACAAAAAGCTTTAGTCTAGTTTTTTTCATATTATGTCTTCGTCCCGTAAGTATAGTTTCGCGCAATGCCCTCCCCAACATCGGATCGTAAAAGCTCATCAACAAACTTCTAAAACGAAGTCGTAACAAAAGGGAATAAGAGATCTTGACAGCAGTTGTCAATTCTGCACCCGGCTGCATTCCACCCGCGAGTGTCCAATTTGGTTTAATTAAACCAAAAGAATATAAATAAAAAAAAGAGCAATATAATAAAAAAAGAATAATATAATAAAAAGTGTCAGTGCGCGCTTTCGGTCTGTGTTTTTCCCTTCGGTTTTGTTCACCCACCGCCCCGAACGATGGGAAAACACAAAAACAAGAACAAACAAACAACAATAACAACAAACAAAATTCTGTATCGAATTTATGCCGCGACAAATTCACACTCTTGCTTTCTCAAGCGGCTACAGCGGCCACACCTGCCCGAATTACAAATAGCTCAACTCGCAGCTATACAAAGTGTACTCCAAAGGACATAGAGCATTTATTAAAAAATAAAAGGAAAATACGTCGTTAATGGCAAAACAACAGAATGCCCAAATCTGAAAAAACAACTCAATAACATCACTCGAACTCTACAAAAGGAGCTAAAGTGAAAATCCGAAAGAGACTTTCAGCAATTTGTTGAGCATCTCGCGCCTTCAAAATCAACAAACTACTCTCTCTGGCAATCTGCTAAAAATATGAAAAAACCAGTACTGGCAGAACCTCCCATTCGGCTGCCTAACGGAAACTGGGCTAGAAGCGATGCAGAAAAAGGTACTGCTTTTGCCAACCACCTAAAAACCGTGTTCACCCCAAACGCGACAACTGGTGATATCCCATTATCCACACCAATTCCACACAATACTTGTAATACAGTCGCTATTAAAAAATAAACTTATGGAGGCAATAAGCAAAAGCTTGGATCCGACAAAAGCACCAGGACCAGACTTGATAACGCCTACGATGATAAAAGAACTACCAAAAGTTGCAATAACCCAATTATTGCACATTTTTAGCGCCATTCTCAGAACATGTCACTACCCAGATGATTGGAAACTTTCTCAAATTACAATGATTCCCAAACCTGGAAAAAATCCCAACAATGTGACTTCATACCGCCCCATAAGTTTGCTCTCTGTGTTATCGTAACTCTTCGAAAAACTTCAAATACATGCGAAGATTTGAAAATATCCTTGAACATGAAAATATCATGTGAAGTTCCATTAGCAGGTTTTATTCTTTTGATTTTTTCTTGTAGTTGTTGAACAAATTCGCTTTGAGATTTATTTTCAGTGTTTATAAAAAATTCTCCTGGTAAACGAAGTGAAGAACCATAAATGATGTTACACGGGGATTCGCCAATATCTTCCTTGATGCATGAACGGAGGCCGAATAAAATCGTGGGAATTTCTTCTGTCCAATTATGCGACGTTTTATCGCTGCTTTTAAAGTTCTGTGAAAACGTTCCACTATCCCATTTGATTGTGGGTGATAAGCTGTTGTTCGAATATGTTCTGAACCTATAAACTTTGAGAGTTCATTGAACAATGACGATTCGAATTGTTTTCCTTGATCAGTTGTAATTCTTACAGGCACTCCAAAGCGACAAATCTAGTTTGTATAAAAGGCTTTCGCAACAGTTTCTGCTTTTATATTTCTTAGGAATATTACCTCCGGCCACCGAGAGAAACGATCCACACACGTCAAACAGTATTGATAACCATCAGACGGTGGTAGAGGTCCAACTAAATCCATATTGACATGATCAAATCGCTGTTCAGGCAAAGGATATACTCCGAGTGGTTTGTTACAATGTCGAGTTACTTTGGATTGCTGGGAGACTATTGAATCTTTCGTAGAATGTGACGAAATCAAAAGTGCTCTAACCCATGAAAGCTTTGAAGTGAAGTCAGTATTCAATATACAAAATCGAAACAAAGTCCCACAACCCCTGTTCCGTGTGGAACTAGAGTTCGACTCAAAAACTCTTAAAAAAGGTGAACCCCACCCAATATACTCTCTGCGATATCTCTTGCACCGCAGAATTGCAATTGAAGAACCCCACAAGCGCCGTGGACCTATTCAGTGTCATAACTGCCAAGAATATGGCCACACAAAGTCATACTTTTAATTTTGAACAGGTATGTGTTCAAAATTAAAAGAAGATTCGACTATTAAAAAATGCAGTAATTGTGGGGGCAATCACACTGCCAACTAATGAGGCTGCGCAGTTTATCAACGTTTTTTAAATAAGGCGGTAAACTCGACTCAAAAACAGGAAACAAGGAAAAACACGAATTATCGTCCACGACCCGATGGTCAACCTTTTGTAAACACCACTACACAACAAGGTGTTTCCTACGCCAACACTTTAAAAAGCGGTGGCTCTGTCCCTGTAAATATTCAAACTGCTCCTCCTAGCAGTAGCCTTGAACAAACTCTACAAATGTTCATGCAAAACATGTCCCAATTTATAAGAGAGTTCACAAGTAATCATAAAGTCATATAATCATATTGGAAAAAAATACGATACTTGTGAGCGCACTCATTTCAAAATAAACTCTCTCACATTACAAATGTCGAACCAAACCTAATTTGTTGGCCCCGGGGTGCACGCCACCAATCGCGGAGATGGTGATGCAACCCAAATCAACGGTCGGAAGTAATTCTGTGGTTCACGTGAGCTTTGTTTCAATATTTTCAAGCAGTCGCACACATTTAATGCATTCAAAATTTCACAAATTCCTAAAAGTTTTTTGGCAACAACTCATGATGCAATAAGAAGGTGATGTCAGTAGGGAGAGCTGTCAAAAGCTGTGGCTTATAGAAATGAGCACGGTTGTTTTTTTTGGTACATAAAAATAATTTTCAAAAAATATTTATTTATCTGTGTTTTTTTAAGTTTAATTGCAATTTGAGAATGCATAGAGTATGTAAAAAGAAACTACAAAAAAATAAATTACAAATTGACGGTTAACTCGAATCAAATATTTGATTTCTTTGTACACTTTTTCAAAAAAAAAAAGGACCAAATATTACAACTCTGTTCTATAAGCCACGAAATTACAGCAAATTTGCTCAAATTTGGAGAGCTGTCATATACTGACACCACCTGGTTCTTGCATCATGGCAACAACTTTAAAATGAGAGGATCCGTGAGTATGAGAGTCGAAAAACACAGCGCGTCCAGACACAAAATAACTGAGCAACAATTCCAGACTTTCTTCCACTCCCTTGGACAAAAGTATACCGTTGCCGGCGACTTCAACGCCAAACATACATATTTGGGTTCTCGCCTAATATCACCAAAGGGCAGGCTCCTGTTGAACACAGTCAACAGACTCGGCCTTGACGTGATCTCCTCTGGCACGATCTCCTCTGGATCGACCTGCCTGAAATCCCACGCACGATTCTTTACAGAAGCAATTCACCAGCTGGACTTCGATAAAATCGATGCCCAGCAACAACTTACCTCAGGTGCGGGACGCCACAACAAAAATTGGAAGGGAAAGGGGAAACCAGGACCACAAAACCGACGGAGACCAATTCCACTATTAAAATCTCGAAACACCAATGGCCGACTTGCCACAACCGACTTGCCACAACTTGACAAACTCTATTAACATTTTTTCCTTCCTTTACACATTTCGAATAAACTAAATGGCCGACTGCCACAGATAAAAACACCAAAAACACTATCGCCACCCGCTGGTGGAAATAACACCAAAATAACACCGGAAAAATACTCCCTTCGAAAATATCTCCTGCCTCAGCTCCACGATCCAACGATGGTCCTCAGCAACCACCAAAAACACAACTTCAGAATTAAATTTAAAAATTAAAACCACAATCTTTTTTTTTAAACACTACTTCAAATTAAAAAGAATCGCAAGTCTACTAAAACTGTTCGCACTCTTTTCCCTGCCTCAAAAGAACTAAAAGAATCTTGTCTATATGAACGCATATATGGCGCTCACTTTCCATTTCTGTAACATCTTCCCCCCACACATGAGCGCGACCTACGCAGAAGCCAGTATTCCTATAGGTGAAAGATCTTCTCAGATTTTTCTAGAGTGTGTTTGGCAAATTTACATATACACCCCTCGCACCCACCAAAATGAAAATACTCATTTTGGCGGCACTCATGTATGTATAGGCGAAAGCATAAATGTCGACAGACTCTTTGTCCCTCAAACAGGTTCAAAGAGTACAAAAAGCTTTAGTCTAGTTTTTTTCATATTATGTCTTCGTCCCGTAAGTATAGTTTCGCGCAATGCCCTCCCCAACATCGGATCGTAAAAGCTCATCAACAAACTTCTAAAACGAAGTCGTAACAAAAGGGAATAAGAGATCTTGAAAGCAGTTGTCAATTCTGCACCCGGCTGCATTCCACCCGCGAGTGTCCAATTTGGTTTAATTAAACCAAAAGAATATAAATAAAAAAAGAGCAATATAATAAAAAAAGAATAATATAATAAAAAGTGTCAGTGCGCGCTTTCGGTCTGTGTTTTTCCCTTCGGTTTTGTTCACCCACCGCCCCGAACGATGGGAAAACACAAAAACAAGAACAAACAAACAACAATAACAACAAACAAAATTCTGTATCGAATTTATGCCGCGACAAATTCACACTCTTGCTTTCTCAAGCGGCTACAGCGGCCACACCTGCCCGAATTACAAATAGCTCAACTCGCAGCTATACAAAGTGTACTCCAAAGGACATAGAGCATTTATTAAAAAATAAAAGGAAAATACGTCGTTAATGGCAAAACAACAGAATCCCCAAATCTGAAAAAACAACTCAATAACATCACTCGAACTCTACAAAAGGAGCTAAAGTGAAAATCCGAAAGAGACTTTCAGCAATTTGTTGAGCATCTCGCGCCTTCAAAATCAACAAACTACTCTCTCTGGCAATCTGCTAAAAATATGAAAAAACCAGTACTGGCAGAACCTCCCATTCGACTGCCTAACGGAAACTGGGCTAGAAGCGATGCAGAAAAAGGTACTGCTTTTGCCAACCACCTAAAAACCGTGTTCACCCCAAACGCGACAACTGGTGATATCCCATTATCCACACCAATTCCACACAATACTTGTAATACAGTCGCTATTAAAAAATAAACTTATGGAGGCAATAAGCAAAAGCTTGGATCCGACAAAAGCACCAGGACCAGACTTGATAACGCCCACGATGATAAAAGAACTACCAAAAGTTGCAATAACCCAATTATTGCACATTTTTAGCGCCATTCTCAGAACATGTCACTACCCAGATGATTGGAAACTTTCTCAAATTACAATGATTCCCAAACCTGGAAAAAATCCCAACAATGTGACTTCATACCGCCCCATAAGTTTGCTCTCTGTGTTATCGTAACTCTTCGAAAAACTTCAAATACATGCGAAGATTTGAAAATATCCTTGAACATGAAAATATCATGTGAAGTTCCATTAGCAGGTTTTATTCTTTTGATTTTTTCTTGTAGTTGTTGAACAAATTCGCTTTGAGATTTATTTTCAGTGTTTATAAAAAATTCTCCTGGTAAACGAAGTGAAGAACCATAAATGATGTTACACGGGGATTCGCCAATATCTTCCTTGATGCATGAACGGAGGCCGAATAAAATCGTGGGAATTTCTTCTGTCCAATTATGAGACGTTTTATCGCTGCTTTTAAAGTTCTGTGAAAACGTTCCACTATCCCATTTGATTGTGGGTGATAAGCTGTTGTTCGAATATGTTCTGAACCTATAAACTTTGAGAGTTCATTGAACAATGACGATTCGAATTGTTTTCCTTGATCAGTTGTAATTCTTACAGGCACTCCAAAGCGACAAATCTAGTTTGTATAAAAGGCTTTCGCAACAGTTTCTGCTTTTATATTTCTTAGGAATATTACCTCCGGCCACCGAGAGAAACGATCCACACACGTCAAACAGTATTGATAACCATCAGACGGTGGTAGAGGTCCAACTAAATCAATATTGACATGATCAAATCGCTGTTCAGGCAAAGGATATACTCCGAGTGGTTTGTTACAATGTCGAGTTACTTTGGATTGCTGGGAGACTATTGAATCTTTCGTAGAATGTGACGAAATCAAAAGTGCTCTAACCCATGAAAGCTTTGAAGTGAAGTCAGTATTCAATATACAAAATCGAAACAAAGTCCCACAACCCCTGTTCCGTGTGGAACTAGAGTTCGACTCAAAAACTCTTAAAAAAGGTGAACCCCACCCAATATACTCTCTGCGATATCTCTTGCACCGCAGAATTGCAATTGAAGAACCCCACAAGCGCCGTGGACCTATTCAGTGTCATAACTGCCAAGAATATGGCCACACAAAGTCATACTTTTAATTTTGAACAGGTATGTGTTCAAAATTAAAAGAAGATTCGACTATTAAAAAATGCAGTAATTGTGGGGGCAATCACACTGCCAACTAATGAGGCTGCGCAGTTTATCAACGTTTTTTAAATAAGGCGGTAAACTCGACTCAAAAACAGGAAACAAGGAAAAACACGAATTATCGTCCACGACCCGATGGTCAACCTTTTGTAAACACCACTACACAACAAGGTGTTTCCTACGCCAACACTTTAAAAAGCGGTGGCTCTGTCCCTGTAAATATTCAAACTGCTCCTCCTAGCAGTAGCCTTGAACAAACTCTACAAATGTTCATGCAAAACATGTCCCAATTTATAAGAGAGTTCACAAGTAATCATAAAGTCATATAATCATATTGGAAAAAAATACGATACTTGTGAGCGCACTCATTTCAAAATAAACTCTCTCACATTACAAATGTCGAACCAAACCTAATTTGTTGGCCCCGGGGTGCACGCCACCAATCGCGGAGATGGTGATGCAACCCAAATCAACGGTCGGAAGTAATTCTGTGGTTCACGTGAGCTTTGTTTCAATATTTTCAAGCAGTCGCACACATTTAATGCATTCAAAATTTCACAAATTCCTAAAAGTTTTTTGGCAACAACTCATGATGCAATAAGAAGGTGATGTCAGTAGGGAGAGCTGTCAAAAGCTGTGGCTTATAGAAATGAGCACGGTTGTTTTTTTTGGTAAATAAAAATAATTTTCAAAAAATATTTATTTATCTGTGTTTTATTAAGTTTAATTGCAATTTGAGAATGCATAGAGTATGTAAAAAGAAACTACAAAAAAATAAATTACAAATTGACGTTAAACTCGAATTAAATATTTGATTTCTTTGTACACTTTTTCAAAAAAAAAGGACCAAATATTACAACTCTGTTCTATAAGCCACGAAATTACAGCAAATTTGCTCAAATTTGGAGAGCTGTCATATACTGACACCACCTGGTTCTTGCATCATGGCAACAACTTTAAAATGAGAGGAACCGTGAGTATGAGAGTCGAAAAACACAGCGCGCCCAGACACAAAATAACTGAGCAACAATTCCAGACTTTCTTCCACTCCCTTGGACAAAAGTATACCGTTGCCGGCGACTTCAACGCCAAACATACATATTTGGGCTCTCGCCTAATATCACCAAAGGGCACGCTCCTGTTGAACACAGTCAACAGACTCGGCCTTGACGTGATCTCCTCTGGCACGCCAACTTACTCGCCAACTGATAGTCGCAAAACTCCTGATGTCATTGACTTTGCAGTATTTAAAACTGTAAAGCGGAGCCAATTGACCATTGACTCTTCTCTAGATCTTTCATCAGACCACACGCCTACTATAATCACAATAAAGTACACGCCAAGCTCGGAGGTGAATACACCAAAAAAATTGACCAATAAACTCACAAACTGGCTCAAATATCGGAAGTATATAAGCTCTCACATTATCTCTAATGTGTCTCTAAAAACGAAAAACGAAATAAACACAGCTGTAAGTAAATTAATCGCGCTATTTTTAACTAAACTTTAAAAAAACTAAAATCAAAAATCCCCACGCGATAATTAAAATCCCTAATTGCCCGAATAGCACAGTCGCGAACCGTGGGATTAAAGCCGGTATGGTATCCCCGGCCAAACGAAACACACGAATACGCGAAAACCCGATAACTAAACTTTTCAAATCCTACTCTGAAATATACACGTATATGGAAACCGTAAATAGCCGAACGCGAAATGGAAATGAAAACTCACTGACACACAAAACGGAAATCTGTCAAACGAGAGTATTTTACGGAAAAAAAAATACCAATGACAAAAATCATGCCTTTATGTGACTTGGTTTACGGAACCACTCACTGACACACAAAACGGAAATTAGTCAAACGAGAGCATTTTAGAAATAAACACTAATACAAAAATTATGTTTTTATGTGCACTTGATTTTCGGGACCAGATCGACCTGCCTGAAATCCCACGCACGATTCTTTACAGAAGCAATTCACCAGCTGGACTTCGATAAAATCGATGCCCAGCAACAACTTACCTCAGGTGCGGGACGCCACAACAAAAATTGGAAGGGAAAGGGGAAACCAGGACCACAAAACCGACGGAGACCAATTCCACTATTAAAATCTCGAAACACCAATGGCCGACTTGCCACAACTTGACAAACTCTATTAACATTTTTTCCTTCCTTTACACATTTCGAATAAACTAAATGGCCGACTGCCACAGATAAAAACACCAAAAACACTATCGCCACCCGCTGGTGGAAATAACACCAAAATAACACCGGAAAAATACTCCCTTCGAAAATATCTCCAACCTCAGCTCCACGATCCAACGATGGTCCTCAGCAACCACCAAAAACACAACTTCAGAATTAAATTTAAAAATTAAAACCACAATCTTTTTTTTTAAACACTACTTCAAATTAAAAAGAATCGCAAGTCTACTAAAACTGTTCGCACTCTTTTCCCTGCCTCAAAAGAACTAAAAGAATCTTGTCTATATGAACGCATATATGGCGCTCACTTTCCATTTCTGTAACATCTTCCCCCCACACATGAGCGCGACCTACGCAGAAGCCAGTATTCCTATAGGTGAAAGATCTTCTCAGATTTTTCTAGAGTGTGTTTGGCAAATTTACATATACACCCCTCGCACCCACCAAAATGAAAATACAGAAAAAGGTACTGCTTTTGCCAACCACCTAAAAACCGTGTTCACCCCAAACGCGACAACTGGTGATATCCCATTATCCACACCAATTCCACACAATACTTGTAATACAGTCGCTATTAAAAAAAAAAACTTATGGAGGCAATAAGCAAAAGCTTGGATCCGACAAAAGCACCAGGACCAGACTTGATAACGCCCACGATGATAAAAGAACTACCAAAAGTTGCAATAACCCAATTATTGCATATTTTTAGCGCCATTCTCAGAACATGTCACTACTAAGGCATTCAATCCCGGGATCTCGAATCCCGAAATCCCGGAAATTTTCTCAATCCCGGAAACCCGGGATTTTCAGTCCGGAATCCCGGGATTCAAAAATCCACTTTTTTATGCATTGTTTAAGATATTTTTGACGTTTTTCCACAAAAATACTTTCGTGCATTTACTTGGTCGATTAAAAAAACCCACTTTTGTAGATTTAGTGTTACAAACACACAAAAATGTACAAGATTTTGGTCAATAACGGTTAACAAACAATTTTTATCGATCTGAATAAAATTTTTTCAATTAAAACAATTTTTTTTTTTCAAAAAAAATATATGTTAAAATTATTTTGTTGACCGTATATTGAAAACTTTAGGAATTGGATAAAGGGTTTTGTGTGTGTTTTACTTTTGAATGGACACCAATTTTAATAGTTTTAAACAACAATTGGTGTATCCGTTCCCGCTATAATACTAAAACTACTGAAAGTAAGTTTTTCGTGTTTAGCATGAAATGGAGCTGGCAGAATTTTATGATTATATTCGGATTCAGCGTGGCAAAAAAAAAATAATTTGTTCGATCAATCTAATTTAAAAAGAATTACTTTTTGTTTGACTATATTTATTTAAATATTATTCGTTTTGTTTAACGTAATATTTATTAAATATGTTTTCTTTGTCGAATTAAACTTAAAATATTGTTGCAACAATTTTATCTTTAATTTTATATTAACTATTGTATTTAATTGGAAAATCCCGAAAATCCCAAACAAATCCCGGGATCCCGGGATTGTGATTTCATATCCCGAAATTTTCAAAAACACTTCGGAATTGAATGCCTTAGTCACTACCCAGATGATTGGAAACTTTCTCAAATTACAATGATTCCCAAACCTGGAAAAAATCCCAACAATGTGACTTCATACCGCCCCATAAGTTTGCTCTCTGTGTTATCGTAACTCTTCGAAAAACTTCAAATACATGCGAAGATTTGAAAATATCCTTGAACATGAATAATTTTGATTTTTCATGTGAAGTTCCATTAGCAGGTTTTATTCTTTTGATTTTTTCTTGTAGTTGTTGAACAAATTCGCTTTGAGATTTATTTTCAGTGTTTATAAAAAATTCTCCTGGTAAACGAAGTGAAGAACCATAAATGATGTTACACGGGGATTCGCCAATATCTTCCTTGATGCATGAACGGAGGCCGAATAAAATCGTGGGAATTTCTTCTGTCCAATTATGCGACGTTTTATCGCTGCTTTTAAAGTTCTGTGAAAACGTTCCACTATCCCATTTGATTGTGGGTGATAAGCTGTTGTTCGAATATGTTCTGAACCTATAAACTTTGAGAGTTCATTGAACAATGACGATTCGAATTGTTTTCCTTGATCAGTTGTAATTCTTAAAGGCACTCCAAAGCGACAAATCCAGTTTGTATAAAAGGCTTTCGCAACAGTTTCTGCTTTTATATTTCTTAGGAATATTACCTCCGGCCACCGAGAGAAACGATCCACACACGTCAAACAGTATTGATAACCATCAGACGGTGGTAGAGGTCCAACTAAATCAATATTGACATGATCAAATCGCTGTTCAGGCAAAGGATATACTCCCAGTGGTTTGTTACAATGTCGAGTTACTTTGGATTTTTGACAATGTATACATAAAACGAGACCAATTTGTAATATCTTTGTTAAATTCTGGCCAAACGAATTTATCTTTGATTAATTTAAGTGTTGCTCTCGTTCCTGGATGTGCCAAATCATGAAAATTTTGAAAAATTTGTCTACGCAAAGATTTTGGAACAAAAGGTCTTGGTTTTCCTGTGGATATATCGCACCATATTTCGACTTCGGGCATCCCAAATTTCACTTTTTCCAAAATTAATGAAGATTTTCTATTTCCAATAAAAGATTGTATTTCCATATTATTATCTTGAAACTTGACGATATCCAACAGAAATTCACTCGAGATTTCGATAGTTTCTATTCTTGATAAAAAATCTGCCACGACATTATCTTTCCCTTTTATGTGCTCGATGTCAGTACTAAATTGTGCAATAAAATCCAGGTATCTGAACTGTCTCGGCGAACAACTATCAATTTTTTTCTTAAATGCAAAAGTTATTGGCTTGTGATCAGTATATATAGTAAACTCGCGACCTTCTACCATGTAACGAAAATGTTTTATCGATTCGTAAACAGCCAGAAGTTTTCTATCATATGCACTATATTTCTGTTGTGCTGGCGATAAAGTCTTAGAGAAAAAACTTAAAGCCACGAGTTATTAGTATGTTGTTGTATTACGCCGCCAATTGAATTATTTGAAGCGTCAACAAACATTCCAATTTTACAATCTTTCGCCGGATGAGCGATAAGTGCGCAATTAACAATAGCGTTTTTAATGTCTTCGAAGGCTTTTACTTGGTATTTATTCCATTTTAGCTTCTTGTACTTTGACGGAGAACCACGTTGAAAAATATTTAATGGCTCCTGAAGATATTAGGTATTGAGAATCGATAGAAATTGACCATTCCTAGGAGTCGCTTAAGTTCGTGGATATTGTTTGGTTTTTTGTAGTTGGAAATGATATCAACTTTTTTAGGAGATGGTCTTATTCCTTCGCTGTTCACCACAAATCCTAGGAACTCCAGTTCAGATTTACCAAATTCACATTTGTCGGGATTTATTGTTACGCCATGCTTCTTTAGGCGTTCAAAAATTATTTGCAAGTGTTTCCTGTGTTCATCTTCGTTTCTTGAGTAAATTAGGAAATCATCGATGTCAGTATAAACGAAATCCAATGCGTGAGTTATCTCATCCACGAAACGTTGCATTGATTGAGCAGAATTTCTCAGTCCAAACGGCATTCTGTTGTATTCAAATAGACCAAATGGTGTTATTATGGCCGTCTTCTGAATATCGCTCGGTTTCATTCGAATTTGATGATATGCTTTTACGAGATCAAGTTTTTGTATCTATTTCCGATTTTTGCAATTGATCATTTTTGATGGAGTGAATATTGTCTTTGAATGATTCTGACATTCCATCTGCGACTGCTAATAAGTGTTGAATCTCTGTAATTTTTGATAGGCCACGCAGATGGCTTTCCATATTTTGAGGAAGTTTCTTGAGCCAGATTACCATAAGAAATTCATCAGATACTTGTTCAGATGTTAGATCTTGCATTTTCCGAAATAGTGGACTTGGTTTATCATCACCAAGGAACAGGTCATTTAGCATCTTGTTGATTTTTTCTTCATCAGATTTCTTAAAAATGCTCAAAAGATTCTTTTTAACAGTTTCAAATTTCCTGTTGTTCGGTGGATTGCGTATAATACTTGAAATTTGGCTAATAATGCTTTCATCCAAAGAATCAATAACTTTATTAAATTTAATGTGATCCAAAGTAATGTGGCGATTGGAAAACTTTTGCTCAGCTACGGCAAACCATAGTTCTGGCTCTTCACGCCAAAAATTAGCAATACTTAATAATTTTGAAGATTTCAATTAACAGGATTCTGTTTCCAACATATGTTCTTTCCATAGCTTGAAATCGAGATTCAATGTATTTAATTGACCGTTGAAGAGCTCGAATTTCCTTTGAAAGATCTTTATTAGCAATGGTTTCATTTAAAATTTCATTGGTAGTTATTTCGGAGTCCTCCAATAATTCCGTCAAATCTATACTATTGATATTCGCGTTTGGATATAAACGGTGGAGAGTATCTTCTAGTCGAATTAAGCGATCTGCTTTAGACCCAGTTGATACAACTTGATATTTGTGAAGAAGACGGCTTAGGTCATCATTTGAAAGGTTTTGTAATTGTTTTACCATTGTTATTCAAAGTAGGGGTCACCAGTTGTAGAATTCTTGTATATAACGTCTTTTCAAGTTGACAGATTTTATTATATAAATTTAATTTTTTTCATATTTGAAATACAATACAATAACCAAATAACAAAATAACAAATATTTATAAACAAAGTATTTTACAATACAGTGACTAAGCCACACATCCATAGAGACCTGAATATACTGGAAGTCAAAGAAGAAATCCCGAAATTTATCACAAAGTACAAGCAGAAGCTCATGTTTCACCCAAACATTCTAGCTAGAAACTTGCTAAGACCGCTGAATCCCTCACGTCTTAAGCGAAACTAATTTATTCCCCATATATTAGACATATCATGCCCAACTCAATGGACGAAGGGCAGAACTAAACATAGTATAGAATTAAGTGAAATTTCGAAATCCTTTCTGAAATCTTATTTTTAGATCTAAACTAACTTATTTAGATGATTCAATAAATAAATTGTTAAATAAAAAAAAAAAGTTAATTTCGAAAACCATTAACTTTTTCATTTAGTTAAGTTAATTTTCTTCAATTCACTAGCATTAGTTAACTTAAAAACAAAAAAATTGGTTTTTTACACCGTTTATTGAATCTTAAATGTAAAAATGCATTTGATAGAAGAAAAACGTACCTTTAAAAAACATGTAAACTTTTTACAATCGTATGTAAACTCATCACGCTAGACTAGAAACAATCCTGAAATTTCCAATTTTTTTACAAAAAAAACGTTTGTTAAAGTAGAAAAAATGTAACAAAACTAGAGAGTGGACTATCTTCGGCTATACCGAAGTTGAAATACTCCCACACAGTAGGAAGAAGTACCTCGAACATATAAAAATGTGGTCTCCAGACCCTACTTTGAGCCAATTATAGGTGGTTTTGGAGCCCGGACCATGTCCAAAATCCATTTCTAAAAATTTCCAATTAAATCCACAAAAAAAAAAAAAAATTGGTCTCAAGACCCCATTTAGACCCTTATATATGTGGCTTCGGAACCTCGGACCATGTCAAAAATACGTTTCTAAACATTTCCAATCGAATACAACAATAAAAAATGTTTACCTTTTTTTTCGGTGTATGGGAGCCACGCCCAGTTTTTGTCCGATTTGGCTGATTCTCGAACTTGATCTCAGTATTCACGAGAAAAACATGTACCCAAAGTTTCAAGTCGATATCTCCAAAACTGCGGCCGCTATCGTGCGGACGGACAGACGGACATCGCGAAATCGACTCAGGAGGTGATACTGATCAAGAATATATATACTTTTCCATACCGGACACGCCTCCTTATGGGCGTTACAAACGTTGTGACAAAGTGAGTATACCCTGCCACAGTGAGTGTGGGGGTATAAAAATAAAAATGTCTGAATTGTTTCTAGTCTTCATTCGTTTACATCCGATTGTAAAAAGGTATGTTTTTCCTCTAGCAAATGCATTTTTACATTTAAGATTCAATAAAAAATGTATTATTGACGAATTATTATGTGAATGAGAAAAATGCATAAATGCGATTTAAACGGTTTTAAGAACTGATCCAGAAAAACTGGGAGACACGGGTACCCTTTTTTATTAAAATTAAGAATTCATTCTATTTTCGAAATGAGATTTAATTTAAAAATTATTTCACAAAACAATTAAATACACAGACCGAAATATTTCGAAGTGTTGACTACTTCTATATTCTATTTTTATGTATGGATAGACCATTCTAAATACAATGGCGTTCTCAGGTTTACATCGTATTTTCCATTTCTCAATTTTCTCAAAATGGCAAACTGAGAACGCCATTGTGTTTAGAATGCCCTGTGATATTTGTTCTTAACCAAACTTCAAACCGATAAGAAAAAGGGTCTGTGAGTGCAGGCATTTTTTGTTTTCTATAGAAAATTTAATTATTTAATTTAACCTTTAACGAAGTTAACTTTTCAACGAAATTGACTTTCTAATTTAACAAAGTTTAATTTTTGATTAACTATTACCGGGTTAACGAAGTTAAATTTCCAGCTTTGCTTGCACATGCACATAGTTTGGAACAATTTCAATTGAACACACCTTTTCAAATGTTACCACCACAACAAAAAGTCAGTGAAGAAAAAATCAAAATAGTGTGCATTTGGTATTTGGTAAAATTCATAACTTTAAAATTAAATATCTCGGAAACTAAGCGCTTCACTTGTTCCTAATTTTGAAATTAAAATGAACGACCTCAAATTGAACTCAACAACTTCAAAAGAAGTTCGCTCCATTTTGAAATGAAATTTTCCAGTTCAAAGTTAGGTTGTTCGTACTCGTTTTGAGTATATTCTACTTTACCAGACTATCAAGAGCTTTATAAGCTTGATTTGAGGTGGTTTATTTTCGCTGCCAGTAAGAATAAACAATCTCAAAGTAAGATTGAACCACATCAAAATAAAAATATTAAATTTTGAAATAAAAATCCACCATATCAATTGAATTTGAAATTTTTGAAGTAAGCAGAAAACAATTTCAAAATGAAATTGTCCAGTTGAGGTTGTTCGTACTTGTTTTTTAAATTTTCAACTTTACCAAACTATTATGACGGTTTCTGCTTGATTTGAGGTGGTTATTTTTGTTTTTATGTAGTTTTCTGGGTGTATGCGGGCCAAATCCAGTTGGGAGTTATTCCATTTCAATTGGGAGTTATTTCATTCTATTGGGACTTTTTCATGTTTTTCAGTTGGGAGTTATTTTATTTTTATTGGGAGTTATTTCGTTGGGAGTTATTTCGTGGCGCCGCACAGTGTTTCGTTTAGTAGAAGCTAGCTGGACAAAATAGTTATATGACCTTAAATGGTTGCTTTCCACTTTTGAAGTATAAATAAGCATCGTAATTGTAATTTTTGATTGGACAAGTGGGAGTGGTACCGCCCACTCACTCATAGCACCATTCAAATGCCGTAGTGTTTGAGTTATCGGCTCAAAATTTTGGCATTTCTCTTCTTTTTGCATTTATATAAACGGTATTGAAAATGGACAACATCGGACAAAAACCACGCCTACCTCCCATACAAAATGGAATTGTCAGAAATATGGCAGAATTTGTGCAATGAGGACGAAATGTAAATTTTTTAAATTGGCAACCCTGAAAATATAGTGGCTCTTTCTCGTACCAAAGCAATGAATACATTAAAAAAACCTTAAAACCTCTTATTTCTAAATATGTACTTTCATGTCATTTCTATTTATGTTTCACTTAACTCATGTAAATGAAATGACATTTACTCAATGGAAATCAATAAAAAAAAAATAGTTTTCCACACAAAAACTGAGCTGAGAATTACTTTCCTTACTTACATCCGATCAAAGCTGAAATACCATATATAGCTACTGCTATACCTACTTTGACAATTTTTCGGTAATTATACCCCCACACTCACTGTGGCAGGGTATACTAACTTTGACACAACGTTTGTAACGCCCATAAGGGGGCGTGTCCGGTATGGAAAAGTCAATTTAACCATGTCCGTCTGTCCGTCCGCACGATAGCGGTCGCAGTTTTCGAGATATCGACTTGAAACTTTGGGTACATGTTTTTGTCGTGAATACTGAGATGAAGTTCGAGAATCAGCCAAATCGGAAAAAAACTGGGCTCCCATACACCGAAAAAAAATGTCAACATTTTTCAAGTCTTTTTTATAACCCTTATATTAACTTGCTTTGGGTGGACTATATATATATATAAATATTTATATATTTATATATATATATAAATATTTATATATATATATAAATATTTATATATCCTCAAATCTGCGTCGAGCATGAGCTAGAGAGTTGAAATTTGGAACACTGATAGAACTCCGGTGACAATGCATTCTATTCATTTTTTTGGGGTCCATCAGAGGCGTGGGGGGCCGTGGGGGACTCAACCCCCTTTTTTTTTAAACATGTCATAACTTCCAATTCCTTCAAGCTACAATGATGAAATTTGCTAGGTGAGTTCCCACACCCCCCTTTGGAAAGGGCAAAGCCCTTTGGAAAGGGCAAAGGGGAGCGGGATGGAGTCAATTTAAAGTTCTAACTTTCGTATTTTGTAAGTTACAAGGCTGAAATTCGGTAAAGAGTAAAAAAGGTGAAAAAAGGGTGGAAAAATGGGGGAGAAAAAAAAAATTTTTTTAAAAAAAGAGGAAATTAAAGAAGAGTAAAAGACAAGTTTTTTGAAATATAACCCTTTAACCGACTAAAAAGCAGAAAATAAATTTCCTTTAAATTAATTTCAGCAATTTCGATTTAAAATTAAGGGTTTTTGGCGACTTCAAAATCTGCAATGATATTCAGAGGAAAGTACCCAACAACCCTTAATTTTAAATCGAAATTGCTGAAATTAATTTAAAGAAAATTTATTTTCTGCTCTTTAGTCGGTTAAAGGGTTATATTTTAAAAAACTTGTTTTTTACTCTTTTTTATTATTGCTGCATTCAATTGAAAATGTTTAGAAATGTATTTTTGACATGTCCCGAGGTTCCGAAACCTCATATATAAGGGTCAAAATGGGGTTGAGACCAATTTTTTTTTTTGGTCGATTTGATTGGAAATTGTTAGAAACGGATTTTGGACATGGTCCGGGCTCCAAAACTATTTATAGGTCGCTCAAAATGGGGTCTTGAGACCACATAATTTTATGTTCGAGGTACTTCTTCCTACTGTGTGGGGGTATTTCAGCTTCGGTATAGCCGAAGGTGGTCCACTCTCTAGTTTTTCTATATGTTTGCGATAATTTCCATTTTCATTTCGATCCTCCCCATTTACATCGCGTTCCCGTTCCTGTTTCACTTCGACTTCATTCCCGGTCCATTTAAAAATGTTGTTTCAATTCCATTTTGTTCCGGTCCATTTCTATTTCATTCTGTTCTATTCCCATTTCACTCCAGACATAATTTCTGACCAAATACAAAAAACCGGTTTCAAATCGGTTCAGTATTGCTCAAGATATATTCAAATAAAGAAATGTGGGTTTCCACTTTGTATGGGAGGTAGGCGTGGTTATTATTCGATGTTGCCCATTTAGATCCAAAATTACGTCAGTTATCGAGAAAAACTCATATATACGGACGGACGCTGTAACTCATAGTCCGCACGAGATCTTGCATGCTGATACTACATGTAATTCTCTGTGGTACTTGCTAAGGTATTAGAAGACGTAAAAAAGCGACATATAAGAAAAAGTCTAAACAATCTTTTTGTTTACATGCAAATTTACTACTTTTTCTACGATTTTTAAAAAAATGTTGCAAAATTAATTTTTAATTATTTTTTTTTTCTTTTTTTTACTTTCACCATTTGCTTCCAATTGAAAACAGACCGATTTCGTGCAGCATATTTTTTAAGACAAATTAATAGACCTACACCTTTTTTGTTTTTTATTGGTTTTAAAGAAAGGGCAACTTTGAGTGCTCTCCCATGCTTCCAGGGTTGCCAAATAACAAAAAAAACATACTGTTTCATTCTAATTGGACAATTTCTGAAGTATTGCACCCAAACATTTATGCATTCGCAACACTGTGCGCCGGCCCACGTACGTAGTCTTCCGTTCGTTTTTTGTTACTTAATACGAATCACTCTAATAATTGTGCAGATAGTATAAATGTGTTATTTCTGTACTCATAGAATCAATTATGTATTTAATATAATTAATATTACAAATATCTCAACTAGTGGCAAAATTATATAGTTAAAAGTTGCTTAAATATATTTTTTAGTAATTTCAGGGGGAACGTAATGATTGTCAACAGTTTTTGCGTTTTTTTTCTTCCCAAACCACCTTTTGGGGTAGATTTTTTTTTTTCGGTAAATTTCAAGATCTACTTTATCTTTTAATTCAAAAAACCAAAGTTTTTGTTTTTGTAAATAAATATCTGTTAATGCATTTTCGATATTCGACTGATGCAAATTCTTTGTTCTTTGTTGCAATTCTTTATTCAGCCTTGACTCACGCTCTTGACTCCATATAATATTCAACATTTTCTGATTTTCAATTAGCGCTAGCTCTTCTTTTTGAATTGCCTTTTGTAAAAACAAAGTTAGTGGCTCATCTAAATTTTCCGGGTTTTGATTTAAGTCTAATTGATTTATGATATTCACAACCTCTTCCAATATTTTGTCCTTCCTGTGCTCTATCAAAGCAAGGCAAATAATTAAAACGTCCTTGCATAATATTTCGGGATTTGATCTTATTACTTCAGTAAATTCTTTATATTCATTGTTTAGCAAATGTCCAAGAATTTTCATATTTTTTTGTATTTCGTTGGAATCAGAGCACAAGTTGGCCATCTTCAGAATAGTTTTACCAATCATGTATATATTGAAAGCATGTTTATCAATGTCATTGTTAGAATGGATCTGCAAATATTTCACTCGCACTTTTTTCTGAAAAAAAAGGATCAAATAAATAGGATTATTAGAAAATATATAAATCGTTTGTCAAAAAAACGTTTCATGGACTAAAAACAAATGCGACAGCAAGTGCCTATTATTTGAAATACAGAAATATACTGTTGACATACTTTTTTACAATTTAGGGAACAATTTGAGAAAAATTTTGTCTTAAGTTTACTTGACGACCAGACATGGGCAGTACCAATTACGTTATGTAATAATGAAGCGGCTCAATTACATGTAATTGTAATTGAGCCGCTTCATTATTACAAGTATAACACTTGTAATTCCAGGGTATGGCATTTTGAAATTCACCATGAAGGTGCGACTCCAAAAACCGATACAAACTCTAATCTAGAGCCCGACCGATAAGCATTTTCATGCCGAAGCCGATGCCGAAGTTCAATTGGCAGCCTATTACTTCGGCCGACGCCGAAGGCCTATACCGAAGCCGAAGCCGATACTTAAGTAAAAACCCTTTTAAAACTGTTTTTTTTGTGTATTTTCATTCAAATTCGAGTATATAAATACACATTTAGTTTTTTAAGGAACTAAAAATGTATTTTAATAAATATTAAAAGTAAAAAAGAATTCACAAACAAATTTGGGCCTCCTAGGTCAAAACTAACAGTAAGAAAAATTGGATTTTTTTAAAATCATTTTTAAAAATTCGGAGTAAAGCTTAAAATAATGGGAAGTGGTAGAGAATTAGTAGAAATGGTAGAGAATTCTTCAAAGAATAAATCCATCTAAGTAGCTGTTTTTTAAGAACTCCCCAAATCCGTCAGGTGATGGGCAAAGGATTTTCTAGTTGATGGTAAAAACCAACTGTGAAGCTTAGAACTTTAAATGTAAATTGTTGGCGCAGCAATTTGGGCTACATTTCTAAAAGGTAGAATCCTTCCGTCAGCCTCCTACCCCTATATTTGAAATTTCATACAGTTTACCAGGACTCCTTTTAACATTGACATCAGGCCGAGTATTAAGCTTCCAAATCTATATTTAAAATTCAGTAAAATAAAGAAAATCAGTAAGACCCTTTAGATGTGATGTGGGCTAGAAAATCGTATCGTAAAAAATTAGTTTTAGTTTTCGGTGTCGCAAAAATAAGAAAAAAAAATTGAAAAGCTTCGGCCAAAACTTCGGCCATTTTTTGGAAAAACCGAAGCCGAATGTACCATTTTCGGCCGATAACGGCCGAAGCCGATTAATCGGTCGGGCTCTACTCTAATCGCACATGAAATAAAAAAAAAACAGAACAGAAGGAATTAAAACGAATTTTGTATGTTGCTCAACGGGTCGAATATGGGAATAATTGGACAGGGGCGTGGCACCGCACGTACAATTTTCTAGCGCGCATCACTGCTAAATGGCCTTACTGATTTTCTTGAAACTTTAATGTAAAATTGTGTAAGTGATGGAAATTGAAATGGGACATAAATGGTTGCGTTTGCACAACGGGGCGTGGAACCGCCCATAAAACAAAAAATATGATTGAAAGGTACCTTAGTAACCATCGAATATTGGGTGAATCATGCCTCGAATTGCTGGGGGATTACAGCTGCCACATTTGTCCTTGGACATTTTCTGGGTGAATCATGTTGGGTGGGATAACCGAATTTTAAATATAGAGTTGGAAGCTTACTACTACGCCCAGATATTTATGTTAAAAGGAGTCCTGGTGAACTGAATTAAATTTTCAATATTGGAGAGAAATGTAATCCAAAATGCCAACGTATTTGCTAAAATTTTACATTTAAAGAAAGAAAAAATAACAGTTTCGCCGTTAAAAACCATCCGACAGTCGAAAAATTTACAGCAAAAGCTGTTAAAACAAAAGCGAAAACTGATAATTTTGCGACAAATTTCGCTGTCAATTTAACAATTTTTCGACTGATGCACAGTGAGGCATTTTTCCGGAAAATGGATATCAATTCACACAGGCTTCCTACGCATGTTTTGGATTTTTTTTTCTGGGTTCCTACTAGAGACCGACCGAAATTCGGTTTCGGTTTTTCGGCTTTTCGGCCAAAAAAAGCTGTTTCGGCCGTGTTTCGGATTCGGCCGAAAAATAAAATAACGTTTTGGGCCAAATTTTGTTTTCGGCCGAAATTTCGATATTTCCGCCGAAAATTTCGGTTTGATACGACAAATGTAACAAATAAATAACAAAGATTAAACTGATTGACAAAACTGAAAATTTTGTGTGTTAAATATACTTGATAGACAAATTCTTATGTATTTTACAGTACGCACCGAAAATTCTATTTTTGTGCAATTTTCATTATTATTTTTGGATTTGGCGTGGCAAAATACATAAGGAACAACCAAGTGGATAAAAGCGGTATGTAACACAAATTTAAGTATTGATCATAGTTTCGAAAATCAGAAGCGAAAAAGAAGACAAGTCCCCAATTTGTATTGAAAACAGAAAAATAAAAAAACTTTGAAACTTATTTTCTTGAAAGAATTTGTATGTTACATACAGCCTTCATACATTCACCCCTTCACAGCGTTCTCACTCTTCTCCTATCGGAGCAGACTTATTACTCTCGGGATGATTTTTAAATTTCTACTCCTCTACTATTGTAAGAAATCTTCTCCTCAAAATATTACGTGAGTTTCATACAAATCTACTACCATGACAGAAATTTTTTTCTACTATTGTAGAATCTCTACTACTCTACGCAGAAACCCTAATCTACTCCCCTCTCTTGAAATCTGCTACCTTGACAGTAATTTCTACTACTCTCGTAGAATTTCTACTCTCTACGTACAAAAATTAAATCTACTCCCCTATCCTGAAATCTACTCCCCTAAAATCGAATATCTACAACTCTCGCCTTAGCAAAAAGTGAGATCCCTGCCCCTTCAATTGATTTCCACGCATTTGATAGTGCTTCTAAATTCATCTAATTCATGATCTGAACTTAAAATGATTGATTTCAGCCTACTGATACGCTTAATTATGTACAACTTTATTACATTTATATTCACAATTTTTTCTTTTATTTTTCGGTTTCGGCTTCGGTTTCGGCGAAATTAAAAAAATGAAAATTATGACTTTAAAAAAGTCATAAGTATATATAGTTTAGTGGAACATTTTTATACCCTGCACACTAGTGTCCAAGGGTATATTGTTTTTGTCACACCGTTTGTAACGCCCATAAGGAGGCGTGTCCGGTATGGAAAAGTATATATATTCTTGAGCAGCATCACCTCCTGAGTCCATTAGTCCATGTCCGTCTGTCCGTCATTTCGCACGATAACTGTCGTAGCTTTAGAGCTATCTACCCCAAATTTTGGGATTCCTCTTATTTTGGCAAATCATTGGACGGTATTGTAAATGTGCAACATCGGATAAGTGCCACGCCTACTTCCCATACAAAATGGCCGCCAAATTTGTATTATTTTCGTTTATCTTGAAAAATACCGAACCGATTTGAATGCGGTTTTTTGCATTGGGTTGGAAATGAGCTCGGGAACGAAATGGGAATGAAACTGGCACGAAATGAAATTGAACCGGAACAAAATGGAATTGGAACAAAATTTTTAAATGGATCAGGAAACTAAAATTATCGATAAATATTGAAAAATTATCGATTAATTATCGAAAAATTATCGATAAAAAATCGAAAAATTATCAATAAATTATCGAAAAATTATCAAAAAATTATCGAAAAATTATCAATAAAAAATCGATAAACTATCGATAAAAAATCGAAAAATTGTTGATAAATTATCAAAAAATTATCGATAAAAAATCGACAAATTATCGAAAAATTATCGATGAAAAATCGATAAAATATCGAAAACGTATGAATAAAATATCGAAAAACTATCAATAAAATACCGATTTTCGATATAATTACTAACATATGGTCTCAGAATGTATCGTACTCGCATGTGCCGGGTATTATAGCTTCGGTCAGACCGAAGATAATTCTCTTAACAAAATATTTCAATTTATATAAATGTTGGCAAACATGGTTTTTATTTACAAAAATTCAGTTTTCTACAAAAAAAACCCCTTGGCTTTCTAAAAGGTGTACATTATCAAAGTCCATTTTAACTAACTCCAAAACAAATAGAAAATGTGATCGGCATTGGAAAGGAACGAGCAAATGAAAATGGCGTTTTGGCGAGTAAATTCGTACGACTTAACAACTTTGAGCGAGCAGAGGCAGTCGACATTTCGCAGCAAAACGAAAATGGGGTGACATTACCGAATTCGCCAGCTAAGGTGAGCAAAAATTCACATAATTCAAAATCAAACCCTTTTTTGTATCAAAGTAGTCATGGTGGGCCATTTATTGTCTACATTGATGTGCTAAGAACCGACACGCTACGAAAACCAATCAATGCAATTCAATACTCTATCAATACTCGAATATAGCGAGTCATACGTCGCTGATAATTGACAAAGTTAACAAAACTTGCAACTTTCTAAAAATCACCCGAGGAGAGCAATTCAACTATTCAAAGCATTCGTAAGAGCCAAAATTGAGTATGCGGCTTCATCGTTTTTTAATTTCACTAAGACGGCACAACAAAAGCTAAAGACATGCATCAATCAATGCAAATCTAAGGCTTAATTTAGGCTTAATTAAATCGACCCCGGTTCACATCTTATATCACTTAGCAGCTGAATTACCACCTAGCTACAGATTTCAGCTAGCGACAGCTAAAGAACCGACCAAATGTTTTGCTTTCCAACTACCAATTTCGGAACTGCTTTTGACTGCAGGCTTCTCGATAAATTCAAGCTATTTCAAGATTTTTCGTAAATATGAAGACATTTTTCGACAAGTGGAGAAAATACCGTACTCGCCAATAATGTCCAAAAAGATAAAAAGGGATTTATATTTTTTCAAAGGAACGGCTGGAAGTAAAAAAGAAGCCAGCAACGACTTGATATCGCAACTCGTAGCAGAAAAACTGAGTTTTTTACGTAGAACGGATGCGGAAATCTTTTTCACGGATGGATCAGTTAAGAACGGTACTTCCAGTGCGGCTTTTTAACACACTCAAACCAGCACGACCAAGTGTTACAAAATCCAAAAAGCGCTCTCCTCAACGTTAGCGGAACTAATCGCCATCGAAAAAGCCATCGATTTCGGTATAGACAGCAAATTCAAGAAAATTGCAATTTTGACAGATAGCAAAAGCAGTGGGATGTGTTTACGACAAGATGCGTCCAACAATATCATCGTAAGAAGGTTTCACGAAAAAGTCAATAGCAGCAATATTGAAAGTTTGGAAATTCATCATATCCCGAGTCATAAAAACATAAAAGAAAACGAGACTGTCGATGAAGCGGCTAGAATTGCGCTTCAGAATGAGACGGAATTGGAAATTACCTGGACGTTAAAAGACGCTCTATCGGAGGTAGAAAGCCGGCTTTGGTCAGAGTGGGCAGCGGAATACAGCAATTTACGGATGGTTAAAGGAATAAACTATGGGAACTTGTTCCCTGAGGTGAAGCGAAGACCATGGTATCATAAAAAGCAATGCACGTTGGAAGCGAATGAGGTGAAACAAATAAACAGACCCAGTGACCTGTGTACAGTGTAATATCCCGGAAGACGATTCGCACATATTATTCCAATGCCGAGTATATGATCTACAACGTGCACGGTACCCTAAGATCTATGGTTACAACAATATTTACGACTTCTTTCAAAATGAAGGCATTGAAAATTACGCAATCCTTACTTCCTTTCTAAAAGACATAAAACTTCATTTATAATATAAACCAAATTACCCAAATTTTTGTTTTGCATCAGAGCACCCTGTTGAACGAAATCATTCGGTTACCATATTCATTTTCTTCAATCAACATTTGTATTTCTCCAATCAACTGTCAGACTTTTTCATTACCAACACTCATTCTTCAATCAACACTTTCATTCCTCAGTCAACACACATACTTATATATTTAACTTCAACACTCAATGGCAATCACTCAACAATCAACAAACAAAAACTTTGCAAATATAGTCTACTAATATTTTTCTTCGTCAAATTTCATTCAATGGCGCAGTCCAGCTTACAAAATATAAAGTCACTCACTGAGCTTCTCAGAGAATTGGTGTTGGTTTTATAGTTCCTGGAGCTGGCCAAATAAATCTCCAAACCTTCTGCCATCCTAGGCAAAAACTGACGGAGTAACCAAAAAACCCAAAAAAAAAAATTACCGAAAAGTAACACTACCTGACATCAAACAAAACTGGGATAACCAACACTAATTTCTTATTTTAAATGATTTAAAACAAATATTTTGTGGTCACCCAAACCAGTTCATATAAACTTTTCTAATAGCTATATTTTTAAGATTATTTTACCAAATTTAAGATGGGTAATTCCATATCAAATCGTCAAAGTGTTTTCACTCTATATCTCCGATTTTATAGAAATTTGGAAGGTAGATAAATAACAGATAGCGCAACGATCTTTTTTGTTCAGAATCAAACAGGCTTTATTTTTGCAAATACTAATTACATTGCAAATACTGTACAAGGAGGTGTATTTAAGTTGAAAATATTAAGAAATTTGAAAACAAAATTTCATAAGGATATTTTTAAATAGTATTTCCTCTTATATAGAAAAACCACAACGCCAAATTGTGCAAGCAGGTCAAAGTACATTTGGAAAAAAAATAAGACAGTTCGCTTGGTAGACTCATTGATATTTTCGAGTTCAAAAATGTATAAGGGAGTTCACAATGGTCTCATATTGGTCATAAAGTCATATTGTTGTATCTTAATATATAAAAACGTTGGTGCGTATGTATGAGTGAACATCACGGCTAAACCACTGAACGTATCAGAACCATACTTACACCATACGTTTATTTGTGAGCTCCGGAAGGTTTGTCTACTACTTTGGACTTGATTGGTCAAAGGAGCGTACCACTCACACAATTAATGTATTACTTCAAAATACATCTGGAATACTTTCCAGCACACACGGTATTATGCTTCTTAGTCCAAAAGTGCAATTCAATAAGTAAAATTGGACAATGGTTGTTTACGCCAAAACACCCTGTTTGCCACCCTGTATACGGAATTGTACGGCAACCAACTTTATACCATTAAACCTACTGGAACACCGCTTAACATTATGTTAAGCTGTGTCCCAAAACTGGTTTAACTCAATATGACGACCTTCTGTCATTTCCGTAACTTTAACTTCCTTCTTCTTTTAATAAGATCGAAAAGTGACTAAACGTTTTACCACCCGCTCCTGTCATAAGCTACCAAATTGAAATATATTATATATATATCTATCGTCATCGATATCCAAGTAAGCATCCTTCTGCCTGTACTTCTTAATAAAAAACATACAAAAACCTACATCCTACACGCCTTTAATTATATTTTGCTAATTCTCCATTTCCACCCCTTTTCTCTTTTTTATATCGTTTGGCCACTTTACGAGTGAGCCAAACATTTGGTCCTTCGAACCGGATCCGTCGTAAAAATTAGCTTCAGCACTTCTGCATATTTTGGCAGCATCTTCCGCTCCAAGCTCCGCCGAGGTTTCAACTTTTCCAGCGTTTTTAGCGTTTTACGAGCGCATCTTCTCCGAAGGAACGGTGGAAAAGCCGACGGCAAACAGCAAAAATACAACATTCAACATTACAACAAAAATTCAAGGTACGTGTAGTTTGTATAAAAGCATAGTTTTTTTTTGTATGTACAAAAAAAAAGAGCAATTCTTCCGACACTTAGTCGAGAAATACAACAACAATAAAAACAAAATAATCTTTCTCTGCGTTAATTTGTTCACTTTCGTGGAACGTGCGGAAAGCCACAAAAGAAAGGCCCAAAGCACTCATGATAAATTAAATTACCACAAAGTGAACAAAAGCAGAATAAAATACAAAAACGACACAATACTCCGATTGTGCATCGTCCCTAATTCGTCGTTAAAACCGAACCTTAACATATCAAAGTAGATTTAAATCGTTTTTAAATCTATTAAAATTCTCTAATTTCCAGTTAGAAAATAACTTTTACTTTAAAGTTGGAAAACTTGTTGGCAACCCTTATTGCCTCTTCTCGTTGTAATACGATCCACAACCAAAAGCTTTTGGCTCTCAGCCCTTCCACTACATAGTTTGACAGTTGTCATTATTTCTTTCTTTTTAGTTTTTGGTACGAACATTAACCACATAAATTATAAATATAAATTACATTTAAATACATAAAAATAAAAAGTGAAAAAAGAACAAAGTGAGCAAACATAGGAACAAAAAGTTACATTAGACATATGAAGCACAAATAAGAATCGAAAGTGAAACACAGAGACCTAAACAAAACAGAATGGAATATACAAACAACTAAACCAAAAGGAAAAACGACAATAACAAGTGAGTTGTTTTTTAAAGTTTTTATTGTTTTTAGAGTGTATATTTTCTAAATTCATTTTCTTGTTTATTTGCGCTCCTTTTCAATGCGCTCCGCGCAATTGTACGCTCCTCTTAAATTACTTTGCCACCATAGCTTGGCCAATATTTTTTTGTTTATTTTGCTTCTGCCAGTTAAGTGAGTGAATTATTTATTATTCACTACTTTAGTGTGGCATTATTTTCATGATTTTTGGTCGTTAAACGTCAGCTCAATCGGTTGTGTGAATAAAAAATCAGCTCTCATAAAATCAATTTTTTATATCGGAAGTTATACTTTAAAAATATTGAAACAGCCCCGAGGCTCCGTGCGATAGTACAGTGACGCGTTTGCATAGGGCTCGCGATCACTTGCTTGGACACTTTTGTGAAATTTAAAAACAAAACGAAAATTTTTGCCAAATAAAAACACAATTCGAATTCGCTTCATCAACAAAAACTTTATCCCGCGCAACATATCTGCTAAAACATTACACATTCTTTATAAACAAAATATAATCAGCTGATCCACTGACAGCAAAGTCAACACAGCGTTGACGTTAAAATTTCCCTCGGAAAAAAATATCCCAAAAAACATCTGTTTGCAGCGATCAGCGAGTACACAATCCGCATCGCGCCATCTATGCGTCGATTTTCTAATTAGGGTGACCAGAACCTTAAAAACGCGAAATTAGTACCAGTGTGACCGCTCGTCATGCAACGTACCCCTCCGTCATCAGTAGACAGTGGACGAAATGGTACAGCTCATCAGCAGCTGCAACTACAACAACAACTTTTGCAACCCCTGCAGCAAAAGCTTCCACAGCAAGACGGTGCGCAGCAACAGCTTCCGCAACAACAACAACAACCTATTCAAATTCCCTCGCCAGATATACAGTGGAGTTCCCATAGCGATACTGCACACGCAAACACAGGTAACTCTGTATCGTCAATTTCTTTGGTCGATACCCCTAGCAAATATATTGAAATCCCCGTAGGCCTTACCCCCATTCCTGACTCAAGTGAGACGAATAGTGGATTCTCAGAAATCGCTAATCGCATAACAAAGGTCGCTACTCGCTCCATTATTACAGGTCAAAAGAGCAAAATGCCGACAGTGCAGACAGGAATCGACATTTACTTCGCAAAGCGAGTACTATCGTCCCCCACTAATGGGAATAGGCATCCCGCAAAAATTCAAAAGACGAATCCCGTTAAGTCATCTCTCGAGCTTGGGCAAAACCGATATGCGATTCTTGCTGAAGAAAATGATTCGGATCCCAAGCCGAAATCGCAAAAACCCCCACCTATCTACCTGCGTGAGCGAAACTCTAATTCGCTCATCAAAGATATAACTCAAAATATTGGTCCTAATAATTTCCACGTGATTTCTATTCTCAGGGGACAAGTACACGAAACAAAAATCCAAATTTACAGCGAATCCAATTATAGAAAAATTTTCAATCTCTTTGATAAACTCAAAAAGAGCTACTACACCTACCAGCTCAAAAGTTCCAAAGGCCTCTCAGTCGTACTGAAAGGCATCGAGCCTTTCGTAGAATGCGACGAAATAAAAACTGCACTAAGCGATGAAGGCTTCCAAATAAAGTCCGTATTCAATATCCAGAATAAAAAAAAAATCCCACAACCCCTTTTTCGTGTGGAACTAGAGTTCGACTCAAAATTGCTCAAAAAAGGTGAACCCCACCCGATATACTCGCTCAGATATCTGCTACATCGCAAAATCACAATTGAAGTGCCTCACAAGCGCAGTGGACCGATTCAGTGTCATAACTGCCAAGAATACGGCCACACAAAGTCTTACTGCACTCTTCCCAGCGTGTGCGTAATTTGTGGAGACCTGCACGAAACAGGTTCGTGCACAAAAACAAAAGAGGATTCCACTATTAAAAAATGTAGTAATTGCGGTGGCAATCACACTGCTAACTATAGAGGCTGTGCAGTCTATCAAAGCTTCACAAAAAAGACGGAAAATGTTACGCAAAAACATGAAACATGGAAAACCAAAAAATTTCCTCCGCTATCCGCTGCACAATCCTTCGCAAACCCACTTACAAAACAAGGCGTTTCCTACGCCAGTGCCTTAAAAAGCGGTCACTCTGCCACTGTGCACCCGCAACCTGCTCCTCCTAGTAGTAGCCTTGAACAAACTCTACAAATATTCATGCAAAATATGTCTCAATTTATGTCTGGTATGCAAAATATGATGCAAGAAATGATAAAGAATCAAAGTCTTTTACTACAACATCTCATGTCTAAGCCATGAATGGTTTAAAAATATCATTCTGGAATGCAAACGGCCTGTGTCATCACAAACTAGAACTTCTCGAGTTCTTGAAAGAGTCCAGCATAGACGTTATGCTAATTTCAACTAATTTCAACACACTTCACTGAAAAACACTTTTTCAATTTACCAGGATACAGACTCTATGACACAAAGCATCCAAGCGGAAACGCTAGAGGTGGAACCGCCATTCTCATTAAAAGTCGTATAAAACATTACGCTCTCCAGAATTATTGCACAGAATATATCCAAGCGACAAGTATTTCTCTCGATGAATACTTAAAAGGCCTAACATTAACAGCTATATACTGCCCGCCCAGACACAAAATATCTGAGCAACAATTCCAGACTTTTTTCCATTCTCTTGGACAAAAGTATCTCGTTGCCGGCGATTTCAACGCCAAACATACATATTGGGGTTCTCGCCTTATATCGCCAAAGGGCAGGCTCCTGTTGAACACTGTCAACAGACTCGGTCTTGACGTGATCTCTTCTGGCACGCCAACTTACTGGCCAACTGACAGTCGCAAAACCCCCGATGTCATTGACTTTGCAGTCTTCAAAACTGTAAAAAGGAGCCAATTGTTTATTGAATCCTCTCTAGATCTCTCATCAGATCATACGCCTACTATTATCACAATAAAGTATGCGCCAAGTTCTGAGGCCAATCCACCAGATAAACTGACCAGCAAACTCACAAACTGGCTCAAATATCGAAAGTATATAAGCTCCCACATTATCCCTAATGTGTCACTAAAAACGAAAGTTGAAATACACACAGCTGTTAGTAATTTCACACTCTTGCTTTCCCAAGCAGCTGCAGCGGCCACTCCCGCCCAAATCCCAAAAAGTTCAACTCGCAGCTATGCAAAGTGTACTCCAAAGGACATAGAGCAGTTAATAAAAAATAAAAGGAAAATACGTCGCGATTGGCAAAACAACAGATCCCCAAATCTGAAAAAACAGCTTAATGATGTCTCTCGAATTCTAAAAAAGCAGCTTGAGAGGAAATCCGAAAGAGAATTCCAGCTATTTGTTGAACATCTCGCACCCACAAAATCAACAAACTACTCGCTCTGGCGAGCTGCAAAAAATATGAAAAAACCAATACTGACAGAACCCCCTCTAAGGCTGCCAAATGGAAACTGGGCCAGAAGCGATGCAGAAAAGGGTGCAGCTTTTGCCAACCACCTAAAAACCGTGTTCACCCCGAACACGACAGCTGGAGATATCGCAATACCAACATTAATCCCACATAATACCTCTTGTACAATCGCGATTAAAAAAAACGAACTTATGGAGGCAATAAACAAAAGCTTGGACCCGAAAAAAGCACCAGGACCGGACTTGATAACGCCAACAATGATAAAAGAACTGCCAACAGTTGCAATAACCCACTTATTGCACATATTTAACGCGATTCTCAGAACATGTCACTACCCAGATGATTGGAAACTATCTCAAGTTACAATGATTCCCAAACCTGGAAAAGATCCCAGTAATGTGACCTCATACCGGCCTATAAGTTTGCTCTCTGTAATATCGAAACTCTTCGAAAAACTTTTAATAAAATTGATTCTACCGAAAATTCTAGAAAAACAAGTGATTCCCGATCACCAGTTTGGCTTCCGCGAAAAGCATGGCACTATTGAGCAAGTGCACCGCATTGTTGACTCAATAAAAGGCACTTTCGAAAATAAACAGTATTGCTCCGCTGTTTTCCTCGATATCACCCAGGCCTTCGATAAAGTCTGGCACGAAGGACTTATTTACAAACTACAGCATATTCTTCCCGCTAATATGCACTGTCTACTCAAAAACTACCTCACGAATAGAAAATTTGTAGTAAAATACAAAAGCTTTGTCTCCCGAAAATACGAAATACTGGCCGGAGTACCACAAGGCAGTGTCCTCGCGCCCCTGCTATATATTCTCTATACTGCAGATATGCCCAAAAGTGATAGAACTCTCATATCGACTTTTGCTGATGACACTGCTATCATGTGCTCTCACTCAAACCCAGACATGGCATCTCTATACGTGCAAAAACACTTGGACACTCTAAGTAATTGGCTACATCGATGGAAAATCAAGGTCAATGAATCCAAAAGCTGTCACTTAACCTTCACTCTAAGAAGGGGCACGTGTCCTGCTCTGAAGATAAACGGCCAAGTCGTCCCTGAAAGTTCCGAAACCAAGTATCTTGGAATGCATCTCGATCGCCGACTCACATGGCATAAACATATTGAATCCAAAATCACTCAGATCAAATTAAAGCAATTGGAACTAAATTGGCTAATCTCAAGGGCATCAAAGCTAAATCTCACATACAAAGTCCAAATATACAAAAGTATAATAAAACCCATATGGACATATGGAATTGAACTCTGGGGCACTGCCTCTCCCTCGAACGTGGAAAAACTCCAGAGAGTCCAATCTAAAATCCTGAGACAAATTGCCAGAGCCCCTTGGTATATAAAAAATACTAACATCCACAGAGACCTGAATATACCTGCAGTAAAAGACGAAATTCCGAAATTTACCTCGAAGTACAAGCAGAAGCTCATGTTTCACCCAAACATTCTAGCTAGAAATTTACTGAGACCTCTGAATCCCTCACGTCTCAAACGAAACTAATATATTCCCCATATATTAGTTACGATAACTCTACATTGCCTAAATCAATGGATATAGGGCAAATAGTTGTAATCTGAATATTATAAAATTAAGCTGAATTTCTGAATTTTTGAAAAATCATTGTTAGACCTAAGTTATTATTAGGTCTAACAATGATTGAATAAAATTACTATTAAAAAAAAAAAAAATTATTTTCATCGCTTTTGTGAAATTTTCGAAGCTTTTATACTTTTTTAATAATTGTTTCAACAAATTCTATGCACACGGCCCTATTTTACAAAACCCAGCTTGGGTAAATATAAAATTGAAATTAATTTTCACATTCCAATTAAATAAAATCAACATTAAATTAAATTCAGTTTTTAAAATTTAGTTTATTTTGTTGGTTTTACACATTAGTGCTCAACGCAAATTCCTTTTTTGAATTCTTAATTTTGACATCAGGGCACAATCTCAAGTACCTATACCGAGGGTACTTTTGCATTTAACATTTTTATTTAATTAAAATTTTTTATTCAAGTGATCTTTTGATCTAAGTTCTCCACAACCTTTAGTGTCACCCCTAAGTGTCTCGGGCCTTCATCTTCGATGATTTTTGCACCTCTCAACTCGAGCAAATTATTGCTTTTTTATTTACAGTTTTTTGATTTTTCATTAAAAACATGACTGTTTTTGAGACTTTTATTCTCGCTGCTGACCAATTGGTCAAATTTGAAGCAGCTTTTGCGGACCTACCGCCAGCAAAACACACCCAAGTCAATTTGAGCACTCAAAGTGAAAAAATAAAATCACTTTGGGCTGCAGTTAAGGTTTCATATCAGCCATGTTTAACCTACCTTGTTCAAGGTGGGGGGCCGGATGTCAACGCGGACATCGCTTTCGTCAAATCCAAATACAAGCGTTCTTATTACAGCTTTGTAAAGTGTTTGGCAACCATTAACGAACTACTGCACCATAGTGCCAGTACACATTCTTTGACTTTTCAGTCTTCCACCAAAGATTCCACAACAATAAATACTTATAACACCAATGTGTCATCGAATCTTTGTGGACTTTGTCCTCGCCGACAACATTCGTTGCGCACCTGTCAGCGTTTTCTGACCATGAGTGTCGCCGATCGTAATTTAAATTTAAAACGACTTAAGTATTGCATCAATTGTTTAAGCAAAAATCATGAGGTTGAAGGTTGTAAGAGCACCTCTGTTTGCTCCAGCTGTCAGAAGCGTCATCATACGCTTCTACATAGAGATGTGCCTGCTCCGCAGGTATTACCCAGTGAACATTTTCCTTAGGGCCCCGTCCTATAGAAAATAATGTTTCACAATTTCAGCCTTCAACCAATGAAACTTTTCCTTTAGGGCCCCGCCCTATTGAACATATTCTTTATCCATGTGCACAATCTTTAGTCAATGGAACTTTTCCTTCAGGGTTACGCCCTATCGAAATTAATGATTTGCAATCAACTTTCCCATTCTACGATGGAAGTTTTCCTCCAGGGTCCCGCCTTTCTGGAAACTGTCATCGACAAACACTTCACGAATCAATACAGTCCACTTCTCTCCAAGCTGAGCCAATTCTTGGTATTCAGAGATGCTTCACTTTTCGCGCTACTTATGTACTCTTCGGTACAGCCGATGTGAACATTTGCCACTTGGGCACCGTCTACTCAGCAAGTGCGCTGATAGACTCTGCGTCAGAAACTACGTTTATTTCTGATCGCACGAGGAAGTTATTGAAACTTCCTTCGATACCGACTGAATCCAGAATTATAGAGAGTATTCAATCTGGTGCTGCTACTCCTAGCAAGCATTGTTGCATTACTCTCGATTCTCCAATCGATTCGCAGAGAAAAAGCGAGGCAGCGACCCTCGTACTACCAACCAATTTTCCAAAATTTACAATTGCATCACTTCGTTATCATCAAAGGCCATACCATGCATTGGCATATGCCATTTACTGGCAAAGCTCGCCGATGTATATCCCCATCGGCGTCGTTTTTAATCGAAACCTTTTATTAGATAAAATTCAATGTGATATTTTTAGTCAAATTTCCCGTAAATTACATACGAAAAAGTTTATGACTGCTGCGGCTAAGTTTTTTGACAACCGCTTCGTCAATTCTACCCAGCGTGACCAATTCAAATTTTACTTCATAGCTCTTGCCATTAAATCGAAATTTCAATTAGATATTCGACATAACTCTTTACGCAATTTAGCACCTAGACTTTTTCTCCAACATAACTTCAATACACATTTGGAATTGAAAATACATAATCTGGTATTAATGCTACGCTTAATATATCGCCGCGCTCGTGTTCGGTTTCGACGTGTATTCGAAGACTGTGCTGGTTGGATTTATTTTGAAATCCTGAGGTTCCTTTTTACACAAGCACAGCCTTCGGCAGGGTCCTTTCTGGCTCAGATCTCGCATGAGAGATCCGGGGTCCCTTATGACCCACGTCGTGTGAAAGATCCGTTGCGGCCCCTATTTGGCCCTCGCTACCTTTTTAACGATAATTCTACGAATAAATTACTTTTTCTAAATAAATAAATTTTAAAAATAATTTTTTTTTTTTTATATGCTCGATGTCACTATGCTTTTATATCATTCAAACTACGTTAGTTACTGCAAGGTGGGCGGAATGTTTACGCCAAAACACCCTGTTTGCCACCCTGTATACGGAATTGTACGGCAACCAACTTTATACCATTAAACCTACTGGAACACCGCTTAACATTATGTTAAGCTGTGTCCCAAAACTGGTTTAACTCAATATGACAACCTTCTGTCATTTCCGTAACTTTAACTTCCTTCTTCTTTTAATAAGATCGAAAAGTGACTAAACGTTTTACCACCCGCTCCTGTCATAAGCTACCAAATTGAAATATATTATTTATATATCTATCGTCATCGATATCCAAGTAAGCATCCTTCTGCCTCTACTTCTTAATAAAAAACATACAAAAACCTACACGCCTTTAATTATATTTTGCTAATTCTCCATTTCCACCCCTTTTCTCTTTTTTATATCGTTTGGCCACTTTACGAGTGAGCCAATTGGTCCGGTTCGAAGGACCAAATGTTTGGAAGGACGCAGAGTGTTTCTTTTAGTAGAAGTTAGCTAAACAAAATAGTTTTATTACAATAAATGGTTGTTTTTAACTTTTTAAGCATAAATAAGTATCGTTGTCATGATTTTAGATTGGATAAGTCGGCGTGGTTCCGCCCATCCACTCATAACAACATTCAAATGTAGCAATTTTCGAGCTATCGACTCCATACATATTTTGAAATTCCTCTTCTTGTTGCTATTATTGGGATGGTATTGAAAAGGGACAACATCGGACAAAAACAACGCCTACCTTCCATACAAAATAGCTTCCCAAAATTCGTTATTTTCGTTTACCTTGAGCAATACAGAGCCGATTTGGACGCCGTTTTTTGTATTTGGTTAGAAACTATGTCTGAAAAATTCTACACCACAACAATAAAGAATTGGAAGAGAGCGGAAAGGAGCAGGAATTGCAGCCACGCGTGCATCAGAAACTGACGCTTACAAAACCAATCGACTTGCACAAATGAGGACGTCACGTAAATCAGGCGTCACGTAATTACAAATACATATAAAAGTGTTTGTCCCGATTGATTGAATGATTGGTGATAGACTGACTCATCACCGCGCAGCCCAAACCGCTGAACCTAGAGTTCTAAAATTTGTTATGTTATGCTTTGGTGCTCTGGGGGTTCACGGAAAGGTTAACGGGAGGGGTACTTTCACTACTTTAAGTATAAGTCCGAGCAACGCCGGGGTATTCAACTAGTAAAAAGTCATAAAAATGTTGTTGCATACAAAAAATTTTACGACCAATACAACTCAGCAAGCTGTGTTTAATTATGCCAAATTAAAGAACGGCACCAAGCTACGAAACCATGGGTAGTTGCGGTCGGTGTTTACAGAAATGATACCAATAGTTGGTGAGTTTGTAAATACCCGCAATATAGTTTTATGGTAATTTTCTTTGAAGGTATAAAGAAAAGGGTAATTTCCACATCTGGTAGCAGTTTGCCAGTCTGGATGGAAATTCCACATACACAGCGGAAGTGTACAAATACAAATGTACACAACTAAATAGGATCTGTCTCGGACGATAATGAGGCCCAATAAAAAGATCCTTCGTTCCACGAAATTGATAATTAGTGCGTTGCTTGGGCGGACCGTTTATTATACACACGATGGGACCGCAATCGCATCGTGTACGTAGGTAGTTTTAAGATATTAGTATGTATTTGTAGGTAGCTTATAAGGTATTATTTGTAATTTCTAAGTAGATTTTAAACTATAAATAAAGAGTTCAGTTCACTGGACAAATCAGTTATCCCACAAACTCGTCTCACTCGGTTCTATTTCAGTGTTATAAAGAAAATATTCAAGCTGTGTTTTTCGACTCTCATACTTACTATGAGAGACCATCAACTTTGGCCAGATGGCCACTTGCACCATCGGGCACACGAATGCCGGGTCCAGAGGATTTTGAAAGCATTTTGAATGCATTAAACATGCGAGACTGCTTGAAAATATTGAAACAAAGCCCACGTGAACCAGAGAATTACTTCCGACCGTTGATTTGGGTTGCATCACCACCACCTCCGCGTTTGGTGTGAACGCCACCCCGATGCCAACGAATTAGGTTAGGTTCGACATTTGTAATGTAAGAGAGTTTATTTTGAAATGAGTGCGCTCACAACTATCGTATTTTTTTCAAATATGATTATATGACCATATGACTTTATGATTTCTTGTGAACTCCCTTTATATGTTCAAAAAAGATATAAAAAAAAAAGCCAAAAAATATGCGCACAATAAACTTGTTTGATTCTCAACAAAAAAAGATTCTTGCAATTGTTGTTCCATCTTTTTTCAGCCACAAGAAGCTATATTGTTTTTCCGCTGTTACCTACCTACCTTCCAAATTTCATTAAAATCAAAGAGGTTCAGCGTAATTTTTTCAAAAATCGTTTCGATTTGAAACGGAATTACCCTGATATTCATTCAATGTTTTTAGAGCTACTAAAGTTTTTTTGTAGTTCTTAAATTTTAATTGATTTTGGTAATTGTTTCTCATGCTTTATCATAATGTTATAATGGCCAATTGTCTCTACTCGTACGTTAACATTATTTTTATTAGGCAAAATTTGATGTAGACTCCAGACCTAAAAGAACGTCTCCTACATTTTACAAATTTACAAGTAAACATTTATCCTATTTTTCTAATTTTTTTTCTTTTGGTTTTGATTTTGGCAGCAAACAATTTGATTAGATTTGTTTTGTTTATTGAAAACAAAAGCGCTTAAAAAGTTATTCTTATCGTAGTGCTTGTGGTTCGAGCCGCTGGTAAAATATATCACAATATATTTTCCATTTTTCTCCATATCGTCGCTGGGCTTACAAAAAGAGTTATGTGATTTTTTTCGAATTTTTTTTTATTGTCCCATTTAACTTTATAAGCCATCGCTCACCTTCCCTCATTATTGGTTTTTTGATAGCTCAATTGGTTCAGAAGTTCCCAAATACAGCTATGTATTTTCAGTACTAAAAAATAAGTTATATATTCACTTGCACATAATTGTTTTTGATCAAAGCCGAAACTAGGACGCGAGCATTGATGTAATTGCCAAAATAAAATTGAAATAAGTAACACAGGGTTTGCTTTTATTTGATTTAAAGATCCAATAGAATTTTGACCATTTACACAGGTAATAGAATATATTTATTATATCCTTTGTCTCATAATACATTTTTTTATTTTATTCTAATCATGGAAGTTTTGAATGAACTCAAGGGCGTATTTTAAGGTATGACGTCTTGCCATCATCGTAAGGCCCCAAATTAAATCGACGTTATGACCTCCCGAAAACGGCCATTACGCTCAGTAAAACAAGTGAGTAAGTTTCAGTCGGTCAAAGCCGACTTACCCCTAACTTACTGGGCCATCTTGAATTTGGAAATTTCAACACCAAATTGGAAATCAGCTACCTCAAAAACCCCTATGTAGCAAGTTTGGAACTATTTCAGCGAAATCAGGTTACATATTTTAGAAAACACGATTTTCACTTATATGGAAGGTAGACGTGTGAGTCGACCTATTACGCCCATTTTCAATACCAACTCCTTCGAATGCCAAAAAAAAGATATATCCAAAGGATGGGCCCTCTAGATTTCTTCTAGCTCCTGCAATCGTGTTTACATGGACGGACAGGCAGACGGACAGATGGACAGACGTATAGTTCTAAATCAACTAAGGAGGTGATGCTGGTCAAGAATATATAGTTTTCCATACCTACAACTCCTCCTTCTTGGTGTTACAAACTTCAGACCAAAGTGAATATACCCTACCTCATGAGGTGTAGGGTATAAAAAGCGACATTCAAACCGATTTAATATGTAAACAATATATTCCCGATCAAAATGTATCCATAAATGTTTTTGAATAAAATAAAGTCCATTTGGTCAACTTAACATGTTGACCAATAAAACCGATCGTTAAACTCCCACTTCAATTATATGATTTTTAGTGCTAATATAAGTATGCCCAAGACCCAATTTGCATCATTATATATCTGATAAGCCCAAGAAAACGTTTCCGCGAAATTCCATTAATGGGAGGAGCCACGCCCAGTTAACTAATTAAGCCCACACCTTCTCATATTGTGGCTAGGCCATACATATATCTTGGATCCAAATTTCATGCAATTCCGTTGTGCCGAAATCGAATTAAAATTCTTTATCAAAAAGAGTTATGTGATGATTTAAGGCCCTAAAGTGTTGCACGTCAGAATCGGTCAAAGACCTGATTTTTTTTTTTCATACAGCAATTTTTAGTAGGTAATGGAATTTTTTAAAAATATGACAATTTTAAAATAATGCGTAAGGACACAAAGAATCAGTTTTTTTTTTCTCCTGAAAAGTTGATGAAAAATACATAAATCTTTTTGTAAGCCCAGCGACGAATATATTTTTTTAAGATCAACCATTTTTTTCACACTAAATTTTGTAATTTTATATTAAAGCAGCATCGATCTGTGGTTTTTAAAAAATCAGCATTAAATAAATGGGAAAATTGCATTTACTTGATTTTTTTAAACTTTCAATTTGAGCTAAAACTATTTTTTCTTTGTGCAATTGATGAAATTTCTTGGGATATTTATTAATTTCAAAATAGCCATTAGCTAAGTATTTTATTAAATTTTTAAAATTTACAAAATTGTACCGAAAATGCCTTAGTAGTAGGAAAGTAAAACAGTATTACTGTACTGAAAAAAATCATCCCTGCTACGAAAAAGTATGAGAAAATGAATAAAAAATGTGGTGAAAAAGTAAAAAATGTAATATTTTTGGCGTTAAATTATATAAATGCGATAAAAGTGAATGAAATCGATTGTAATAAGTATATTTTGGGTATACAAATATTTCGGTACAATTCTATGTTATTTAGTACAATTATATACTACTTTTCATTTTATACATTTTACCGTAAGCGAAAGTAAACTTAAAGAATTTATAGGGAAACATTATCCTGTAAAATTTACTTTTTGGAGGAATAACGAAAAGAACATGTATTTTAATCTGTTGAATGTTAGTTTTCACTTGTAACAAAAACATTTCACACTAAATTTTGTAATTTTATATGAAAGCGGCATCGATCTGTGGTTTTTAAAAAATCTACATTTAATTAATGGGGAAATTGTATTTACTTGAAGTCGATTTCTTGGTTTTTTTTAAATTTCAATTTGAACTAAATTTATTCTTTCTACGTGGAATTGATGAAGTTTCTTGGGATATTTATTAATTTGTTGCCAAAATTCCGAAATAGTCATTAGCTAAGTAATTTATTAAATTTTTAAAACTTACAAAATTGTACCGAAAATGCCTCAGTAGTAGTAAAGTAAAAAAGTATTACTGTACTGAAAAAAATCATTCCCTGCTACGAAAAAGTATGAGAGAAGGAATAAAAAAGTGTAAAAATGTGGTGAAAAAATTAAAAATGTCTACAAATTGCAAAATAATTAGTTAAAAATGTGTATTTCAACAGCTCAAAAGATAATAAATAAAAATATCTCTTACTTATATAAAATTCTTTGTGAGTTTGTAGGTTTGTAGGTATGTATGTATGTTTGTTCCCTTATAACTCAAGAAATACTTGACCGATTTTAATGAAACACATTTCATTGATCTCATCACAGGCTATATGTCATTTCATTAAATTTGGGCGTTCGAGGTGGGCGTGGCAAATATTATTCTAATAATTTATGCAGTGTTTAACCGATTTCGCTTAAATTTTATATGTGATTTTGGGGGACGAATGTTGATTCTGAAAATTTGCGGTCCGCCCACTGCCACGCCTTAAAATTTCTAAAGCTCTGTAACTCGGGTCCTATTCAAGGGATTTCGCTGAAATTTTGGATTTGGTGCTGGGAGGTGAATGGACAGAGGGATGACTATTGCAATTTAAGATCCGCCCACTTCCACGCCCTAAAATTTTTAAAGCTCTGTAACTCGGCTCCTATTCAAGGGATTTCGGTGAAATTTTGGATTTGGTGCTGGGAGGTGAATGGGCAGAGGGATGACTTGCAAAATCTATTATTTCAGTTGCTTAAATAATACATATAACATTTCTACGTTAACATGAAATTACAAGATTATTTATGTCGTTAAATTATACAAATGCGATAAAAGTAAATAAAATCGAACAAAACCACATTTCTTCGTTGAGAAAGCAGATCTGATCCGGCGAAATCTCGGAGGGTTTGGATTTTTCGGACCGCAATGGATGTGCAATGATTCGAAAGTCATACTAAGGAAACGGCATTTGGAGCATAATCGTACAAAGAAAAGTGAGGTGGGCCTCAATCAGAGCTGTGCGGTATCGATTACTTTTGTAATCAATTACACAAAAAGTACGATTACAAAGTAATTCGAAAAAATTGGTTTTGCTAAAGGCTAATAAAGACTTCATTAAATTTTTATTGTTTTTGTATGTATTTTGTACACACGGTTAAATTAAAAAAAAAATTATGTTTTTTAATATTTTACTGTTCTATGTTTCACTAGGTTGATCCGAGATTAAAACGTAATACTTAATCCAATAAATATCAAGCAATACAAAATATTGTAATCAATTACTTGGAATAGTACTCAAAAAATTTTGTAACCAATTACATGTAATCGTACTCAAAAAAATTTGTAATCAATTACTTGTAATCGTATTCAAAAAATTTTGTAATCAATATTTTGAGTACGATTACAGTAATCAAAAATGTTTTGATTACGATTACAGTAATTGTAATCAAACTTTTTAAGTACGATTACGAGTAATCAACATTTTTTGAGTACCATTACCTTTTTGAGTAATTGTACTCAAAATATTTTGAATACGATTACTGTATTCGTACTCAAAAAGTAATCGTAATCGTACACGCAAAGCTTGAGGAGGTTTACAAAATGATTAGGACTCCTTCCGCGGACGATGAGAATGCAGACAATGAAAAGGATCTGACCGCCGTTAACAGTTAAAAGTGTATGAGCAGCAAACGCGCGAATTGTGGAGAAGACCAGCAATGGTATATCGTATAGAAGTTTGGCAAGTGCAGTTTCTGATTCCATTGCAGGGTATATGTGGCAATTTCGAATGTACTATGCATATTCTTCATGACACTGAACTTTTGGGATACAATGAAACTCTCTTTCCTCCGACAAGGGGATGACGCTCCCATAAACCAGGCAGGAGTTAAAATTTCAAATTGAATTACCCAACAAAAAGACAAAGTATTTTTATATATTCTTAGATGCTGAGCACAATGAATTTTGAGAAAAGAGAGATGAAAAATTTCCAAAATGCTAACTGTATTCTGTAATTGTTGGAAATTTCCATTTTTAGTTATTTTGAAACAGTAAAGTTTACAATAAAAAATTTAAATTTATGAAACTATCTCAGAAATGTTTCTTTGAATTGTTTTTTAAGATGATTGAGTTCTAGTGAGTGTAAGCATTGGGTTTTTTGTGAACTCGACTAGGATGCGGTTGTTTCAAAGACACAAAATCACAACCCCTGTCCTGATCGGAAGATCACCTCCTGAGGCTGGCCACACATGACGTGTGGCAATCCCACAGCTGCCCAGCCAAACCAATGAACATGACAATACCTTCTTCTTGTAACTACTCTACGGACCCTTTTCATAAGTCTTGAAATGGCGCAACTAGAATTGGCATGTCATGACGCATTCTCTCATTATAAATAATTTGATGTCTGCAAATATATTGCAAAATGCAATTAGTAAAACTACATTTATTTGCACCAATATTAATCCCCCAATATTATCAATCACTTCTGCAATGGAGTATAGAATTTTGTACTCAGCTTTTTAAAAAAGGACCGATGAAGAAAACTATATACAAATCTATATATATAAAAGAGACGTGTATGTTTGTCACCAGTAGACGCGAAAACTACAGCACCGATTCTCACCAAAATTTATATATGTGTTCTAGGGGTCGTGAGTCGTGACATAGGACAGGTTTTGACACACCCACTTTTACCGCCCACAAGTTAGAAAATACGTATTTCTCTCACATTTGTGAATCTCTTAAAGCAAATACCATATGATCAACAATCAACTTGGTTGCCACCTAGGACTTAATTTTTCCCCACCCAAGCAGTGTTACCATATCTGCGGGTTAAAAAAACCTTTCGGTTTCTTTCAAAGTATGAAATCGATTTGCTAAAGTATTTCAAGTCGATGTACCGATCACAAATCTCAACAACTTCGTGTATTTTCAACATTAAATGCAGCAGGGAGTAATAATTAAGGTTATTTCCATTTGATTGCATGTAACTTTTCAACAATGGAAAAAACCTAAGGCAGTGCCAAAATAACACGGCTTCTCATTGAGTATTACATATTCGCAATTCCATAATTTGCCCCAATCTCCCAGTGCACATTTTACGCCCACTTTCACAGTACTTCATTTCCACTTAAATGCATTTGCCGTTTACATTCCAAATAACTACGGAAAAATGTCTATTGTGAATGGAAATTAAATTATACTTAACTTAAAGCTCCCCACACACTGCCGCGAAATTTCCCCAAAAATTGCTCAAAAATTGCAAGGCGATATTCGGCTCGGACAAATTTTTTCGTGCTGAAAAATTTCACAAAAACAAAAACAAATGCATATCATTCTAGAGCGCACTATCGTATTTTCAAGAAAAAGTACCACGACACCAACGAAATTTTACATTCATGCGAAAGGCGACCTTAAATGCTCACTGCGAAAGTCGCCCACTTTCACAGTAACCCTACACACAGTACTTCATTACAGTACTAAAATACCCAAAATTCCGCCGCCGCGGTACTTTCTCGAAAATTCTTCCAGCAAAGATATTGGAATGAAAAAATTTTGTTGCGGTGAAAAATTTCAAAGCTACAACTAAAACTGTGTATCATTTATAAATTTTCTTTAAAAAAACGCAGTATCGCATATTCAAGCAACATTTTTGTTCAAGTTCCGCACCGGCTGCGGAATTTCGCGTTGGCTTAAATGCAGGCAAACCGCCATTAATATTACGAGAAGACGTCCATTGCGAATGAAAATTAAATTAAACTTGACTTAAATGCACACACTGCAATTGGCCTTTTCGGCAAATAAGCACTGCAAAATTGTCCCAACAAGTTATAGAAATCACTTTCTTCTCACAAGAAAAATTTACAAAAACACAACAGAACGTCTCTCAATGTGGCAACACTCCTCACAGACGGGGCGCTCAACCAGTGCAGCCAACTTTAGGTAAATTTCCCTTCCTAAGGGAATTTTTGGTTTAATTTTGTCTAAAAGGGATAAAGGTACTTATTTTTTCTTAATTTGAAGGTGCACTTAGACCGTAGGAGCGAACACAACTTTTGTCGCGAACTCTAATCGTAAACGAAATTCCGTTCGTGCAACCGTTTACACTGACTGAATATTCCCTCCCGCACCAGCATCGGAATCTACAGATTTGTTCGTTTTCAAGTGTTTACACTGCCGGGCCATTTTGTGCGAGCATTCGGCTACGTACCAAAGCTCAAAGATCGTAGTCCAGTCGTTTGCACCGGCCGAATTAACGGCATTTGTTTCAAATACTTATACCACATGTCATTTAATTTAATTTCAATAATCTTCCAAACATACTTTACTGCGCAACATACATACATACAATACGAATCATTCATTCATGCATCAAAACCTATTTCAATACCAATCGCTACATCAATGAAAATTGATATAAAATTGTACAAAATTAACTCCACAGTATAAACACCAATTAAACATATATATTTAAAAATTACTTTCATCCATTCATCCATTACATTGCAGACAATGCAACAACAACAAATTATTATTTCAGTTGCTTAAATAATACATATAACATTTCTACGTTAACATGAAATTACAAGATTATTTATGTCGTTAAATTATACAAATGCGATAAAAGTAAATAAAATCGAACAAAACCACATTTCTTCGTTGAGAAAGCAGATCTGATCCGGCGAAATCTCGGAGGGTTTGGATTTTTCGGACCGCAATGGATGTGCAATGATTCGAAAGTCATACTAAGGAAACGGCATTTGGAGCATAATCGTACAAAGAAAAGTGAGGTGGGCCTCAATCAGAGCTGTGCGGTATCGATTACTTTTGTAATCAATTACACAAAAAGTACGATTACAAAGTAATTCGAAAAAATTGGTTTTGCTAAAGGCTAATAAAGACTTCATTTAATTTTTATTATTTTTGTATGTATTTTGTACACACGGTTAAATTAAAAAAAAAATTATTTTTTTAATATTTTACTGTTCTATGTTTCATTAGGTTGATCCGAGATTAAAATGTAATACTTAATCCAATAAATATCAAGCAATACAAAATATTGTAATCAATTACTTGGAATAGTACTCAAAAAATTTTGTAACCAATTACATGTAATCGTACTCAAAAAAATTTGTAATCAATTACTTGTAATCGTATTCAAAAAATTTTGTAATCAATATTTTGAGTACGATTACAGTAATCAAAAATGTTTTGATTACGATTACAGTAATTGTAATCAAACTTTTTAAGTACGATTACGAGTAATCAACATTTTTTGAGTACCATTACCTTTTTGAGTAATTGTACTCAAAATATTTTGAATACGATTACTGTATTCGTACTCAAAAAGTAATCGTAATCGTACACGCAAAGCTTGAGGAGGTTTACAAAATGATTAGGACTCCTTCCGCGGACGATGAGAATGCAGACAATGAAAAGGATCTGACCGCCGTTAACAGTTAAAAGTGTATGAGCAGCAAACGCGCGAATTGTGGAGAAGACCAGCAATGGTATATCGTATAGAAGTTTGGCAAGTGCAGTTTCTGATTCCATTGCAGGGTATATGTGGCAATTTCGAATGTACTATGCATATTCTTCATGACACTGAACTTTTGGGATACAATGAAACTCTCTTTCCTCCGACAAGGGGATGACGCTCCCATAAACCAGGCAGGAGTTAAAATTTCAAATTGAATTACCCAACAAAAAGACAAAGTATTTTTATATATTCTTAGATGCTGAGCACAATGAATTTTGAGAAAAGAGAGATGAAAAATTTCCAAAATGCTAACTGTATTCTGTAATTGTTGGAAATTTCCATTTTTAGTTATTTTGAAACAGTAAAGTTTACAATAAAAAATTTAAATTTATGAAACTATCTCAGAAATGTTTCTTTGAATTGTTTTTTAAGATGATTGAGTTCTAGTGAGTGTAAGCATTGGGTTTTTTGTGAACTCGACTAGGATGCGGTTGTTTCAAAGACACAAAATCACAACCCCTGTCCTGATCGGAAGATCACCACCTGAGGCTGGCCACACATGACGTGTGGCAATCCCACAGCTGCCCAGCCAAACCAATGAACATGACAATACCTTCTTCTTGTAACTACTCTACGGACCCTTTTCATAAGTCTTGAAATGGCGCAACTAGAATTGGCATGTCATGACGCATTCTCTCATTATAAATAATTTGATGTCTGCAAATATATTGCAAAATGCAATTAGTAAAACTACATTTATTTGCACCAATATTAATCCCCCAATATTATCAATCACTTCTGCAATGGAGTATAGAATTTTGTACTCAGCTTTTTAAAAAAGGACCGATGAAGAAAACTATATACAAATCTATATATATAAAAGAGACGTGTATGTTTGTCACCAGTAGACGCGAAAACTACAGCACCGATTCTCACCAAAATTTATATATGTGTTCTAGGGGTCGTGAGTCGTGACATAGGACAGGTTTTGACACACCCACTTTTACCGCCCACAAGTTAGAAAATACGTATTTCTCTCACATTTGTGAATCTCTTAAAGCAAATACCATATGATCAACAATCAACTTGGTTGCCACCTAGGACTTAATTTTTCCCCACCCAAGCAGTGTTACCATATCTGCGGGTTAAAAAAACCTTTCGGTTTCTTTCAAAGTATGAAATCGATTTGCTAAAGTATTTCAAGTCGATGTACCGATCACAAATCTCAACAACTTCGTGTATTTTCAACATTAAATGCAGCAGGGAGTAATAATTAAGGTTATTTCCATTTGATTGCATGTAACTTTTCAACAATGGAAAAAACCTAAGGCAGTGCCAAAATAACACGGCTTCTCATTGAGTATTACATATTCGCAATTCCATAATTTGCCCCAATCTCCCAGTGCACATTTTACGCCCACTTTCACAGTACTTCATTTCCACTTAAATGCATTTGCCGTTTACATTCCAAATAACTACGGAAAAATGTCTATTGTGAATGGAAATTAAATTATACTTAACTTAAAGCTCCCCACACACTGCCGCGAAATTTCCCCAAAAATTGCTCAAAAATTGCAAGGCGATATTCGGCTCGGACAAATTTTTTCGTGCTGAAAAATTTCACAAAAACAAAAACAAATGCATATCATTCTAGAGCGCACTATCGTATTTTCAAGAAAAAGTATCACGACACCAACGAAATTTTGCATTCATGCGAAAGGCGACCTTAAATGCTCACTGCGAAAGTCGCCCACTTTCACAGTAACCCTACACACAGTACTTCATTACAGTACTAAAATACCCAAAATTCCGCCGCCGCGGTACTTTCTCGAAAATTCTTCCAGCAAAGATATTGGAATGAAAAAATTTTGTTGCGGTGAAAAATTTCAAAGCTACAACTAAAACTGTGTATCATTTATAAATTTTCTTTAAAAAAACGCAGTATCGCATATTCAAGCAACATTTTTGTTCAAGTTCCGCACCGGCTGCGGAATTTCGCGTTGGCTTAAATGCAGGCAAACCGCCATTAATATTACGAGAAGACGTCCATTGCGAATGAAAATTAAATTAAACTTGACTTAAATGCACACACTGCAATTGGCCTTTTCGGCAAATAAGCACTGCAAAATTGTCCCAACAAGTTATAGAAATCACTTTCTTCTCACAAGAAAAATTTACAAAAACACAACAGAACGTCTCTCAATGTGGCAACACTCCTCACAGACGGGGCGCTCAACCAGTGCAGCCAACTTTAGGTAAATTTCCCTTCCTAAGGGAATTTTTGGTTTAATTTTGTCTAAAAGGGATAAAGGTACTTATTTTTTCTTAATTTGAAGGTGCACTTAGACCGTAGGAGCGAACACAACTTTTGTCGCGAACTCTAATCGTAAACGAAATTCCGTTCGTGCAACCGTTTACACTGACTGAATATTCCCTCCCGCACCAGCATCGGAATCTACAGATTTGTTCGTTTTCAAGTGTTTACACTGCCGGGCCATTTTGTGCGAGCATTCGGCTACGTACCAAAGCTCAAAGATCGTAGTCCAGTCGTTTGCACCGGCCGAATTAACGGCATTTGTTTCAAATACTTATACCACATGTCATTTAATTTAATTTCAATAATCTTCCAAACATACTTTACTGCGCAACATACATACATACAATACGAATCATTCATTCATGTATCAAAACCTATTTCAATACCAATCGCTACATCAATGAAAATTGATATAAAATTGTACAAAATTAACTCCACAGTATAAACACCAATTAAACATATATATTTAAAAATTACTTTCATCCATTCATCCATTACATTGCAGACAATGCAACAACAACAAATTATTATTTCAGTTGCTTAAATAATACATATAACATTTCTACGTTAACATGAAATTACAAGATTATTTATGTCGTTAAATTATACAAATGCGATAAAAGTAAATAAAATCGAACAAAACCACATTTCTTCGTTGAGAAAGCAGATCTGATCCGGCGAAATCTCGGAGGGTTTGGATTTTTCGGACCGCAATGGATGTGCAATGATTCGAAAGTCATACTAAGGAAACGGCATTTGGAGCATAATCGTACAAAGAAAAGTGAGGTGGGCCTCAATCAGAGCTGTGCGGTATCGATTACTTTTGTAATCAATTACACAAAAAGTACGATTACAAAGTAATTCGAAAAAATTGGTTTTGCTAAAGGCTAATAAAGACTTCATTTAATTTTTATTATTTTTGTATGTATTTTGTACACACGGTTAAATTAAAAAAAAAATTATTTTTTTAATATTTTACTGTTCTATGTTTCATTAGGTTGATCCGAGATTAAAATGTAATACTTAATCCAATAAATATCAAGCAATACAAAATATTGTAATCAATTACTTGGAATAGTACTCAAAAAATTTTGTAACCAATTACATGTAATCGTACTCAAAAAAATTTGTAATCAATTACTTGTAATCGTATTCAAAAAATTTTGTAATCAATATTTTGAGTACGATTACAGTAATCAAAAATGTTTTGATTACGATTACAGTAATTGTAATCAAACTTTTTAAGTACGATTACGAGTAATCAACATTTTTTGAGTACCATTACCTTTTTGAGTAATTGTACTCAAAATATTTTGAATACGATTACTGTATTCGTACTCAAAAAGTAATCGTAATCGTACACGCAAAGCTTGAGGAGGTTTACAAAATGATTAGGACTCCTTCCGCGGACGATGAGAATGCAGACAATGAAAAGGATCTGACCGCCGTTAACAGTTAAAAGTGTATGAGCAGCAAACGCGCGAATTGTGGAGAAGACCAGCAATGGTATATCGTATAGAAGTTTGGCAAGTGCAGTTTCTGATTCCATTGCAGGGTATATGTGGCAATTTCGAATGTACTAGGCATATTCTTCATGACACTGAACTTTTGGGATACAATGAAACTCTCTTTCCTCCGACAAGGGGATGACGCTCCCATAAACCAGGCAGGAGTTAAAATTTCAAATTGAATTACCCAACAAAAAGACAAAGTATTTTTATATATTCTTAGATGCTGAGCACAATGAATTTTGAGAAAAGAGAGATGAAAAATTTCCAAAATGCTAACTGTATTCTGTAATTGTTGGAAATTTCCATTTTTAGTTATTTTGAAACAGTAAAGTTTACAATAAAAAATTTAAATTTATGAAACTATCTCAGAAATGTTTCTTTGAATTGTTTTTTAAGATGATTGAGTTCTAGTGAGTGTAAGCATTGGGTTTTTTGTGAACTCGACTAGGATGCGGTTGTTTCAAAGACACAAAATCACAACCCCTGTCCTGATCAGAAGATCACCTCCTGAGGCTGGCCACACATGACGTGTGGCAATCCCACAGCTGCCCAGCCAAACCAATGAACATGACAATACCTTCTTCTTGTAACTACTCTACGGACCCTTTTCATAAGTCTTGAAATGGCGCAACTAGAATTGGCATGTCATGACGCATTCTCTCATTATAAATAATTTGCAATTAGTAAAACTACATTTATTTGCACCAATATTAATCCCCCAATATTATCAATCACTTCTGCAATGGAGTGTAGAATTTTGTACTCAGCTTTTTAAAAAATGACCGATGAAGAAAACTATATACAAATCTATATATATAAAAGAGACGTGTATGTTTGTCACCAGTAGACGCGAAAACTACAGCACCGATTCTCACCAAAATTTATATATGTGTTCTAGGGGTCGTGAGTCGTGACATAGGATAGGTTTTGACACACCCACTTTTACCGCCCACAAGTTAGAAAATACGTATTTCTCTCACATTTGTGAATCTCTTAAAGCAAATACCATATGATCAACAATCAACTTGGTTGCCACCTAGGACTTAATTTTTCCCCACCCAAGCAGTGTTACCATATCTGCGGGTTAAAAAACCCTTTCGGTTTCTTTCAAAGTATGAAATCGATTTGCTAAAGTATTTCAAGTCGATGTACCGATCACAAATTTCAACAACTTCGTGTATTTTCAACATTAAATGCAGCAGGGAGTAATAATTAAGGTTATTTCCATTGGATTGCATGTAACTTTTCAACAATGGAAAAAACCTAAGGCAGTGCCAAAATAACACGGCTTCTCATTGAGTATTACATATTCGCAATTCCATAATTTGCCCCAATCTCCCAGTGCACATTTTACACCCACTTTCACAGTACTTCATTTCCACTTAAATGCATTTGCCATTTACATTCCAAATAACTACGGAAAAATGTCTATTGTGAATGGAAATTAAATTATACCCAACTTAAAGCTCCCCACACACTGCCGCGAAATTTCCCCAAAAATTGCTCAAAAATTGCAAGGCGATATTCGGCTCGGACAAATTTTTTCGTGCTGAAAAATTTCACAAAAACAAAAACAAATGCATATCATTCTAGAGCGCACTATCGTATTTTCAAGAAAAAGTACCACGACACCAACGAAATTTTGCATTCATGCGAAAGGCGACCTTAAATGCTCACTGCGAAAGTCGCCCACTTTCACAGTAACCCTACACACAGTACTTCATTACAACTTAAAATACCCAAAATTCCGCCGCCGCGGTACTTTCTCGAAAATTCTTCCAGCAAAGATATTGGAATGAAAAAATTTTGTTGCGGTGAAAAATTTCAAAGCTACAACTAAAACTGTGTATCATTTATAAATTTTCTTTAAAAAAACGCAGTATCGCATAGTCAAGCAACATTTTTGTTCAAGTTCCGTACCGGCTGCGGAATTTCGCGTTGGCTTAAATGCAGGCAAACCGCCATTAATATTACGAGAAGACGTCCATTGCGAATGAAAATTAAATTAAACTTGACTTAAATGCACACACTGCAATTGGCCTTTTCGGCAAATAAGCACTGCAAAATTGTCCCAACAAGTTATAGAAATCACTTTCTTCTCACAAGAAAAATTTACAAAAACACAACAGAACGTCTCTCAATGTGGCAACACTCCTCACAGACGGGGCGCTCAACCAGTGCGGCCAACTTTAGGTAAATTTCCCTTCCTAAGGGAATTTTTGGTTTAATTTTGTCTAAAAGGGATAAAGGTACTTATTTTTTCTTAATTTGAAGGTGCACTTAGACCGTAGGAGCGAACACAACTTTTGTCGCGAACTCCAATCGTAAACGAAATTCCGTTCGTGCAACCGTTTACACTGACTGAATATTCCCTCCCGCACCAGTATCGGAATCTACAGATTTGTTCGTTTTCAAGTGTTTACACTGCCGGGCCATTTTGTGCGAGCATTCGGCTACGTACCAAAGCTCAAAGATCGTAGTCCAGTCGTTTGCACCGGCCGAATTAACGGCATTTGTTTCAAATACTTATACCACATGTCATTTAATTTAATTTCAATAATCTTCCAAACATACTTTACTGCGCAACATACATACATACAATACGAATCATTCATTCATGCATCAAAACCTATTTCAATACCAATCGCTACATCAATTTTCCTCTCTATAAAATTGTACAAAATTAACTCCACAGTATAAACACCAATTAAACATATATATTTAAAAATTACTTTCATCCATTCATCCATTACATTGCAGACAATGCAACAACAACAAATTATTATTTCAGTTGCTTAAATAATACATATAACATTTCTACGTTAACATGAAATTACAAGATTATTTATGTCGTTAAATTATACAAATGCGATAAAAGTAAATAAAATCGAACAAAACCACATTTTTTCGTTGAGAAAGCAGATCTGATCCGGCGAAATCTCGGAGGGTTTGGATTTTTCGGACCGCAATGGATGTGCAATGATTCGAAAGTCATACTAAGGAAACGGCATTTGGAGCATAATCGTACAAAGAAAAGTGAGGTGGGCCTCAATCAGAGCTGTGCGGCATCGATTACTTTTGTAATCAATTACACAAAAAGTACGATTACAAAGTAATTCGAAAAAATTGGTTTTGCTAAAGGCTAATAAAGACTTCATTTAATTTTTATTATTTTTGTATGTATTTTGTACACACGGTTAAATTAAAAAAAAAATTATGTTTTTTAATATTTTACTGTTCTATGTTTCACTAGGTTGATCCGAGATTAAAATGTAATACTTAATCCAATAAATATCAAGCAATACAAAATATTGTAATCAATTACTTGGAATAGTACTCAAAAAATTTTGTAACCAACTACATGTAATCGTACTCAAAAAAATTTGTAATCAATTACTTGTAATCGTATTCAAAAAATTTTGTAATCAATATTTTGAGTACGATTACAGTAATCAAAAATGTTTTGATTACGATTACAGTAATTGTAATCAAACTTTTTAAGTACGATTACGAGTAATCAACATTTTTTGAGTACCATTACCTTTTTGAGTAATTGTACTCAAAATATTTTGAATACGATTACTGTATTCGTACTCAAAAAGTAATCGTAATCGTACACGCAAAGCTTGAGGAGGTTTACAAAATGATTAGGACTCCTTCCGCGGACGATGAGAATGCAGACAATGAAAAGGATCTGACCGCCGTTAACAGTTAAAAGTGTATGAGCAGCAAACGCGCGAAATGTGGAGAAGACCAGCAATGGTATATCGTATAGAAGTTTGGCAAGTGCAGTTTCTGATTCCATTGCAGGGTATATGTGGCAATTTCGAATGTACTATGCATATTCTTCATGACACTGAACTTTTGGGATACAATGAAACTCTCTTTCCTCCGACAAGGGGATGACGCTCCCATAAACCAGGCAGGAGTTAAAATTTCAAATTGAATTACCCAACAAAAAGACAAAGTATATTTATATATTTTTAGATGCTGAGCACAATGAATTTTGAGAAAAGAGAGATGAAAAATTTCCAAAATGCTAACTGTATTCTGTAATTGTTGGAAATTTCCATTTTTAGTTATTTTGAAACAGTAAAGTTTACAATAAAAAATTTAAATTTATGAAACTATCTCAGAAATGTTTCTTTGAATTGTTTTTTAAGATGATTGAGTTCTAGTGAGTGTAAGCATTGGGTTTTTTGTGAACTCGACTAGGATGCGGTTGTTTCAAAGACACAAAATCACAACCCCTGTCCTGATCGGAAGATCACCACCTGAGGCTGGCCACACATGACGTGTGGCAATCCCACAGCTGCCCAGCCAAACCAATGAACATGACAATACCTTCTTCTTGTAACTACTCTACGGACCCTTTTCATAAGTCTTGAAATGGCGCAACTAGAATTGGCATGTCATGACGCATTCTCTCATTATAAATAATTTGATGTCTGCAAATATATTGCAAAATGCAATTAGTAAAACTACATTTATTTGCACCAATATTAATCCCCCAATATTATCAATCACTTCTGCAATGGAGTGTAGAATTTTGTACTCAGCTTTTTAAAAAATGACCGATGAAGAAAACTATATACAAATCTATATATATATAAAAGAGACGTGTATGTTTGTCACCAGTAGACGCGAAAACTACAGCACCGATTCTCACCAAAATTTATATATGTGTTCTAGGGGTCGTGAGTCGTGACATAGGATAGGTTTTGACACACCCACTTTTACCGCCCACAAGTTAGAAAATACGTATTTCTCTCACATTTGTGAATCTCTTAAAGCAAATACCATATGATCAACAATCAACTTGGTTGCCACCTAGGACTTAATTTTTCCCCACCCAAGCAGTGTTACCATATCTGCGGGTTAAAAAACCCTTTCGGTTTCTTTCAAAGTATGAAATCGATTTGCTAAAGTATTTCAAGTCGATGTACCGATCACAAATTTCAACAACTTCGTGTATTTTCAACATTAAATGCAGCAGGGAGTAATAATTAAAGTTATTTCCATTGGATTGCATGTAACTTTTCAACAATGGAAAAAACCTAAGGCAGTGCCAAAATAACACGGCTTCTCATTGAGTATTACATATTCGCAATTCCATAATTTGCCCCAATCTCCCAGTGCACATTTTACACCCACTTTCACAGTACTTCATTTCCACTTAAATGCATTTGCCATTTACATTCCAAATAAAAATGTCTATTGTGAATGGAAATTAAATTATACCCAACTTAAAGCTCCCCACACACTGCCGCGAAATTTCCCCAAAAATTGCTCAAAAATTGCAAGGCGATATTCGGCTCGGACAAATTTTTTCGTGCTGAAAAATTTCACAAAAACAAAAACAAATGCATATCATTCTAGAGCGCACTATCGTATTTTCAAGAAAAAGTATCACGACACCAACGAAATTTTGCATTCATGCGAAAGGCGACCTTAAATGCTCACTGCGAAAGTCGCCCACTTTCACAGTAACCCTACACACAGTACTTCATTACAACTTAAAATTCTCGAAAATTCTTCCAGCAAAGATATTGAAATGAAAAAATTTTGTTGCGGTGAAAAATTTCAAAGCTACAACTAAAACTGTGTATCATTTATAAATTTTCTTTAAAAAAACGCAGTATCGCATATTCAAGCAACATTTTTGTTCAAGTTCCGTACCGGCGCGCAATTTCGCGTTAGCTTAAATGCAGGCAAACCGCCATTAATATTAGGAGAAGACGTCCATTGCGAATGAAAATTAAATTAAACTTGACTTAAATGCACACACTGCAATTGGCCTTTTCGGCAAATAAGCACTGCAAAATTGTCCCAACAAGTTATAGAAATCACTTTCTTCCCACAAGAAAAATTTACAAAAACACAACAGAACGTCTCTCAATGTGGCAACTAGAGCCCGACCGATTAATCGGCTTCGGCATCGGCTTCGGCCGTTATCGGCCAAAAATTCACATTCGGCTTCGGCTTCGGTTTTTCCGAAAAATGGCCGAAGTTTTGGCCGAAGCTTTTAAATTTTTTTCCTTATTTTTGCGACACCGAAAACCAAAACTAATTTTTTACGATACGATTTTCTAGCCCACATCACATCTAAACGGTCTTACTGATTTTCTTGAGACTTGAATGTAAAATTGTGTAATTGATGGAATTTCCAATGGGACATAAGAGGCCCACAAAACAAAAAATATGATTAAAATTTAAATTAGTAATCATCGAATATTGAGTGAATCTCGCCTCAAATTGCGTGGCACGAGGTTAAAACTGCCACAAAGCACATCCTTGGACATTTTCTGGGTGGATTACTGAATTTTAAATATAGATTTAGAAGCTACTACTTGCCCTGATGTCTATGTTAAAAGGAGTCCTGGTAAACTGTATGAAATTTCAAATATAGGGGTAGGAGGCTCACGGAAGGATTCTACCTTTTAGAAATGTAGCCCAAATTGCTGCGCCAACATATATGAAAAGGTGCTGAAATCCGGGACCGTTTTTGGTAAAATTTTACATTTAAAGTTCAAAGCTTCACAGGTGGTTTTTACCATCAACTAGAACATCCTTTGCCCATCACCTGACGGATTTGGGGAGTCCTGAAAAAACAGCTACTTAGATGGATTTATTCTGTGAAGAATTCTCTACCATTTCTAAATTCCCATTATTTTAAGCTTTACTCCAAATTTTTAAAAGTGATTTTAGAAAAATCCAATTGTTCTTACACGGGATTAATGGGATAATTTGAGGCTATTGTTAGTTTTGACCTAGGATTTGTTTGTGAATTCTTTTGGTTACTTTAATTATTTGTTTAAATACATTTTTAGTTCCTTAAACAACTAAATGTGTATTTATATACTCGAATTCGAATGAAAATACACGAAAAAAACCAGTTTTTAAAGGGTTTTTATTTAAGTATCGGCTTCGGCTTCGGCTTCGGTATAGGCCTTCGGCGTCGGCCGAAGTAATAGGCTGCCAATTGACCTTCGGCATCGGCTTCGGCTTCGGCCTGAAAATGCTTATCGGTCGGGCTCTAGTGGCAACACTCCTCACAGACGGGGCGCTCAACCAGTGCAGCCAACTTTAGGTAAATTTCCCTTCCTAAGGGAATTTTTGGTTTAATTTTGTCTAAAAGGGATAAAGGTACTTATTATACCCCCACACTCACTGTGGCAGGGTATACTAACTTTGTCACAACGTTTGTAACGCCCATAAGGAGGCGTGTCCGGTATGGAAAAGTATATATATTCTTGATCAGTATCACCTCCTGAGTCGATTTAGCGATGTCCGTCTGTCTGTCCGTCCGTCTGTCCGTCTGTCCGTCTGTCCGTCCGCACGATAGCGGTCGCAGTTTTGGAGATATCGACTTGAAACTTTTTTTACATGTTTTTCTCGTGAATACTGAGATCAAGTTCGAGAATCAGCCAAATCGGACAAAAACTGGGCGTGGCTCCCATACACCGAAAAAAAAGGTAAAAATTTTTTATTGTTGTATTCGATTGGAAATGTTTAGAAACGTATTTTTGACATGGTCCGAGGTTCCGCAGCCACATATATAAGGGTCTAAATGGGGTCTTGAGACCAATTTTTTTTTTTTTTTTGTGGATTTAATTGGAAATTTTTAGAAATGGATTTTGGACATGGTCCGGGCTCCAAAACCACCTATAATTGGCTCAAAATAGGGTCTTGAGACCACAATTTTTTATGTTCAAGGTACTTCTTCCTACTGTGTGGGGGTATTTCAGCTTCGGTATAGCCGAAGATAGTCCACTCTCTAGTTTTTTTCTTAATTTGAAGGTGCACTTAGACCGTAGGAGCGAACACAACTTTTGTCGCGAACTCCAATCGTAAACGAAATTCCGTTCGTGCAACCGTTTACACTGACTGAATATTCCCTCCCGCACCAGTATCGGAATCTACAGATTTGTTCGTTTTCAAGTGTTTACACTGCCGGGCCATTTTGTGCGAGCATTCGGCTACGTACCAAAGCTCAAAGATCGTAGTCCAGTCGTTTGCACCGGCCGAATTAACGGCATTTGTTTCAAATACTTATACCACATGTCATTTAATTTAATTTCAATAATCTTCCAAACATACTTTACTGCGCAACATACATACATACAATACGAATCATTCATTCATGCATCAAAACCTATTTCAATACCAATCGCTACATCAATTTTCCTCTCTATAAAATTGTACAAAATTAACTCCACAGTATAAACACCAATTAAACATATATATTTAAAAATTACTTTCATCCATTCATCCATTACATTGCAGACAATGCAACAACAACAAATTATTATTTCAGTTGCTTAAATAATACATATAACATTTCTACGTTAACATGAAATTACAAGATTATTTATGTCGTTAAATTATACAAATGCGATAAAAGTAAATAAAATCGAACAAAATCACATTTCTTCGTTGAGAAAGCAGATCTGATCCGGCGAAATCTCGGAGGGTTTGGATTTTTCGGACCGCAATGGATGTGCAATGATTCGAAAGTCATACTAAGGAAACGGCATTTGGAGCATAATCGTACAAAGAAAAGTGAGGTGGGCCTCAATCAGAGCTGTGCGGTATCGATTACTTTTGTAATCAATTACACAAAAAGTACGATTACAAAGTAATTCGAAAAAATTGGTTTTGCTAAAGGCTAATAAAGACTTCATTTAATTTTTATTATTTTTGTATGTATTTTGTACACACGGTTAAATTAAAAAAAAAATTATGTTTTTTAATATTTTACTGTTCTATGTTTCACTAGGTTGATCCGAGATTAAAATGTAATACTTAATCCAATAAATATCAAGCAATACAAAATATTGTAATCAATTACTTGGAATAGTACTCAAAAAATTTTGTAACCAATTACATGTAATCGTACTCAAAAAAATTTGTAATCAATTACTTGTAATCGTATTCAAAAAATTTTGTAATCAATATTTTGAGTACGATTACAGTAATCAAAAATGTTTTGATTACGATTACAGTAATTGTAATCAAACTTTTTAAGTACGATTACGAGTAATCAACATTTTTTGAGTACCATTACCTTTTTGAGTAATTGTACTCAAAATATTTTGAATACGATTACTGTATTCGTACTCAAAAAGTAATCGTAATCGTACACGCAAAGCTTGAGGAGGTTTACAAAATGATTAGGACTCCTTCCGCGGACGATGAGAATGCAGACAATGAAAAGAATCTGACCGCCGTTAACAGTTAAAAGTGTATGAGCAGCAAACGCGCGAATTGTGGAGAAGACCAGCAATGGTATATCGTATAGAAGTTTGGCAAGTGCAGTTTCTGATTCCATTGCAGGGTATATGTGGCAATTTCGAATGTACTATGCATATTCTTCATGACACTGAACTTTTGGGATACAATGAAACTCTCTTTCCTCCGACAAGGGGATGACGCTCCCATAAACCAGGCAGGAGTTAAAATTTCAAATTGAATTACCCAACAAAAAGACAAAGTATTTTTATATATTCTTAGATGCTGAGCACAATGAATTTTGAGAAAAGAGAGATGAAAAATTTCCAAAATGCTAACTGTATTCTGTAATTGTTGGAAATTTCCATTTTTAGTTATTTTGAAACAGTAAAGTTTACAATAAAAAATTTAAATTTATGAAACTATCTCAGAAATGTTTCTTTGAATTGTTTTTTAAGATGATTGAGTTCTAGTGAGTGTAAGCATTGGGTTTTTTGTGAACTCGACTAGGATGCGGTTGTTTCAAAGACACAAAATCACAACCCCTGTCCTGATCGGAAGATCACCACCTGAGGCTGGCCACACATGACGTGTGGCAATCCCACAGCTGCCCAGCCAAACCAATGAACATGACAATACCTTCTTCTTGTAACTACTCTACGGATCCTCTTCATAAGTCTTGAAATGGCGCAACTAGAATTGGCATGTCATGACGCATTCTCTCATTATAAATAATTTGATGTCTGCAAATATATTGCAAAATGCAATTAGTAAAACTACATTTATTTGCACCAATATTAATCCCCCAATATTATCAATCACTTCTGCAATGGAGTGTAGAATTTTGTACTCAGCTTTTTAAAAAATGACCGATGAAGAAAACTATATACAAATCTATATATATAAAAGAGACGTGTATGTTTGTCACCAGTAGACGCGAAAACTACAGCACCGATTATCACCAAAATTTATATATGTGTTCTAGGGGTCGTGAGTCGTGACATAGGATAGGTTTTGACACACCCACTTTTACCGCCCACAAGTTAGAAAATACGTATTTCTCTCACATTTGTGAATCTTTTAAAGCAAATACCATATGATCAACAATAAACTTGGTTGCCACCTAGGACTTAATTTTTCCCCACCCAAGCAGTGTTACCATATCTGCGGGTTAAAAAAACCTTTCGGTTTCTTTCAAAGTATGAAATCGATTTGCTAAAGTATTTCAAGTCGATGTACCGATCACAAATTTCAACAACTTCGTGTATTTTCAACATTAAATGCAGCAGGGAGTAATAATTAAGGTTATTTCCATTTGATTGCATGTAACTTTTCAACAATGGAAAAAACCTAAGGCAGTGCCAAAATAACACGGCTTCTCATTGAGTATTACATATTCGCAATTCCATAATTTGCCCCAATCTCCCAGTGCACATTTTACACCCACTTTCACAGTACTTCATTTCCACTTAAATGCATTTGCCATTTACATTCCAAATAACTACGGAAAAATGTCTATTGTGAATGGAAATTAAATTATACCCAACTTAAAGCTCCCCACACACTGCCGCGAAATTTCCCCAAAAATTGCTCAAAAATTGCAAGGCGATATTCGGCTCGGACAAATTTTTTCGTGCTGAAAAATTTCACAAAAACAAAAACAAATGCATATCATTCTAGAGCGCACTATCGTATTTTCAAGAAAAAGTACCACGACACCAACGAAATTTTGCATTCATGCGAAAGGCGACCTTAAATGCTCACTGCGAAAGTCGCCCACTTTCACAGTAACCCTACACACAGTACTTCATTACAACTTAAAATACCCAAAATTCCGCCGCCGCGGTACTTTCTCGAAAATTCTTCCAGCAAAGATATTGGAATGAAAAAATTTTGTTGCGGTGAAAAATTTCAAAGCTACAACTAAAACTGTGTATCATTTATAAATTTTCTTTAAAAAAACGCAGTATCGCATAGTCAAGCAACATTTTTGTTCAAGTTCCGTACCGGCTGCGGAATTTCGCGTTGGCTTAAATGCAGGCAAACCGCCATTAATATTACGAGAAGACGTCCATTGCGAATGAAAATTAAATTAAACTTGACTTAAATGCACACACTGCAATTGGCCTTTTCGGCAAATAAGCACTGCAAAATTGTCCCAACAAGTTATAGAAATCACTTTCTTCTCACAAGAAAAATTTACAAAAACACAACAGAACGTCTCTCAATGTGGCAACACTCCTCACAGACGGGGCGCTCAACCAGTGCGGCCAACTTTAGGTAAATTTCCCTTCCTAAGGGAATTTTTGGTTTAATTTTGTCTAAAAGGGATAAAGGTACTTATTTTTTCTTAATTTGAAGGTGCACTTAGACCGTAGGAGCGAACACAACTTTTGTCGCGAACTCCAATCGTAAACGAAATTCCGTTCGTGCAACCGTTTACACTGACTGAATATTCCCTCCCGCACCAGTATCGGAATCTACAGATTTGTTCGTTTTCAAGTGTTTACACTGCCGGGCCATTTTGTGCGAGCATTCGGCTACGTACCAAAGCTCAAAGATCGTAGTCCAGTCGTTTGCACCGGCCGAATTAACGGCATTTGTTTCAAATACTTATACCACATGTCATTTAATTTAATTTCAATAATCTTCCAAACATACTTTACTGCGCAACATACATACATACAATACGAATCATTCATTCATGCATCAAAACCTATTTCAATACCAATCGCTACATCAATTTTCCTCTCTATAAAATTGTACAAAATTAACTCCACAGTATAAACACCAATTAAACATATATATTTAAAAATTACTTTCATCCATTCATCCATTACATTGCAGACAATGCAACAACAACAAATTATTATTTCAGTTGCTTAAATAATACATATAACATTTCTACGTTAACATGAAATTACAAGATTATTTATGTCGTTAAATTATACAAATGCGATAAAAGTAAATAAAATCGAACAAACCCACATTTCTTCGTTGAGAAAGCAGATCTGATCCGGCGAAATCTCGGAGGGTTTGGATTTTTCGGACCGCAATGGATGTGCAATGATTCGAAAGTCATACTAAGGAAACGGCATTTGGAGCATAATCGTACAAAGAAAAGTGAGGTGGGCCTCAATCAGAGCTGTGCGGTATCGATTACTTTTGTAATCAATTACACAAAAAGTACGATTACAAAGTAATTCGAAAAAATTGGTTTTGCTAAAGGCTAATAAAGACTTCATTTAATTTTTATTATTTTTGTATGTATTTTGTACACACGGTTAAATTAAAAAAAAAATTATGTTTTTTAATATTTTACTGTTCTATGTTTCACTAGGTTGATCCGAGATTAAAATGTAATACTTAATCCAATAAATATCAAGCAATACAAAATATTGTAATCAATTACTTGGAATAGTACTCAAAAAATTTTGTAACCAATTACATGTAATCGTACTCAAAAAAATTTGTAATCAATTACTTGTAATCGTATTCAAAAAATTTTGTAATCAATATTTTGAGTACGATTACAGTAATCAAAAATGTTTTGATTACGATTACAGTAATTGTAATCAAACTTTTTAAGTACGATTACGAGTAATCAACATTTTTTGAGTACCATTACCTTTTTGAGTAATTGTACTCAAAATATTTTGAATACGATTACTGTATTCGTACTCAAAAAGTAATCGTAATCGTACACGCAAAGCTTGAGGAGGTTTACAAAATGATTAGGACTCCTTCCGCGGACGATGAGAATGCAGACAATGAAAAGGATCTGACCGCCGTTAACAGTTAAAAGTGTATGAGCAGCAAACGCGCGAAATGTGGAGAAGACCAGCAATGGTATATCGTATAGAAGTTTGGCAAGTGCAGTTTCTGATTCCATTGCAGGGTATATGTGGCAATTTCGAATGTACTATGCATATTCTTCATGACACTGAACTTTTGGGATACAATGAAACTCTCTTTCCTCCGACAAGGGGATGACGCTCCCATAAACCAGGCAGGAGTTAAAATTTCAAATTGAATTACCCAACAAAAAGACAAAGTATTTTTATATATTTTTAGATGCTGAGCACAATGAATTTTGAGAAAAGAGAGATGAAAAATTTCCAAAATGCTAACTGTATTCTGTAATTGTTGGAAATTTCCATTTTTAGTTATTTTGAAACAGTAAAGTTTACAATAAAAAATTTAAATTTATGAAACTATCTCAGAAATGTTTCTTTGAAATGTTTTTTAAGATGATTGAGTTCTAGTGAGTGTAAGCATTGGGTTTTTTGTGAACTCGACTAGGATGCGGTTGTTTCAAAGACACAAAATCACAACCCCTGTCCTGATCGGAAGATCACCACCTGAGGCTGGCCACACATGACGTGTGGCAATCCCACAGCTGCCCAGCCAAACCAATGAACATGACAATACCTTCTTCTTGTAACTACTCTACGGACCCATTTCATAAGTCTTGAAATGGCGCAGCTAGAATTGGCATGTCATGACGCATTCTCTCATTATAAATAATTTGATGTCTGCAAATATATTGCAAAATGCAATTAGTAAAACTACATTTATTTGCACCAATATTAATCCCCCAATATTATCAATCACTTCTGCAATGGAGTGTAGAATTTTGTACTCAGCTTTTTAAAAAATGACCGATGAAGAAAACTATATACAAATCTATATATATATAAAAGAGACGTGTATGTTTGTCACCAGTAGACGCGAAAACTACAGCACCGATTCTCACCAAAATTTATATATGTGTTCTAGGGGTCGTGAGTCGTGACATAGGATAGGTTTTGACACACCCACTTTTACCGCCCACAAGTTAGAAAATACGTATTTCTCTCACATTTGTGAATCTCTTAAAGCAAATACCATATGATCAACAATCAACTTGGTTGCCACCCTAGGACTTAATTTTTCCCCACCCAAGCAGTGTTACCATATCTGCGGGTTAAAAAACCCTTTCGGTTTCTTTCAAAGTTGAAATCGATTTGCTAAAGTATTTCAAGTCGATGTACCGATCACAAATTTCAACAACTTCGTGTATTTTCAACATTAAATGCAGCAGGGAGTAATAATTAAAGTTATTTCCATTGGATTGCATGTAACTTTTCAACAATGGAAAAAACCTAAGGCATTGCCAAAATAACACGGCTTCTCATTGAGTATTACATATTCGCAATTCCATAATTTGCCCCAATCTCCCAGTGCACATTTTACACCCACTTTCACAGTACTTCATTTCCACTTAAATGCATTTGCCATTTACATTCCAAATAACTACGGAAAAATGTATATTGTGAATGGAAATTAAATTATACCCAACTTAAAGCTCCCCACACACTGCCGCGAAATTTCCCCAAAAATTGCTCAAAAATTGCAAGGCGATATTCGGCTCGGACAAATTTTTTCGTGCTGAAAAATTTCACAAAAACAAAAACAAATGCATATCATTCTAGAGCGCACTATCGTATTTTCAAGAAAAAGTACCACGACACCAACGAAATTTTGCATTCATGCGAAAGGCGACCTTAAATGCTCACTGCGAAAGTCGCCCACTTTCACAGTAACCCTACACACAGTACTTCATTACAACTTAAAATACCCGAAATTCCGCCGCCGCGGTACTTTCTCGAAAATTCTTCCAGCAAAGATATTGGAATGAAAAAATTTTGTTGCGGTGAAAAATTTCAAAGCTACAACTAAAACTGTGTATCATTTATAAATTTTCTTTAAAACTAGAGAGTGGACTATCTTCGGCTATACCGAAGCTGAAATACCCCCACACAGTAGGAAGAAGTACCTTGAACATAAAAAATTGTGGTCTCAAGACCCTATTTTGAGCCAATTATAGGTGGTTTTGAGCCCGGACCATGTCCAAAATCCATTTCTAAAAATTTCCAATTAAATCCACAAAAAAAAAAAAAAATTGGTCTCAAGACCCCATTTAGACCCTTATATATGTGGCTTCGGAACCTCGGACCATGTCAAAAATACGTTTCTAAACATTTCCAATCGAATACAACAATAAAAAATTTTTACCTTTTTTTTCGGTGTATGGGAGCCACGCCCAGTTTTTGTCCGATTTGGCTGATTCTCGAACTTGATCTCAGTATTCACGAGAAAAACATGTACCCAAAGTTTCAAGTCGATATCTCCAAAACTGCGGCCGCTATCGTGCGGACGGACAGACGGACATCGCGAAATCGACTCAGGAGGTGATACTGATCAAGAATATATATACTTTTCCATACCGGACACGCCTCCTTATGGGCGTTACAAACGTTGTGACAAAGTTAGTATACCCTGCCACAGTGAGTGTGGGGGTATAAAAACGCAGTATCGCATATTCAAGCAACATTTTTGTTCAAGTTCCGTACCGGCTGCGGGGCGCTCAACCAGTGCGGCCAACTTTAGGTAAATTTCCCTTCCTAAGGGAATTTTTGGTTTAATTTTGTCTAAAAGGGATAAAGGTACTTATTTTTTCTTAATTTGAAGGTGCACTTAGACCGTAGGAGCGAACACAACTTTTGTCGCGAACTCCAATCGTAAACGAAATTCCGTTCGTGCAACCGTTTACACTGACTGAATATTCCCTCCCGCACCAGTATCGGAATCTACAGATTTGTTCGTTTTCAAGTGTTTACACTGCCGGGCCATTTTGTGCGAGCATTCGGCTACGTACCAAAGCTCAAAGATCGTAGTCCAGTCGTTTGCACCGGCCGAATTAACGGCATTTGTTTCAAATACTTATACCACATGTCATTTAATTTAATTTAATTTCAATAATCTTCCAAACATACTTTACTGCGCAACATACATACATACAATACGAATCATTCATTCATGCATCAAAACCTATTTCAATACCAATCGCTACATCAATTTTCCTCTCTATAAAATTGTACAAAATTAACTCCACAGTATAAACACCAATTAAACATATATATTTAAAAATTACTTTCATCCATTCATCCATTACATTGCAGACAATGCAACAACAAAAAATTATTTAGGCCCAGCGAAGCGGACCGGGCACAGCTAGTATAAAATATTAGTTGAAGTTGTAACTTTTTATTTATTAAAACATTTGCATTTCTCGCTGTTTGGCGCGTGAAATCTTGTGCAAATTATGTGAAATTAGTGGTGACCCTATTTTGACCCAATTATAGGTGGTTTTGGAGCCCGGAACATGTCCAAAATCCATTTCTAAAAATTTCCAATCAAATCCACAAAAAAAAAAATTTTAGTCTCAAGACCCCATTCAGACCCTTATATATGTGGCTTCGGAACCTCGGACCATGTCAAAAATACGTTTCTAAACATTTCCAATCGAATACAACAATAAGAAAGACTTGAACAATTTTTACCTTTTTTTTCGGTGTATGGGAGCCACGCCCAGTTTTTGTCCGATTTGGCTGATTCTCGAACTTGATCTCAGTATTCACGAGAAAAACATGTACCCAAAGTTTCAAGTCTATATCTCCAAAACTGCGACCGCTATCGTGCGGACGGACAGACGGACAGACAGACGGACATCGCTAAATCGACTCAGGAGGTGATACTGATCAAGAATATATATACTTTTCCATACCGGACACGCCTCCTTATGGGCGTTACAAACGTTGTGACAAAGTGAGTATACCCTGCCACAGTGAGTGTGGGGGTATAAAAATCTGGTGGGGATTTGTAAAAAAAGCTGAGCTCTGGTGTTGAGTTTCTTCCCAGCCAATAATTTTATCTTTAACGAGCTCGTAAACGAAAAATTTTCGATCGAAATGCGGACAAAACAATCGTAGGCGACACACGATAACGATACGTTTACGAGTCCGACTTCGTTCTTAATTTTGCATAGAAACGAGTTATCTCGTTAACGAATTCGTTTGTTCGTTAAAAGACTCGTAAACGAAGTCGACTATCGCAATATACGAGTGAATGTCGGACATTTTTCGAATATTTTTGATTGAGAAAAGTTCGTAAAATACGATCTTCGTAAAAAGTTCGTTCAATTATTGGCTGGGTTCACTCATATTCCCTCCCGCTCAAGCAGAGTGTCGCCTCTGTATACACTGTGTCTGGCAGTGGTTACAAGCTTGTAACTGTACTGGTTACAAGCCTGCTGCTGTGACTAATGTTAAAAAAAATGTTATATGCTAATGAGGTAACAAGCATTTAACAACCTTATTGACAAGTAAGGCATTCAATCCCGGGATCCCGAAATCCCGGAAGTCTTCTCAATCCCGGAAACCAGGGATTTTGCGTCCGGAATCTCGGGACTCAAAAATTCATTTTTTATGCATTGTTTAAGATATTTTTGACGTTTTTAAAAGAACCCACTTTTGTAGATTTAGTGTTACAAACACACAAAAATTTACAAGATTTTTGTCAATAACGGTTAACAAACAATTTTTATCGATTTGAATAAAATTTTTTCAATTTCCAAAATTTTTTTTTTCAAAAAAGATATATGTTAAAATTATTTTGTTGACCGTATATTGAAAACTTTACGAATTGGATAAAGGGTTTTGTGTGTGTTTTACTTTTGAATGGACACCAATTTCAATAGTTTTAAACAATAATTCGTGTATCTGTTCCCGCTATAATTCTTAAACTACTGAAAGTAAGTTTTTCGTGTTTAGCATGAAATAAAGCCGGCAGAATTTTATTTAGGATTTTTTTTAGGATTCAGCGTGGCAAAAAAAAAATTATTTGTTCGATCAATCTAATTTAAAAAGAATTACTTTTTGTTTGACTATATTTATTTAAATATTATTTGTTTTGTAATATTTATTAAATATGTTTTCTTTGTCGAATAAAACTTAAAATATTGTTGCAACAATTTTTTCTTTAATTTTATATTAACTATTGTATTTAATTGGAAAATCCTGAACAAATCCCGGGATACCGGGATTGTGATTTCAAATCCCGGGATTTTCAAAAACACTTCGGGATTGAATGCCTTATTGACAAGTAACAAATATTGAAACTTTCGTCACGGAACCAAGGCGGTTACAAGGTTGTAACCGCGTCAGAATAGACCTGTTAGCTTTATCAATATGTTTTAACGAAGTACGCACCTCTGTTATACCATTTTTCACGACAGGTGTAGTTGGAGGTATTTCCGTTATGAATTTTTTTAGAAATTCGTAGCATGATTTCATTGAAAGTGCTAATACTAGAGGATTGTTTAAGTCATCCTGGATCATAACTTCTACTGCGATTTTAGATGATGAATTGAAATCTCCAGTTTTTAAGAGATGATTCAGTAAAAAGCATCCCGTAAAGTTGTCTAAAAATATTCCATAGTATGAACGGTTCGACAGAATTGAAAGCAATTCCTGTATATTTCCAGTCTCAATGAAATATCTAATGACAGCAAAGTTAGTACATTCTAACATTTTAGTAGCTTCTTCATCCCCTCGCAATCTAAGTAATTGTTCACAAAAATCTGATCGCAGATCATCCTTTGCAGCAAGCCTCGTAGCAAAAATGTCGATTTCGACTGCATTGGGGGTTATGTTATGTCGATCGATTTCCAACAATGGCGATGACCTCAACGGAGTATCCATGACAGTTTTAAATGCTTGTGAGATGTACGGTCGCCCAAAGTTCATGTACTGCATCAAATTGCATCGCAGTAACTTCGTGCTCAGCATTATGTTAAACAATTAATTTTATTACGTACAAAACCTGTCGACAGTTGTGATGCTCTAAAAACTACTTATCGAACATACTAGGGATGGGCAACACCGACTGGTTTTTTCAAACACCGATTTTTTTTTAATGCATTAAACAGATTTTCAGCAGTTGACGGTTGGGCGGACGACGGCTAGCCGCTGTCAAAATTAACACACACAAAGCTTGTCAAACTGTTGGTTCTAAAACAAAATGTTGATAAAAATCGCAAATAAAAAAGAAATTTGAAATGAAATGTTTAAAAATTTAAAATTTGAAAAATAGGCCGAGTTAAATACAAAATTTCTCTGATTACTTTAAAATAATATATATATATTAAAAAATGCATTTAAAGTGTGAAAACCCCTCGAACACGCGCTTAAAAGAACTGTCAAATTTCATATATTTTAACTGCTCATCTGCACAACTGAATCGTTTCCGAGGGGTTTCCCACTTTATTGTTTCCCACACTATTGTTTTGTTTTATTTGCTGTTCTTTGCTATTCAATTATTTCCAATAGTATTTAAAATGTTGTAAAGTAAGAAAGATGTAAAAAAAATGCAATTGGTTTTTTTTATTTCAGCAGTGCAGTCATGTTTTTCGACTTAGTGTCGAAAGTGTTTCGATAGTGTTCTGACCAAATATCAAACCCAAACGAAACTATAATGATGGAATACTGTCGATTTCGTTTGATATCAGATATGCGATTGCACCGCAGATGTTTACAAGTAGCTAACATTTTGTGTGGCGATCTTATTGGCGATATTTATATACAACGATCTCTTAGTTACGTATGAAAAAAAATGCTGATAAGTGCAAAATGCTATCGTCATATCAAAATCCGCCCTGAGTGAACAGAATTGTGGCGGTGGCGGCAATCAGTTGACAGATGGTGTCCTATGGTGAAAATAATGGAAATTGGTAATTTTTTAGCTGAAACGGGTAATATAAATTTTTCATGGCATTTTCATAATCACAATAGGCCTGTTCGATTTGTGTTGTGTATACAATTAGCGGTTGTTGACAAATAAAACTCGCATCCACAATTAACTACATTGATTGAAAATTTCACATTGCAAACTATAATTTTCCCAACCCTTTTGGATATCTTTTGGATGCAATCGCATATCTTGATTTTGTAATTGAAAATGCCATGTTTTTCAATTACAAAATTTTTTAATTATGAATTACTCTAATTGCAATTGAAATTTTTTTCAATTTTAATTACTGTAATTGTAATTAAAATGTTTTTCAATTACAATTACCGTAATTGTACATTTTTCATATTGGTATTACTGAGACCACGGTGCAACCCTATATCGCCAGACGTCGCACTATGGGAAAAAATGTGTGAAAACACGCTCATTTGGGTAGGAAACAAAAATGCGAAATCAGTATTGATGTAATGGTTTTTGACTAATACATAGGTTTAAATAACGAAAACCAATTCATATATTTCGAATCTACACAACACCGTTATGATAGTGGTTATCAGAACTCCAAATTTACATTTTTTACCAAACATACATTTTTTTCTAATATGTGATAGCTTCACTAAAACTGCTGCCAAATAGTCGATTTTTATAGCAAAGCCTTTTACCGTATGTTACAGATTTAATTTCCTTTGTTTGGTTTAAAATTCTATTCTATTCTATTGAATATTTTAAAATAATTATTTAAAAAAAGGTTTTTTTGAGTTTTTTGGTCTGGCATTTAGTTGGAACATCGGGGATCGCTCCGAAACCATTTTTATCTGAAAGTATGATTCAATACAAAGAGAATGCATGCAAACACAGCTACCACAAATTGTCACAAATTGCCCTTTTTTTAATTTACTTTTTATCTTTTCTCAAAAATGTATTTTAATAAAGTTAAAAATTTGTATACTCACAAATGTACATATATTGTATGTTCAGTTCCATTAAACCAACAAATGTTAATATTAATTGAACTCTAACTAAATTTAGAAGTACTGTTATAGAGTTTTTGGCTCTCTTCGTCGAATTCGTCTGTCAATCAGTTCTTCCAGTGCGCACTCTAATTTTAGTGAGCGATAAAAAATTAAGTGGGAAAAGAACCGTTACAAAAAAATATTGAGACAGGATTTCCACTCACCTGTAAGTTTTGTATTGTGATAATAGTTAAACCATGGATCGTGTTGGTAAGTACGATTTCATATATTTTTGATTGCACAAACTATGTTACTTTTATATATTAAGGGTATTCATTTAAAAGTGAAAGTTGTGCAGGTGGTGACTAGCGCAGTTTTCCCCGGTCTGTTTCATGAACGCACCAGAAAATTATTTGTGCAATTCTTTTGATTCTTCTTCTTCTTCGAATTTTTGACAGCTGTTGTTTAAAGTGAAAAAAATTCCTAAAATAAGCGAAAAAAGAAAATCAATCAAACTATTTGAAGAAATAGGTTTCGTTGACGGCGGTAAATAAATTTGTTTACTTACCGTCATTTTCTAAGCAAACTATATTAGTGCTGTGAGCATACTCACTTAGATAATAAACTAGTACCCACTTACAAGTACTCGACATTCAGCACGGCTTTGACAATTATAAATTCAATAAACTTTTATTTTGCAAACAATTGTTACCTATAGTTCTTTTTAAAACTTATAAAATTTAAAACTTATGATGATTACTTTTTTAATTAATCGATTATCAATTTTATTGTCCGACATCACTACAATCGCACAACATTTGTGCAGTTCTTTCCGCACCAAAATCGACGCGCAAAGTTATCCACTTTGTGCAATTCTCTTCTCATACAATGCTCAAATAAACATTGCTCAAATAAACATTTGAAATCTATATCTGGTTTTTCGGCAACATTTCGATTAATTCTTGACAATATTTTTCAACTTATTCTAATTCCGGTCCATTTTCTTAAGTTCCCAAAAAAAGTCCTATCTGAATGGAAAAAACCACATCTATATCGGTTCAGTATTTGAAATTATATGCGAATATATCAAAATTGGACAGACATTTAAATGGGGCCTGGAGAAGGGCCTGGAGAAGGTTACACTCCACCCATTTTGAGCATATTTTTTTGGGTGGTCATGGTGAGTAAGCATACGTATTTTCGTGCAGATCCGACCATTTATCGGAGTCTGTCTGTCTGTCTGTCTTTCTGTCTGTCTGTCTATCTGTCTGTCTGTCTGTCCCTAACGCTAACCGATTCAAAATTTACAACTTCACTTAAAAAATTTCTTAAAGTTGTTAACCTTCTTTTTTTTTTAAATGTTAGCCCTTTTGGTGGTTTGTCCACACGATTACTTTAAAGTAATCGTACTCAAAATATTTTTAGTACGATTACAAGTAAAAAAGTAAAAAGTAAAAATTTTTGATTACTTTTACTTGTAATCGTACTCAAAAAATTTCGAGTACGATTACTGTAATAGTACTCAAACTTTTTTGAGTACGATTGCAGTAATCGTATTCAATTTTAGTACGATTAAAAGTAATCGTACTCAACCCTTTTTGAGTACGATTACAAGTAATGGATTACAAAATTTTTTTGAGTACGATTACAAATAATTGATTACAAAATTTTTAGAGTACGATTACAAGTAATCGATTACATATTTATACCCAGCACACTAGTGTCGAAGGGTATATTTTTTTTGTCACACCGTTTGTAACGCCCATAAGGAGGTGTGTCCGGTATGGAAAAGTATATATATTCTTGATCAGCATCACCTCCTGCGTCCATTAGTCCATGTCCGTCTGTCCGTCTGTCTGTCATTTCGCACGATAACTGTCGTAGCTTTTGAGGTATCCCAAATTTTGGGATTCCTCTTGTTTTGGCGAATGATTGGACGGTATTAAAAATGGGCAACATCGGATAAGAGCCACGCCTACCTCCCTTACAAAATGACCGCCAATTTTATATTATTTTCGTTTATCTTGAGAAATACTTAACCGATTGCCTCCAAATTTTGGGATTCCTCTTATTTTGGCGAATGATTGGACGGTATTGAAAATGGGCACCATACAAAATGGCCTCCAATTTTATATTATTTTCGTTCATCTTGAGAAATACTTAACCGATTTGGATGCGGTTTTTTACATTGGTTTGGAAATGAGGTCGGGAACGAAATGAGAATGAAATCGATAAAAATCGATAAATTATCGAAAAACTATCGATAAAAAATAAAAAAATTAACGATAAAAAAATTGAAAAATTATCGATAAAAAATCGATTAATAATCGAAAAATTATCGATAAAAAATCGATAAATTATCGAAAAATTAAGGATAAATTATCGAAAAACTATCGATAAAATATCGAAAAATTATGAATAAAATATCGAAAAACTATCAATAAAATACCGATCTTCGATAAAATTACTAACATATGGTCTCAGAATGTCTCGTACTCGCATGTGCAGGGTATTATAGCTTCTGTCAGACCGAAGAAATTCTCTTACTAGTTTTTATTCATCTTGAAATTTTTTGCCGTTTGGTTTTTTACTATGATTGGCGGTGCAGGTGTTGTTGGTGATTTTCATCCCTCCCGCTGCTGTTTTCTTATATGCATGTATATTTTTCTATGATTTGTTTGGATTCGCGACAAAGTATTTTGATGGTATTCTGATATTTTAATCACATGATAAATTATGTAAATTATCTGCTTTGTACCTACATATATGTATTCTTATTTTTTTGTATAACTTTTTTTATATATTCTATTCAATTAATAGATTTGTTACAAAAAATTCTTTCAAAAATCAGCAAAAATTTTAAATGGACAAATGATGCTGAGGACTCTTAGGTTCATGTATTTTCTATCGATATTTTGCCTAATTTCGAATTAATATTTAGCTCTTGTTAAAAGTCCACCCTAAATAAATATTTTAATGGAAGAGTTGAGAATTCGGAAGCGGTAATGGCGATATGTAAACTCATTTTGTATGTAAATAAAAAGTAATAATATCCCTACAACTTATTTACGAAAAAATTTTGATTTTGTCACATAGCCCCTTCTCTGTATATGTTTTCGATGAGCCATGTAGCCATGTTGACGAACTTCGTTTATGGTGCTGATTTTTTAAATTTACTTATTATTTAATGTATAGGTGCTTTTAAACAAAATACATAATCAAAACTGAAATCAGCATTTATTCAAATGCATTTGAAATAATTGTCATTATTTCTTTTTAGTTAATTTCTAGGCATAAAGAATAAACAAAATTAACGAATTGAAGATAACAGACTGAAACCGTCTTTGTAGCGCATTTCGTTAGTAAAGCAGCATTCTGTTGTTACTTTGCTAAAAAAATGCGCTAGCATGTCCGTTCAAAAATACCACTACGATGAAATTTATGAAATAGCTTATGACCTTCATTGGATACATATTTTTTATAATTTTGGGGTAATATACGAGAAATTTATTAAGTCCGTCATATAGTGAGTTGTGGTTCCAGTTCAGAATATTAATATTTTTGAGAAATATCGAGCAAATCATGCAATTTATTTTTGAATTGCTCCTACTACGGCTGGATACGCAACATTCCAAACCAGTTCTGATTTATATTTGTATTTTTTCCAAATATTTTTCAAATATTCAAAATTTTCTAATATTTTAGAAAATAATGGTGATTGATTTTTTTTAATGCAATATTATAGAAAATACACGAACCTAAGAGTCCTCATCATTATTTGTCCATTTAAAATTTTTGCTGATTTTTGAAAGAATTTTTTGTATTAATTGGGTAGAATATTTAAGAAAAAAGTTATACAAAAAATGCATACAATTTGATGTTGTAAAAATTCGCAGCTTAATTGATTTAAGTTGCACTGAGCTTGAATCCGACTATACACAATAGGATGGTCAGGGTGTTGACTCATAAGGCAAAGTGACGGATTTCTCCACCTGGGGAGGCCAGAAACGATCCTTATCGAGTAGCAACCCAAGAAGACTTACTGCCTCCTAGCGGCGACCATCGGGCAATGGTATATCGACATCTGTCGATTGCTAGCTAAAGTAAGCAACGCGCCCCCAATCCAGGGTGTCACGCGACCCGTGCCCATGGTTAGTTTGCAGTCGGGGGTAACTGACTGTATTTTAACGGAGCCTCACGGATACCAGATCATCTCTGTGAGTAACCGTGACCTTACCGTTGTGAGGAGTAAAGTCTTGCCATCGTTTTCCACCCACATCCGACGGCAGCACCAGCTATTTTTCTTTTCTTTTCTTATCTTTATAATTGATACTTTTCTTTTTACTTTTGAATTTTTGTTATTATACTTTTATTTTTTTATTATTATTCCGAACTCTATCAAAACGATAGTATTAAGTAAAATGTCCGTGTGGCACGGTAGGTTTAGATTTCCCGAGTACTGGCAACACCGGTCACACTAAGTGTGGTGAGTGGTGAAAGTACAAGTTTCGAACGGCGGAGGAGTTTGCGCTGAGGTTAGTTAGAAATTCAGAAATCAGAAAAGTTCAGTTCTTCGCCAGCGGTCAAACCGAATAGTCTCACCTCGACTAGACCAAGGAAACGGCACACCGAGATTCGGTGATAATTCGACAGCGGCATTGGGTGAGTTTTTTCCGATATTTAGTAGGCAAGCCTGAGTAGAAATAGCGTAGAATTGTCCCTCTCTCACCAGCGCATTTATCGCTCGTGATGCATAGCTCCCGCATAGTAGACCTAGTTTAGTTCTCTCATAGCGTAGAATTGTCCCCCTCTCACCAGCGCATTTATCGCTCGTGAGGCATAGCTCCCGCATAGTAGACCTAGTTTAGTTTTATCATAGCGTAGAATTGCCCCCTCTCTCACCAGCGCATTTATCGCTCGTGATACATAGCTCCCGCATAGTAGACCTAGTTTAGTTTTCTCTTGTCAGCGCACTTATTGCTCGTGGCACATAGCTCTCCGTAGAGGACATAGCATAGGATTTTCCCCTCTCATCAGCGCATTTATCGCTCGTGATGTATAGCTCCCGCATAGTAGATCTAGCTTAGTTTTCTCTTGCCAGCGCACTTATTGCCCGTGGCGTACAGATTTCTTGTAGTGGGAACGCCATACCAACGATCCGTCCCATTTATCGACCCTCTCCCCTCATTATCCCTTTCCCCTGTAAAACTTCTGTTAGCTCTTCTCCTGCGCACGGACGCATGGTTGCAAACCCCCCCTCTCGTTTGATTCTCCTCTGACTGGTGAAACGGACCCCCAACAGTCGCACCGCGGCCAGTACTCTGGGTAGGCAGGCGATTTTGAACGTGAAGGGAGCAGAAGAATTATAATAGATAATAAATTCAAGAAAATATAATTAATTAATATAAATAATTAGATGTACATTAATTAAGAAATGAATTAAAAAAATTAACTTTAATTAAGTGAATTTCCAATGAATTAAAAATAAATTAAGTTAAATAAGGTGAATTTTCCGAGTTAAATCCTGTTTACAATCAATCTGACGGAATTTTGGCCATCGCGCGGTCCCAAAACATACAAATTTTTGCAACGAACCTTGGACGCCGACGGCTTCACCCCGGCTCCAAAATTACCTCGTTACACCGTGTTAATGGGGGCTATGACACGGCGGACCTACTATCCCTACACTCGTGGGAACAAGTATGAATAGTCTTAAAAAGATTAACAAATCAGCGGGCGATTATACCGCATCACAACTGGCAGATCGGGCTGATCGTGTCTTCACGAATACTGACCGACCGATTGCGACACCGAGAAGTAGGAAATCGGACTTTAGGAAGGAGGGCAGGGGTACCAAACAACAAACGGGACCGTTGCCAATTATACAGAAACGGAAGGAAAGTTGTGGGTTAGTGGGCTCCACCGGAGATCAACCACATCCATCGACGAGTACTGGACTGACATCCGGACAGGCCACACGTGGGGACATACGGAAGTCAACCGGCTTAAGTGGCGCGGGTGCCAAATGGTATTTGCGCTACATTAAGGAGGGCTTATCGCCGGAAGCTGCCAAGCAGAAGGCTCTGGACAGACCGAAGGACTCGACAGAACCGAAGAAACGAGCCACCGACGAACTAAGCCCACACGACGGCAACGAAGTGAAGAGAAGGAGACCTGAACAGGTAGAGAAGAAAGAGGTCAAGAAGGGCGTGGCGGCAAAGGCAGGTACCAGGAAGCCAGATGTTAGCTATGCTAGCACGGTCAAGGCTACAACACTGGCCATACTGCCAAAACTGTATCCTGAGCACATACTCACTCGTGAGGAGCAAGGACAGATTGAGGAAGCTGTTGTAGAGGAGATGTTTAAGGTTTGGAGGTCCAAACTCCAATTCGATCCATTTCCGACCAGGCCTAATACTGGTGGACTGCACAAGCGAAGAAACGGCGGAATGGTTGAGGTTGACGGTTCCTAAACTGCCGAGCTGGAAAGGTGTGGAGTTGACGACTGCAGTGGGGACAACATACCTAATGTACACATGGCAACTGTATATCTTCCAAAAGCGGCAGGTGTGGACACCAAGAAACTCTTGGGCCTCCTCATCGCTCAGAACGAGGGACTCCAAACTGAGCTCTGGAGAATTTTTAGAAGCAAGGACGAGAATAAGGGGAAACTTATGACGCTTGGCGTTGACGATCGTTCGCTTGAGGCGATAAAGGCGAACAACTGTACTTTCCGGTACAGGTTCGGCCGCATCCCTGTACACCTCCACAAGCCGCGGGATCCTAAACCGAATACGGCGGAAGCCTCATCGGGAACTATACCAGAAGAGGTTGTGGCGGAAATAGAAGCTGCACAGAATGAGCAAGTCGAGGAAGTCAACCTGCTATCTCACGAGGTTGAGGGACTGGATGACCTCGATTTAACCATGTTGACCATGGGGACGCTTGATGAATCTCAGGATGAGAAACTGTCAGAGGAAAGTGATGACCCTCTGACAGCGGAAGACCAACTATAATGGTAAGCATGACCAGCACTAAGGTTGCGCAGGTAAATCTGCACCATGCGAAAGCTGCCTCGGCAACGATCGCAAGGGTAATCACCAAGAACAATATTGGAATAGTGCTGGTTCAGGAACCCTGGGTCTTCAGGGGGCAGATACGAGGTCTGTCATGTAAAGACACGCAGGTAATTTGGGACATACGATGCGAAAAACCAAGGGCCTGTGTGTTACTTACTAACGGTTTGAAATATATATGTCTTTCAGAATTTCTTTCGGGAGACCTGGTAGCGGTACAAATCCCAATCAACATCAAAGGGATCATACGCGACGTTGTAGTAGCGACAGGGTATTCCCAGGAGACGACGTCTATGCACCACCGGACTTAGTCACTAGACTGGTGAGCTACTGTAACGAGAAGAAGTTACCACTTACACTCGGGTGTGACGCCAACGCGCACAACGAGGCGTGGGGCAGCACAGACAACAACCAAAGGGGTGAGTACCTTCTTGAATTTATTCTTAGTAATGAATTGGAAATTTGTAATGTTGGAAATACACCAACTTTTGTAACCAGTGCACGAGAAGAGGTCCTAGACATAACTATAGGAAATACTCTAATGAGGGGACTGGTTCACAATTGGAGGGTTTCTGAAGAGCCGTCGATGTCTGATCATAGGATGCTAAGATTTGACATAGATGGCTCTCCATCAATCAATAAACGTATAAGAAATCCCAAGAAAACAAATTGGGATATATATCTAGATCATCTGAGCAATAACACAGTCCACATGGGAGCTGGCAACAATATCAAGAATGAGCTAGAATTAGAAACAGCGGTAGACAACTTTAATAAAGTTATTAATGATGCATATGAGGCAAGCTGTCCAATCAGCAAAATACACTCATCAAAAGACGTACCATGGTGGAACAAAGATTTATCTAAACTGAGAACCAAGGCTCGCAGGTTGTTCAATCGGGCAAAAAGAACAGGAGATTGGTCGAACTATAGGAATACTCTTACAAACTATAGTAACGAAATCAGAAGAGCAAAGCGTTCGAGTTTCAGAAGTTTCTGTGAAAACATTGAGCATACCACTGAGGCGTCAAGACTCTATAAAGCGGTGGCCAAGAACAAAAGCATATCTTCGGTTAGTCTTAAAAAGGACGATGGAAGATTCACGGAAAATGAGGAAGATAAGGCCCAACTACTTCTAGACACTCATTTCCCAGGGTCCTCAGGGACAACAACTGTACACCATATGGAATACATAGGTAGATCAAAGAAAGAGAATTGGAAGGTAGCGAACGGAATATGTACAGAAGCACGCATAAGATGGGCGGTGGGCACCTTCAAACCATTCAAATCTCCTGGTGCAGACAACATTTTTCCAGGACTACTTCAGAAAGGCATAGAGCTTTCTGAACGATTTGCAACACAACTTTGCAATAAAAAGGAGTGGGAAGGTGTACATGAAAATTACACAATAAACCAAAGTACGATAACCTAGTATACAGACGGGTCTCTTACGGAAGAAGGTACAGGAGCAGGAGTGTTTGGGCCAAGGATAAAATACTCTGAGCCCATGGGTAAATACACCAGCATATTTCAGGCGGAAATATATGCCATTGATAGGTGCGCTCACTTCAACCTCAAACGGAAATACCGGAACCAAACCATTGCGATCCTATCCGACAGTCAAGCGGCAATTAAAGCACTAAAATCATACCAGGTAAGCTCTAAACTGGTGTGGGAGTGCCTTGATAAACTGAATACGCTTGGCCTGCACAATCGGGTTTGTATCTACTGGGTGCCGGGTCACAGAGGGATAGAAGGTAATGAAATGGCAGACGAACTAGCAAAGAAAGGAGTGGAAACTCCCTTCGTAGGGCCAGAACCATTCTGTGGAATGGGAAAAGGGACCATCTCTATTATATTAAAAGAAGAAGAAGATAAACTACGGAAATTATACCAGGCCTGAAACAATCAAAAACACTACTAGGGACTTACTACCTAAAGCGACATAAAGAATGTATGAACTTACCAAAAAAGAATATAAGAATAATAACAGGGATTTTGACAGGACACTGTAGGTTAAACTACCATCTATCAAAACTGAGAATAGTATCGGACGACAAATGCAGGTTTTGCACGGAGGATACTGAAACTTCAAAACATATCTTTGGAGAGTGCCCCGCACTCATGCAAAAACGGAAAAGATATCTGGGCGACCACCAAATACCAGAACACATATTGAAATCCCTAGAAGTAGGCCCGATACTACAATTTCTCAATGGGGTAGGACTTATAGAGTTGCTATAAGTCCTTGACGGGGCACAATAGTTCACTATTGGACGCAGTGCATATCCCTTTCAATAATAATAATAATACACAATATTCATTTGACAGTTCTTTTAAGTAATTTCGCGTTTTCGAGGGGTTTCAAACTTTAAATGAATACCCTTAATGATTAAATCGCTTTGCAATAAAAATAATCGACAATCGGAAATAATGTTTAGCCGTAACAGGTGAAAACAATGTTAGGTGGCAACGCTAGCTTTGTGGCAGTATTATCTCCTTGAAGGTGGCAATGGTAAATCAAAGCTATATTGTTACTTTTTGTGTGTATATACCACCATACTGCTTGCTGAACTATATCGCCATTAGCTGAAGTTATTTTATAGCTGCCTGTGGTCTGTTGGTTAGAGCTTAGGCCTATAACTGCGGCAGTCATAGGTTCAAGCCCGGCTCCGGACGAAGTTTTTGTCTTTTTAATTTCATTGCTTCATATTTTTTTCTTTTTTTTAATCTTTCTTTTTTAATTCTTTTTTAACGTAACAGTTCAACTTTACACATTAGGCGACAATTACATCATCATTGTACTGTATATTGTATACAAATAAAACAAAATTTTTAGCTGAATTCACATTCGTTCCGTTACTGTTTAGTTGACTGTTCTATTTCTATTTAATTTTTTATATTTCGTATAAAAAAATAAAATACTTAAAGTAATATTTTTAATCTTTGTCGCGTATATTAACTGTGTTGATTGTTGTGTCTTTGTATTTTTGTTAAGTCTAATATCGTAAAGTCGAGAAAAATTATATTTGATCAAATTCTAATTCTGATGCTTCATAATATTTTCTTTTAATTCTATTGTTTATTATCACGTTAATCTTACATTATGTTATGTTTGGAAGAATTCTCTCTTGCATTCATAATCTAATTCGTGTTTTATTAATATGCGTTTTATCAGCTGATGATTTTAATGTGTAGCTGAAACGAATTTCAAGATATGTTTACCCGCGATCGGTTCCACAGCGTATTCCGGATTACGGCTGTTCGGTCACCAAATCCGTGCGTCATGCGGATGTGCCCCTCGGTCGATAGGGCGAGTAAGTGGGACCGTTGGGATTCGTTGATAAAAAAAAAAAATTTCTTTCTATTCTTTACAAAATTTAATAAAAGTTCACATATTTCACAAATGATTTTTATATGTATATATAGATTATGGAGTTCACCCAATCGCCATTAGTTGAAATCATATTATAGCTGGCTGTGGTCTGTTGGTTAGAGCATCGGCCTATAACTGCGGCAGTCATAGGTTCAAGCCCGGCGCCGGACGTAGTTTTTGTTTTTTTAATTCCATTTCTTCATATTTATACCCTGCACACTAGTGTCCAAGGGTATATTGTTTTTGTCACACCTATTGTAACGCCCATAAGGAGGTGTGTCCGGTATGGAAAAGTATATATATTCTTGGTCAGCATCACATCCTGAGTCCATTAGTCCATGTCCATCTGTCCGTTTGTCTGTCATTTCGCACGATAACTGTCGTAGCTTTTGAGCTATCGACCACAAAAAATGAATTATACTTTAAACTTTTTTCTCTCTTAGTGAAGACAGGGAAATAGAAAATAAGCGATGCGCGCGTTTTCACTCATTTTTTCCCAAAGTGCGTCGACCAGAAAATATAAATAAATCCGGGACTTGGCCTATCGAAGGAAACGTGGAGTTGGTTATAATGCTACGTTCCGCCACGTTCAAACGAACAGCTGTTTTCTGTTTACAATTGAAATTTATTCTCCAGATGGAGTACAAAAATGCACAGGATGTAGCCGCACAAGCTTTATTAATAGTTCTCAATGTTTTTTTTAAACATTTCATTCCAATTTTCTTTTTTATTTGCGCTTTTTATTAAAGATTTGTTTGACAAGCTTTGGGTTGTCAAACTGTAAGCCGCTTAAGGGAATATCTAATATCAACAGATATTAACGGAACGACAACGACAGGTCCCGACCAATAAAACTGTCTCCATTGTTTTTCACAAAACAGATGCTTATGAGACATTTCTTGCGGCCGTCGCTGTCCCGCCAACGACCATTACAAGTAAGTAAGTAAGTAAGTAAAGATTTATTGAGACTTCCAGTACAAAATTATTATGAACAGTGCGTATTTTTCTTATGCTAGTAAACTTAGAACTATGTGTATTATTCTAACAGGGGTAAAACAGTACGCTACTTGCTACATGTTTACATTTGGTACATATATTTCTTATTCTTTTTAACACTAGCCTTGTGCTTGCTCCCGGCACATTTAACATTTATTTGAGATGTAGTTGTCTCGTTAAGAGGGGGAAAAAAATAAAAAACTTAAAACTAAGGGACTATTTACATAAATACATAAATCTAAGAAAATATTCTTAGGACAATTTACATTTTTATGTCAAGTTATACAAACATTTTACATTGTAGAATTCCTACATACATATCATTATGTATGTGGTATTTTATTTTTCAATACCATATTTTTGATTCATACATTAAATAGAGAATAGTTTAACCTCTATGAGTGCCGGGAGTTGTACATTTATAGAACTCAGGTAGCAGTGGACCTGTTACGTCAATACAATTCGTTTCATTTAATATACCTATAGGGGATAGATAATTGCTGTTTGACCAGCTGAATGTCTTTTGATGTTCAAAAATATCGGTTATAAGGGAATTGTCGTAAAAAGCTAATCTATTGACAAAATTTTTTTGTAAAACTAATGCATACCTACAAAGAGGATCTGTCATTGCTGCTTTATTGTATATGAAGTGATTTGAAAATCGTTTTGTAAAACTTTCAAAATTTCGATCCACGCATGACCTCAAAACACTTCTTTCAACTATTTCAAGCTCTCTCGCCGCAGTTGGAGAAATATAAAACCAAATAGGAAATGCGTACAATATAACCGGGCGAATGCTGACTTTATAAATAAGCAATTTAGATTTTTGGCTTAGATATTTGTTGATTAGTAGTTTCTTAAACATGGCCTTAATTTTATTGGCTTTTTTCTTTACTGCTCTAGCATGTTCATTAAACTTAACCAATTTGTTAAATGTAACGCCCAGGTATTTGAACTTATTTTTAAATGGTTTCACAACACCATCTAGGCGGAGAGACAGATTTTTACTCTCGGGTACGACAAAGCGTGGACACTTCCCCGATGCGTTTCTTAAGCAAATAGCTTCAGATTTAGCTACATTAATCTGGATTCCCCAACTTTTATAATAGCTATCAATCTCTGAGAGGTGACTAGACACCATGCACAAGGCCGCAGACGGTGAAACAGAATGCGCATAGATAAGCGAGTCGTCTGCGTACAGAATACTTTTGGAGTTATTGAAATCGTGCGGGAAGTCGTGTATGAATATACTATAGAGATGTGGAGCTAAAACCGATCCCTGCGGGACTCCACTATTAATCGATCCTAATTCCGAACGAGAATCATTAATATGTACAAAAAATTTACGATTAGTGAAAAAACTTTTAAAAAGTTTTACTATAAATGGATCGAATCCAATTTCTATTAATTTAAAAAGTATACCATTATGGTATGCGCGATCGAAAGCCTTTTCGATATCTAGCGATACTGCAACTGTGCAGTTTTGATTTTGTAAAGTACGAACTACATCATCCTGAAACTTAAGTAAAGCACGGAGTGGCCACTTTTAAACCCAAATTGGTAACATGGTATTTAGTCGATGAGAACGTCTTGTTCCATTTTCTTTTTGATTACACGTTCGAGAAGTTTTCCAAGATTAGACAGCATCGAAATCGGTCTAAAGTTATTTAAATTGAAATTGTTGGGTTTTTTCTGTAAAGGATAAATTTTTGCGATTTTCCATCTAGTTGGAAAATAACCGTTATTAATGCAATTATTTAAAATAATTGTTAAAAATTGTAAAGCAAGTGGTGAAAGTTTTTTTTATTAAAAAGTTTGATATTTTATCAGGCCCTGCTGATTTTTTTGCGTTTAATTTTGAAAGGAAACAAGTTTTTAATTCTTCTGAATCTGTAAAGTGATTAGTATCTGAGTTATTTAATGAAGTAAAATCTGGAGAAAAATGAAATATAGAAGGTGGACAAATGGATAAAAATGAATCTATGGTTGAATTTATGTGTGAGATATCTGGTCTAGAGGGTATGTTTTCACGGTATATATTGGAAAAGCTACATTTAAAGGCATCTACCTTCTCTTGATCTTCAGTGTAAATGTTATCGTCAATTTTAACTTTATTACAAAAACTTTTCTTTTTGTTGCCAATCATACTGTATATTTGTCTATATGCAGTATGCCCAGGCCTTATATTGTTCAACCTCTTACCAAATTCTGTAGTTTGATGGATTTCTACTTGTTCTTTGATTATTGTTTTAGTAGTTGAATTTGTGTAGAAAGCAGCTGAACTTTTCCTATTACCCATTTCTATGAAAAATTTTTTTAAGATCCTTTTGCCAATTATATTTGATTCTAAAAAGTTTTTTGATATTTTCTGGAATTACAAATTTTTTATTCCTTACTTCTATTGATTCTGAATGCCAATCGGTGACAGAATTGACAGTGTCTGTAAAAATATCTATAGAACCATCAATCTCGGAATTGTTCAAATTCCTATCGTACGGTGGCATAATTTCAGTCAATGCGACGTCAAGGTCATTTCGGAATTCCTTCCAAATGGTTTTCTCAAAGGAGGTGAAAAAACGCGGAGGGTTAGTGAGAAGGTTAAAGTCGGGTAAACTGAATTCTAATTTTAATGGAAAATGATCCGAGAAGGACGGAAGACTACAGATATTAAAATTTGGATTAAGAGTGTCAATTAAGTTTGAACTTATTAAAAAATGATCTAAAAATGATGAGCCATTCGGAAAGGAAGGATTAACGTCACAGTGTCTGCTAAATTCTAGCGATGCATTCTGGAGCCAGTCATACAGTGTCTTGCCGTTTGAATTATCAAGAGAGTCACCCCATGACCGATGCTTTGCATTCAGGTCACCTCCAATGAATGTCCCATCATAGTTCAAAGCTAAATTTTTTATTTTGTTAAGCCCTGTTGTTATGTCATCAGAAGAATAGTTACAAGGAATATAAATACTGCCAAGGAGAAAAATTTTGCTAATACCAGCAAAAGATATAGGAATTGTTATGAAGCAATTAGGAAATTTCACTCCAGGAGTCGTTATAACTGAGTATTTTAATCTTTTGTTAATAGCTATTGCTGTACCCTGAGGCGAGTTATCGTTAATAAAAAAGTAATCTTCTAAAGGCACATTGTAGTTCGGTAAATGCGTCTCTTGAATAAATGCTATATCTATATTGTAACTGTATAAGATTTTTAATAGATCTATTTTTCGACTAGTTTCGATTAGAGATCTTACATTAAATGTTACAATGTTTAAAAGTTTAAGGACCATATTTATTCAAAACCTCCCGCATCAATTTCATGTAACCTTCTTTCGCCTGGTCCTTGTGCATAGACTTAGAAGTTTGCAAAAAATTTTTTTATTTTATTCTCTATAGACGACTTAGAGTCGTCAAAGTACTTCGCCAAATTCAAAAACTCCTCAATTAGTGGAGAAAGCTTCTTCTTGGCGAGTGCGCCACCTGACGGTGTTGGATTTTGTGCATAAAAATTGCTTGCAAAAGATTTTTCCGGAGTGACAAAGTTATTTTTATTGAGCATTAGATTAATATTATTCGCGGCATTCATTTTTTTTTCCTTTGCCACATTTAACAATTGCTTTTTTTGTTCAAATAATCCTTATACGCGGTGCAACCTCTATAATTCGCAGAATGTCCTGCTTGATTGCAGTTCACACAAAATGGAGTGGAATTTTCGTCTTTTTTAATCAAACATTCGCCAGGTTCATGAGCCTGATCACATTTCACACACGCAAATTGCCTGTTGCAATTTCGAGCACTGTGCCCCCAAAATTGACACCTTCGACATTGAATTTCTTTTTTGTTAGACTTTGGAGCCTCCCAAGAAACAGATTGACTTAAAATGTAACGAATACCATCTATATCGTTAAGTTTTTTCCCCGGTACCAAAGTGACCAGAAATAACCCGGTATCTACATTATTTTTCAAAGAATAAGGTGTTACAAACTTTGTGACTTTGTCAACTGCTCCTGGGAGCTCCAAGTCTAGATTATCTTTCAATTCTTGTACGTCTGTTAAAAAGTAAAGGCCCCTCAGCACGACGCCGCCATAACAACACTACAGGTTGGTGCAGAACGACTCCTTTGTGAAATGGTTTGCTTTTTAACCAAATTCAATTAACGTTGATATAGATTTTCTTTTTAGTTTTTTTTTTTTCAATTTTCTTTTCCCTTAGCAAGAACGTCTTTACTTCGAGGGTACTCAAGAAGAAAAGCACTCACGACCATTACAACTGGCGTATTACTGTCAAAATCTGAAGTTCTGTTTAATGCATTACCGTAGAAACAGAATTGGAGCGCTCGACGCAAAAGCGTACGGCGTATATACGCTTCAAAATTCAGGTCCCACGTGAAACTCCGCAGCCGCCGCGATACTTGCTCAAAAATTGTTCTTGAAAAACAAATACAAATCTGTTTGGTTCATACGGTTGGTTTTTCGGCATTTCTGGTTGGTGCCTTGGTTGGTGATTTTTTAATGCAATTAACAGAATTGCATTTCGCACAGCGAAATTAAGTTGTGGATGATGCTCACCTACTGGCACCCTGAGATTTTGAGGCTAACTTTCGTTTGAAACATAATTTCGCGGAGATCTCGGGTTCGTTTTAAAGCTTAGTTCAATAGATAACTTTAAAATTTCAATGGAACTCAAAAATTCCGAAAACTACAAAACATGTTTCCAGCTACTGGCACCCATTTACAAAACAAACGAGTAAAAACTAAAAGTAAATAATCACGCAAACACGTAGATCAACGAAAACGAAGTAAAAAATGGTGAAGTTAACAGAACTAAAAACCGAACAATTGTAGCAAATTTTGAGAGAAAATAAATGAAAAACGACCGGTAATAAAACTGAAATTGTGCTGCGATTGACCGAAGCCTTAGGTGGTGACGAGATTGAGTTTGTCGACGAGAACAATACCCACAACCAAATTGATGAGTTGCGCAAAATGCTTGAAAACGTGTTGACAATAGTACAGCAGAATGCTGCAAACCCGACAGTGAACGCTACACCCGCGACAGGAAATCCTCCGGCGGTAGGAAATGTGCCGCGAAATAACAGTTGTGAAACCCGGTCAAATTACTCCGTCAAAGAGATCGCGGAAACGATTCCCAACAAACGAAATGTCGTTTACGGAGGAACAATTCATAGCGCGGGTTAATAGTACTTTGAGTGCTTACGGCTGGGACGATAAATGTGTGGCATGACAGCTCTCAAGAACTATACGTCAGCTGGACTGAATTTTCGAACAGGTTAAAAGAAGAGTTCAGTAGTGCAAAGATGGAGGCCGACGTGCACTATAAAATGAAAAACGCAGTACGCAAAACTAGTGAACGTATTATCGACTATTGTTTTCGCATGAATGCTTTAGGGCGCTGTTATAACCTAAGCTATTCAGCCATCGTAAAATACATTCGTGAAGGTTTGAAGCATCGCGATCTGCATGTAGCAATTGCAGCTATGAAATTCCGTGATGTAATAATAATAATAAAGGGGGGGGATTTGCACTGCGACCTTTGGTCTTTTGTGTCCCCACTACGAGTCCGTGTTGGGTGACGATGCCCCAAGTATCACGAATCATACCTCTGCCAACCTTTAGAGGACCTCCACCAACCCCAATTCCGTTAGGAATTTCAAGATTAGAAGAGGATCTAGATTCGGCCAATCATGCTCTGGCACCAGGTACTTTCCCAGTACGCGCCTCCCTGTGTGGATGATTGCCCCACAGGACTCCAGTAAATGACCCGGACTTTCTTCTTCCTCATTGCAGAATCTGCAAGAGTCGTCGTTTAGAATGCCCAGCTTCGTGAGATGCCCCCTCAGTCTGCAGTGACCAGTGAGAAACCCCGTTAGGATTCGAAGCCGGTTCTTACTCAGCCCGATACAAGCTTCAAACCTCCTCTTGTTATATTTACCAAGGAGTGATTTGGCCTGCCGTAGCCCAGGTAGATCGAACCAATAGTTCGATCTGTCCACCCGTACTCTTTCTCTGAGCATTTCCCGGATAGTGTGTGCACCTATACCACAGAATGGCTCTGGCCCTGTAAGGGGCGTAGCCGCTCCTTTTCTCGCAAGCTCGTCTGCCGCCTCGTTCCCCTCCACACCGACGTGTCCTGGCACCCAGCAGAGCGTAACTTTATTGGTTCCGCCCAGCCGGTTTAATTTTGCAAGACAGTCCCCCACTAGCCTGGAGCTAATGATGTGAGAGTCTAGAGCTTTAAGAGCCGCCTGACTGTCAGATAGTATTACGATTTCCCGTCTACAGTATTTTCTATCGAGGTTGAATTGCACACATCTTTCAATTGCATGAACTTCTGCTTGGAAGATGCTGGTCAGTGTGCCCATTGGTTCGGAGTATTTGGTACGTGGCCCGAATACCCCAGCACCAGTGCCCTCGTCTGTTCTGGATCCATCTGTAAACCACATTATAGCATGGTCGCGGATACCATACTGTGAGTGTATATTGGACCATTCTTTCTTACTACTGAGCTTCACATCAAAGTTTTTTGTGAAGCTAAATTTTCTCATGTTATCGTCCCTTGGAGCTAATAGAAGCGGATACTTATTGGAAAGAGTGAAGTGATCCGCGCGCTCAATACACCTTCCGTACCCTATACCCTCCTTAGAAAATCTCGCAAGTGTACTGTCAGCTACCTCCCCAATAACAATGTGTAGGGGAGTTAGTTCTAATATTACCTCCAGTGCCGCAGTTGGACAGGTTTTCATTGCCCCGGTTATGCAGAAACATGCTAGAATTTGAACACGTTCTAGTGACTTCCTAGTGGTGCCCAGACTAGTTCTTTTGGCCCACGCAACGGCCCCATAGGTGATGATTGGTCTCACCATTCCTATGTACATCCACCGCATTATGCGTGGACTACAACCCCAAGATTTACCAGCTATGCTCCTACACATCATGAGAGCTCTAATGGCCTTCTTTGTTACTAACTCCGTGTGTACCTTCCACGTGAGCTTACTATCTAGTGTTAATCCCAGATATTTCACTTCCGTTTGTTTCTCTATAACTTGCCCGGACAGCCGAATCGGCCTCCAGTACTGTAGTTTCCTCTTCAATGTAAACGGTACAATCGTGGTTTTTGCTGGATTAATGTTCAGCCCCACAAATTTGCACCATTCAAGCGTGACATCGAGACCTCTCTGTATTATATCACATAAAGCCTCCTCGTACTTACCCCTAGCCATTATGACGATGTCATCAGCATACCCCTGACACGTAAATCCCATATCAGTAAGTTTGCTGAGGAGCTCGTCCACCACCAGACTCCACAGAAGAGGCGAAAGCACGCCCCCCTGGGGACAACCCCTCGTGGTGACTGCCTCAGTGGTGTTAAGGCCAGTTTGATATTCGACAGACCGGGTGCCTAACATCTCCCCAACCCAATGGCACAGAGTAGTGTCCACCCCTTTACACAGCAAGGCATGTCTAACGCCCTCATGGGAGGTGTTGTCAAACGCGCCCTCTATGTCGAGGAATGCACACACTACTATTTCCTTTGTGTCCAAGGCCCTTTGTATGTACCCAGCCAACTGGAATAGAGCAGTTTCAGTAGACCTGCCCGCTCTATACGCATGTTGACAGTGGTGAAGGGGCCTCCTGACCAGGACTTCTTCTCGAAGATAGTTATCTATTACCTTTTCCATCGTTTTTAAAAGAAACGACGTCAAGCAAATTGGTCTAAAGGATTTTGGTAGAGTAGGATCCTTCTTCCCAACCTTCGGGATAAAAATAACTTTAGCCCTACGCCAGCTGCTAGGTATGTACCCTAAGGCCAGGCTGCTTGTAGAAATCCTTCTAATCTGCTGAATCATTTCAGGCCCTCCCTTCTGGAGAAGAGCCGGAAATATGCCATCTACACCTGAAGATTTGTAGGGGTGAAAGGTTCCAATTGCCCATTCAATCCTTCTTCTGTCACAAATTTTGTTGGCTACCTCCCAATCTACTCTTCTAGCTCTCCGACCCATATGCAAGTTCAATGAGTCCGCCTTAGGTACGCTGCCTGGGAAGTGGGTCTCAAGGAGCAATTCGGCTCGTTGAGACTCACCTTCTGTAAAGGTGCCATCTGCCCTTTTGAGAGCCAAGGTAGCTACGTTCCCTGTTTTGGCTACCGCCTTGTACAGCCTCGCCGCTACAGGAGTATCCACTATGGTCTCACAGAAGTCCCTAAAGCTTTTCCTTTTAGCGCTCCTAATTTCTTTACTGTACATAGTTAGGGTCGTGGTGTAACTATGCCAGTCCCCGGTTCTCTTAGCTCGGTTAAAGAGCTTCCTCGTCGAAGCCCGAAGATTTGACAACTCGTTGTTCCACCACGGCGCATACTTAGTACTACCAGTCCTACTCGGACAACTGAGGTTATATCCCTCGATCATAACGTTCGTTAGTTCTACTACCTCCTGCTCCAGTTGAGGGTGATTGCCCGGCGGTCTGCCGGTACTGAATACCCCAGAACTAGAATACATGAAGTCTTTATACTTGTCCCAGTTCGTACGCCTGGGGTTCCTTGATGGTAATAAATTTGGTCTACTCCCTACAATGTCAAATACCACTATCCGATGGTCTGACATTGAGGGTTCGTCCGATACCCTCCAATTTCTAATCTGTCCACTGATGCTTTGACTGCACAGTGTTATGTCTAACACTTCCTGCCTAACCCTTGTCACAAAAGTGGGGCTATCCCCAACATTGAGAATTTCTAGGTTAGTGTTGTAGATATACTCAAGAAGGTACTCACCCCTGCCGTTGCAATTCGTGCTACCCCAAATCGTCTAATGGGCATTTGCATCGCACCCCAGGATGCAATGCTCCACAAGCCGCTGAACCTCCAGTGGTGGAACTTCCTTCTCATCACCCGGGAAGTACGCCGACGCTATGACCACCGTCCGATCAGTTCCGCCTATATTGAGCAGAGTCTGAATCGGCACTAGGTCCCTGGTCAGGAATTCTGAAAGACAAAAGTAGTTAGTTTTATCCCTCAGTAACATGCAGGCTCTAGGGTCTTTGACCCTGGTATCCCATAGTACCTGGGCCCCTACACCTGTCAGTCCTCTCAACTGTCCGCCATAGGTCCAAGGTTCCTGGATCAGTGCCGCCACAAGGTGTTGTTTGGCAAACATCCTCGCAATTACAGCCGAAGCTGCTTTGGCGTGGTGGATGTTCACCTGGGCGAACCTGGCACTGACCCCCCCGCTGCTGTCGTCCATCATGACGACTCCGGAGCCGACGCCCCGGATAGCAGCAATCTCTCCTCCTCTACCTCTGTCGGATCAAAGACGCTTAGGACAGTGATATTACCAACACTGCCCTCCTCATCAGAATCCGACCCTTCCTCCATCGGAGGGGCAGGGGTCGCTCCAGCGTCAACCACAGGTGACGCTGGTTCTGCTGACACTGTAGGTGCCGCGCTAACTATATGCCCCTCAGGAACTTCGGAAGGAACCTCCTCTATTGAAGCCTCCGCTCCCACCTCCTCCACAGGTCTCCTCTGCAGATGAGCCGAGACCTTCCCGAAGCGGTAGTTCATCTGCCCACCACTCCTCAGGATGGCCTCGTACGACGCCTCATCGATGCTCACCCTCAGGAGCTGGCCACCACCATCCTCCCGACAGCTGAGCGTATTCCATACGTTAGTATGAAGGCCCTCATTTTGAGCATCGATGAGCGCCATCGTCACCTCCAGCGCCTGTCCCGCACTCCTTGGTAGGAACACCGTGACGATCCGCTCTTTCGGGATTTCTCCCCCAGACCGGACCGTCAGTTCCACCCCCTTCCACGTCCCCAGCTTAGACACCACCTTCCTGATCCACTCCGCTGTTTGCGGAGTCTCACAGTCCAGCAGCATCATGCCGGGTCTAAAGTAGATGCCCTGGAACTTGAGTTTGAACTCGTATCCCAGGGCCATCTCGGCGACAATGGCATCCTCAAGCGCAGTCAGCTCTTTTGGAGCCAACCCCACTTGAGGATAGTCCTTCGGCAGTATGGCCACCCGCTCAGACATGACCACCTTGGCGTAGGAGATGCCCGGCGCCGCGGTGGGTCCTGTCGTGACCGGGTCGACAACCGCGCGTGCCCCGCTCACCTCGCACGACGAGACTGCTTTACTCTTCTTCGGCGCAGTGCTCGCCTGAGGAGGAGTCAGCGTTTTGTTGCCCCTTTTGTGGGGCCCATCCGCTGGGGGCGCAATACCAGGCTGAGCCCGATGCGGAACCGCCAACTTCCTGGCCTCACTTGGCGCCAAGCCCCTCTGAAGATATCGGATGTACCACCTCGTGCCGCACCCGCTAAGGCCTTCACGAAATGGGTCATCTTTACCACCAGGTTGACCCGGCTCCGGAGCCATGGGAGTAAAACGCCGCCTCCCCCTCCTAGCTTCGGTGGGTGCTAGCCCCTACCTGTCGTGCCATACCAGCCGTGTCAGGTCTCCCAGCCTCACGGATAGGCTCGGGTGACCCGGCACCTCCGGCATCTTTAACAGTGGCAGCTCTTCCTTCTGTGGGTACAAGCCCCAACCCTCCTGCCTGACGTGCCCTCCCAGATGTGTCGGACCGCCCTGCCGCACCATCCCGACCAGAAATGCTGGCCGGCGATCGCACTGCGCTGGACGATCCGGCACCTCCGGCTTCACTGGCACCCCCCCTACTCGGCGCGGGTACTTTCCCCGCCACCCCTCTTTGGTGAGCTACCGCAGATGCGTCGGGCCGCCCTGCAGCAAGATCCGTACCAGACTTGCCGATACGCAATCTCGCTGCTACAGGCGAGCCGACACCTCCGGCAGCGATGTCCGTGGCAGATACACTCCCAGACGGTACATCCTGGCCCCTCCTATTCCATCCAGTCGAACCGTTGCTGGAGCCTTGCGGCCCAAACACCCAGTCGACCGGACCCCTCACCAGCGCCGGCGGCGCTCGCTTGGGACTCTTGTGGCGATGGCCACCCCTACCTCCTCGACTAACGTTCATGGAACTATGCTCCAATCGGTTAGCCGCCTCCGTTGCGGTAACATCCCGCCATACAGTTTTACCTGCTTTCCTACCCATAAATGATCCCACGAGTACGTGATGTAAAAGAAATGCGTGAAACAATCGACGATTATTTAAAAAATTGGCCAAGTGTGTCGCGATCGGAAGACTGTACATCGACGAAAGAACAAAAAAACGAAGAAAAATCAATCGATAGCAAGCTACAACTGTGGTGAAGAAGGACATATATCTAGTCGGTGCAGCCAACCCCAACGTCGTAAACGTTGTCTTGATTGCAATAAGGTGCATAATAAGAACGAGCCAGAAAATTGTGGTAAACCAAACGCTAATGTGCGTAAAACCGAAATCGTACACAATCCGTTTGAAAAAAAAATACAAATAAATAAACGTGAATATACGGCATTCGTGGACACTGGTTGTCAGTGCAGTATGATTCGACGATCGGTTGCCGAAGAAATACCGATTAAGCGGGAACGATGTGTTATAAAAATCAATGGCATATGAGGTGGTACATGTTACGCGAATGAAAAACTTTCAGTTGAAATAAATCTCGATGTCAACGTCACGGTAGAACTTTATGTTGTTAATGACAAATTATTATAATCGGCTCTTAGGACAACAAGTTTTTGAAAATGAAGACATACATGCGCATGCGCAGAAAAAGGCAATGACTTTCGAAAACCGAAAAACAAAAGCGTCAAATGAGAAAAAATGTGAAAACGAAATAGCAGGTGCAAACGAAGTCGAATGTGAAATCGATGATGAACAAACAAAGCAAAAAGTGAAACAATGTTTCAGATTCGGCCGAAAAATAAAATATCGCTTTCGGCCAAATTTCGTTTTCGGCCGAAATTTCTATATTTCCGCCGAAAATTTCGGTTTGATAGAAAAATGTAACAAATAAATAACAAAGATTACACTGATCGACAAAACTGAACTTTTTGTGTGACAAATTCTTATGTATTTTGCCACGCTGGATACGAAAATAATAATAATGAAATTTTTACAGTACCAAAAATGCAATTTTTGTGGCGTTTGCAGAAAAATGGTGCGTGCTGGAAAAATTTAATTATTATTTTCGGATTTAGCGTATCAAAATACATAAGGAACAACCAAGTGGATAAAAGCGGTATGTAACACAAATTTAAGCATTGATCATAGTTTCGAAGAATCAGAAGCGACAAATGTCCTATCGGAGTAGATCTAATACTTTCGCAATGATTTATAAATTTCTACTCCTCTACTACGGTATCAGATTGATCTACTTCCCTCAAGAAATCTACTCCTCAAAATATTATGTGAGTTTCATACAATGCAAAAGTACTATTCTTTCTACAAATCTGCTTCCCCGACAGAAATTTCTACTACTCTCGTAGAACTTCTAGTACTCTACGCATAAACCCATATCACTCGCCTCTCTTGAAATCTAGTACCCTGGCAGTAATTTGTTCTACTCTTGATTTCCACGCATTTGATAGTTTGCTTCTAAATTCATCTAATTCATGATCTAAACTTAAAATGATCGGCCCATATTCATAGTCAAATTAAGCTCCAACTTAACTTTGGTAATCTACTAAGTTGACAGATAATACTCTGAACTGGCAGCTACTAAGCTGGTTCTAAAGTTTAGCAGCTACTAAATACTACTGATAAGCTTAATTATGTACCACTTTATTACATTAAAACTCACAAATGTTTCTTTTATTTTTTCGGTTTCGGCTTCGTTTTCGACCAAAATTAAAAAAAAGAAAATTCGGCCATTTCGGTTTCGGCCGAAAAAAAAATAAAAAATTTCGGCCATTTCGGTTTCGGTCGAAATTAAAAAAAGCGACTTCGGTCGGTCTCTACTTTAAAGGATAATTTCGTAATTTAGTTGCTACAATTAAGTTGTAGATTCCATTTCATAATAATGGCAATGCATATACTAGTTTAGGAAACTAGCGTAGGGTTCAGTGCAGGCGTATATGCTGCCCAGGCACAACTCAAATGTAATTACGGCATTGGTCCGTTATTCCTAAGCTGTGCTTTCAGCGAACGAGAGAAGGGGATTGTGAATCCACGCTCTGACAAGTGAACACATCGTTGCACTGAAGAATTGGTTATAATTTTCTAAAGCGAATATATTTTAACCTGCGGTGCAATTAATGTACAATTATTAAAATTAATTCGATTGATAGCTCTTCGGAAAATAGAAAAGCTAATCGGAAGAGTCGATTTTTTTTACGACTTGTGGCATTTTGGTCATTTTGATCTAGCACGAGGCCAGGAGCTCGCCAGGAGCTCGATACGTGTGCTTCTGCGAGCAGAACTGTGCCGAATTTAAAAGCTGGTGCTTCCGCGACCAGAATTGTTCCAAATACTGAAAGCGTGGTCTTGAGCTTTGCTGGTACTTGAGCGAAAAGACTTGCGCTACGTTTGGACGAGTAGCGTTCCGTGTTAAGCAAGGCGTTTCTGCGCGAACGAAAACTCAGTCAGCGAAGAACCACCGGAGTCTAGGCTCGATTTGTCACGTGCGGCCAATGCAGAGCAGCTGGTTCAGCCGCGTTACTCTGATCGGAACAACAACATACAAGCCTTCTGCTTACTATTTTAACGTCTATTTCATGAATTATTAAAAATAAGCGCCCGCTTCCGTAAAAATTAAATTTTGTTAATTTTATTGTAAATTAATAATTTTCTATTTGTAAAACTGAAATGTCTTCAATTACCTACTACTGTAATCTAATTCATTTCGTTGGCCTAATTTGCTAAATTAGTAATTTACTAAATGCTATTTTTTTGTAGAATTTAATTTAAGATATATGTAGAAAATTTAAAAACATCTACAAAACACAACACGTCGCTGGGCCCAACGTCGGAGATGTGGAGAAATATTGAGTAAGTGATTTGAATTTTTTATTATTAGTAGTATTATATTAGTAGTAAGATTATGTCGTATATATATAAGCAAAACGTTAATAAGACTAACTACCGATTATTTCACACGGTAGTACAATAATTGAGGACATGAACATTTAGAATTTATATTACAAGTTGCAGTTTTCGCTTATTATACAAATCGTATGCGGTTAGGCATATCAAATTATTTTTGAACTTTTGAACCGTAGTCGGATCCGGATTAAATTTAAGTTTGTTTTGAGCTCCTATCAATGTGGAAACGAAGAAGAGACTTAAATGTATCGGATTTGAAATTATTGAATTCATTAAAAACATAAATGATGTTAACCAATGAAATATCGGTTTAATTATTTTATGAATATGGAGTAGGCACCTTAGTCCCTAAGGTTCCATGTAGGGCGAGAAGGGGATGTAAGGTTATCATGAAAATTGGTTGCATTTGGGGCGATTCAGAATCGGTCACGAATCGCCATAGGTAGGGTGGGTAGAGACGACAGCGGAGTACCGATACCAGCTGGGTATCTCCAAATTATTCCAGGTAACAATTACGAGTGATAAAATTGATAGGAGCATGGTATTTTCCTTTAATTTCTGTTTCACGACGAGCTACGCAAGAGCACTACTAGGTGTGCACGCCCTTTCGATTCCCTTAAGCACCGTGATGTGCCTTAACATCATAAGTACTTTAAGGGCACAGTATCATCACACACGACGGTCATTACGCATTTTGGGGCGATTCAGTTATTGAATCGTTCACATCTTAAATATTTATTTTAATAGTATGGTTAACAGCTAACATACTTGTGCTTTGTTGTATTTATAAAAATCTTATAAAATTCTTTAATTTGTTTAGGTATTCAATATTATTTTGTTTCCTAATTGAAATTACGATTTAGTAATTCGTCAAACTAGGATGAGTTTTATTGGTACCGAAGAACTATTTATGTGAAGGTGAATTTTTGTTTGGCATGCGCCGTTTTTGGAATTTAGTTCCATTGCACAAGGTTTAATTTGTTGCACCTTTCAAATTTTTTTTGTTTTCCACTCTTCTGAAAATACGATTTAGTAAGTCGAGCATTGCTACGGTTTAGTCGACGGAAGAGAGAGGTGGAGTTTAGTTTCAATAATAGATTTTTCATTTCAACATGCAGTTAGAGAAAAGCTCTTTTTAAGTTTATTTTATTGTTGAATACCTGGAAGTGGTTAACCCAATACATTCACATTCCCCCTCGCATTGAACCTGGTCGTTTTGAAATTTATCTTGAAAATTTTGACATAATTTTTTTTTGCAATGTCGGTAAGACACAGTTTAGAAAACGTATCCGCGGCGCACGTTACTCAAGACGAACCGGGGTGCGGAGTTTGTTTAGAAGCGATGGATGATACGCAGGCTCTTTCCATTACTTCTTGTAAACATAAATTTCATCACATTTGTATTACGAATTCCTTGAGAGAAAAGAATGAATGCCCGTTATGTCGTCAGCAATGTGACGCCACAAAAATAACTAAAGTTTCTTCAAACAAACGATTGTCATTTTCGAATGAAAATGCGCTTTCGTTTTCACCCAATAGTCGATTATTCCCCGATCGTGTATCTGGCGGTACGAACCAAATTCGTAATAATCGTGTCTCGAACAATCGTTCTCGTAGTTTTAAGAATAATAGAGGTAGAGGCGCGACACCAAAGACTAATCGTCCTGTTACTCGCTCACAAAGGCCAACATAAGATACTCTCGACTGGACATACCGTGAGGCAAGTTTAGAGACTTTTTCTCAAGTTTTGAATTCTAATGGCAATATTGCACAATCTCAACCAACTTTAGATGAGCAACGTGAGATTTGTCAACATGTTAATTTGGATACTAATGTAGAAAATCCTAAATCAAGACCTTCCTTAACTCAAGATGAGATGGTAAATGTTGCCACGAGTATTTCTACTAATATCGCTACTAACATCGTGCAAAATACTCAAAGCGAAATGGTTGAGCTGATGTCCACGTATTTTGATACCACTATTGAACAAATTTTGCAAAGACAATTCAATTCACTGCGAGTTTCGCAAAATAATTCCAATCCAAGAACTTCAGCGGCAGAGCCTGATGATTGGCCTGAAGAGATGCCGTTTTCCGCTCCTAATGATAGACAACCTTCTTCAAATGTTCAGACAAATCAACCTTCGATGGAATAGTCGGTACCTTCGCATTCCAATGTTTGTCCAAGTTTCATTAGTCAACCTGGAAAGGTCGCTAATTTTATACAAAATTGGCAATTAAAATTTGATGGTGCGAAAAATGGAATGGCAGTTGACGAATTTCTATATAGACTAAAATCCCTGACGCGACAGAATTTAAATAACGACTTTCAATTACTTTGCAATAATTTGCACGTTCTTTTTGATGGCAAGGCCAAAGATAGGTATTAGAAATTTCATCGGAAGTATAGTCCATTTTCTTGGGGTCTCTTTAGCACACATTTGACTAAGAGGATATGAGGATACGATATACAACTTTGAACTTTGGGAGAAAATTCTTAAAAGAAGACAGAAAGAAAACGAAAATTTCGATGATTATCATCTGGCAATTGAAGAACTAACAGATCGCTTGCAAGATGAAGTAGGAGAACATGAGATGGTTGAGGTACTGGTTAGAAACCTAAAACCAAATTTGCGACATGAACTATTGCACTTAAATATTACCACTATCACAAAACTTCGCACTGAAGTCCGCAAGCATGAAAATTTCTTTTCGGAGACTAGTTCACAATCTTTTAAATTCAAACCGGCTTGGTTAAAATCTCAAGTATTTGAAATAGATATGGACAGTTCATCAGATGTTGTGGTTGATGAAGAAATAGCGGCTATGCATTCTTCGCGTCCACATTTTGTTTGTTGGAACTGTGATAAACAAGGTCACAGATACGATGATTGCTTAGAGCAACGAAAAATTTTCTGTTACGGCTGCGGAAAGAAAGATACTTTCAAGCCTAAATGTACTAAGTGTAACTCTTCGGAAAACCGAATGAGGGATGCGAACAACCACAACTCGTAAACGCATCCCAAAATATTATAGGAGAACGTAAAGGTGCAAAACCTCACTTAAATTCTGAAGTACATTTCACTGCTAATGATTTACCAGACTTACGCTTACCTGACAGTAACACTATTGATTTTCCACTAAAAATTTTACCTAGACTTACAAATTCTCTAAAACTTCAGCTTAGGCCTCTCATTCCTTATCATCGACGTCTTTACCACTATAATAAAAACTCGTATTCGCCCCTATACATAACAAAACCTAAAAGATGAACTCGTCGATTGAGAAATTTTTGGAGAAACGTAGTTTCGACTCGTAAAAGACTTCTTTCCGCTATTTTTACTAACGCGGATAATAGATTATACACCGAAGTAATTATCCTAAATACCCCTTATTTGGCTTTATTAGATTCGGGTGAAACGATCAGTTGTATAGGATGTTGCTGCTACCGAAATTCTTCCAAGTAATAAAGTAAAGAAATGCTCTGGGTGTGTCAAAACAGCTGATGGCAGTTCATGTTCTGTTGTTGGTAGAATTTTTACGGAGTTGACCTACAAGAATTCCACTAAAACTATCGAATTGTTTATTATACCCAGCCTAAAGCAAAATGTTTATTTAGGCATGAACTTTTGGCATGAGTTCGGTTTGGTTGATTCTATTTCAAGTGCCATCGGTACGATTGCGGAGTTAGATGTTGGCAAGGATGAGGATTTCACTGAGAAACACAAATTGCATATTCTAACTTGCGAGCAAGGAAAGCATTTGAAAACTGTTATTGATATATTCCCATCTTTTGAGAAGGAAGGATTGGGTCATACAAGTCTTTTGGAACATGTTATCGATGTAAGTAGTGCGAAACCTGTGAAACAACGACACTTTTCAGTGTCCCCCGCTATCGAAAAACTAATGTTTGCTGAAGTTGATCACATGCTAGCGTTAGGCGTAATAGAAGAGTCTTCGAGCCCTTGGATTGCAATTGTGTTCTTGTTCGGCGGAATAATAAAAATCGTCTGTGTTTGGATTCACGCGAAGTAAATAAGCATACCGTGAAGGATGCTTACCCCCTCCCTCATATCGATGGAATCCTTAGTCGATTACCACCTGCTCGATTCATATCTGGTTTTGACATGAAGCACGCGTTTTAGCAAATTCCTCTGGAGGAAAAATCTCTTCAAGTTACGGCGTTCACAATACCAAATCGGCCCCTTTACCAGTATAAGGTCATGCCATTTGGATTGTGCAACGCACCACAAACGATAGTTCGATTCATGGATAGGGTGTTGCCTAATAGCCTCAGAACAGACCCTGCCAAAATAATACCAATTCAAGAGTTTCCTGTTCCCAAAACAGTAAAGCAGCTTCGTAGTTTCTTAGGCCTAGCGGGCTGGTATAGGCGGTTTATCGATAATTTCGCTGCCATTACTTTTCCGATGACCGATGTTGAAGTAGCCAAACCTGATAAACTTCAACTTGTGCGTTCGGAAATTTTAGAAAATATTAATAGGGCATTTGAAAATTCAGCTAAACGATATAATTTGCGTAGCTCTACAAAACATGCTATACCGTTTTGTAGAGCTACGCTACGATGAAGTGTACCGCCGTAATTTTATTTTGAGCGATGCAAGCAAACGATTTTGCGCTAAATTTGCACCCACCTTCATTAAAGCAAAAATTATTGGTTTAAAAGGAAATAACATGTATGAGTTAAAATATGGAGACACTGGCAGAACCGCTTTTTTATCACAGAAAAGATATTCAGGCAAGAAAAACTTAATTCACCACGGCAATGGGTCTGTTTGTTTTACGTCATTGTATTGGCAATGAACTGCATTATCAGGTTCCCGGCTTAGAGCTTTTCACAGCTGATTTGCCATGCATTTCAAACATGTAGCACGCTTTGATAATTAACCTAAATGGTTAACTTCCTTTTTCCGACCTCTTTAAAATTTGAACGTTCGAGAAGACAGATCAATCCCAGTCAACCAGAAGGAAAATCCACAGTGACTTAAGATTCGAAATACAAATTTAAAGTTTACTTTTTTTATAGAAAAATTTTATTACATAAATTTTTTTCATTCGTTTGGAATTAAAATATCCACGTAAGTTTTCTTATTTAAAAAAAAAAAAAAATAATTTGCAACGACTTTAGGCTAACCAAATAAAATTTTATTAGCACAAAAATCTGGCCAAATAATTTTGAGGAAATAATTGAAGTCGAGGAACGGTGCGCCAGCATAGATTTGGCTAACCAAATCCCGCAACAGCTTCAAGCATCAACTCAGCCCAAAACCAACCGCACCTACAATCAAGGAATTGGCAACAAACTTATTCTCATTTTCTACAACAACAAAAATTTATCAAATTTTTATACATCTCCTAGAGATTTATTTTTTTTTATCAAATACTTCCTATAGAAAGATCTAGAGAGAGCTAGAGCATTTGATAGGAGTAACGGGAAAATTCCCATAACCAAATCATGTTTCAAAAGGCATATGCGTACAGTTGCTTTAAGAATAAGTTAGTTCTTTTTCTCCGCCGCGAGGATCCACTCGTCTAAACCACGGTTGTGCGTTTGCTTAATTTGTTAATGTAAAGTATACACCCAGAGAAAAAATCGTGTTAAATTAACCAATTTTTAACCAATTTTGTGGTTAATATTTTTCAAACCGATCTTTCAGGTTGTTTTAACAAGATGCTATTGTTAAAAATGACACTCTCCTATATGTGTACGTGTACGTGTGAAGAGGTTTGTGATTAAACTGGGAAAACTGGTAAATATGCGTTCATTCAAATCATTGCCGGTAGCTCAGGGGTTAGGCAGTCGGCCTCATAAAAGGAAGTACGGGGATCAAGTCCCCGTTCCGGAAAAAGTTTTTTTAATTAAATTTTTTTTTATAAAATTGTAAACCACAGTTCTTTCCTTATTTACCATTCTTTAACTTATTTTCAAATTAACATTACCATTTCAAATAGATACCTTTTCACTCTGAACTGGATTTGAACGCCGGACCTTCGGATCTTGAGTTCATCACTTTACCCTCTGTGCTACTGCGCTTCATAAATTCATGTCGTCCAAAGACCAATCTGAATTTGAAATCTAAAAATTTCTATTTAAAAAAACTTTTTTCAACTCAGACGAGATTCGAACACGGGACCTAATGTTTATAAGTTCCGCATCTACACGCTGTGCCACTGAGCTTCTTTCGCTCAGGTCGACAAAAACAGATTTGTTTTGAAAATCAAAAATTTCTTCTGTTTATTTTCAAATTTTCCATTTGACAGAATGGTTGAACCTATTTTTATTTTCAAAAAAAAATTTCTCATTTGTGTAAATGTGTGCGTTTTGCTTCGAAAAATTTTTCTCATTTCTGTAAATGTGTGCGTTTTGCTTCGATTTTTGTCAATGTATTTGTAGTTTTTTGGAATTGTTTTTGTTTTGCGTACAAATGTTTTTCATGTAAATATAACATGAATCGTGTTAATTAAAATACATGAAGATTTCTCTGGGTGTATATTAAAATCGAAGTAAAACCTATTCCCGAGTTAAAGAAAAACCAAAACGAAAAGTAGCGATTAAATGGAGTAATAATGTAAGAAAAGAAAAAAAAGAAAAAGAAAGAAGGAAAAAAAAAATTAGAAAATTAAAAAAGAAATTAGTAATTATTATAGACAAATTTAAAGAAGTTAATAAATGAAGTTTTTTTTTGGTTAGCGAAATTCAGCGCTAAAAAAAAAAAAAATATAAAAAAATTTGATAAAAAAAAAAAGAAATATACATAAAATAGGGTAGAGCGATGAATAAATTTTTTTCGGTGTAGATTTTGCCAGAGCGGAGCATCGTTGGAAGGCCTTCACGCGATCCCGGGAAAATGAACGGTAAGTCACTCCATTATTAACTTACTAAATTTATTTTCGCTCTTCTCTTTATGACAACTCAAAAAGAGCAACCAAATTAAAGACCAGATAAAGGGTCATTGAACTTTGTATATAATAAAAAAATAATATATATGGAAACGAAACGAAACACCTGACTGCTATTTCACAAATTCAAATTTTTTTTTGATATAATTTTTTTTTTTGCGCTTTCTTTTTCTCTTAATGTTTTCTAGTTATTTTAAATGAAAATTTCAAACATAGAAATTTATATAAAATATTAGTAATTATCTTATAATCTCCAAAGCTAACCTGAATATATATATATTTACCACATTTAATTTTTTTGAACATGCTATTGTTAAGGTCCTTTAATATCACTGATTATATGCATTCGTTACCTTTTATAATTCACGTTTGAATTAGTTAATAAATCCATAATTATGAATTGGTAAAAACTTTCTTTGACATGGTCTGAAATTTAGTAGGTTGTAGGGGTAATTATTGGGACTTTACCAATATTCCTAAAGTCATGGAGGGAGGGTATAGAGCGGCTAATGTCATCTCAGGCTGCTAACAATAAATGTACAAGGTCCAATTCGTCATGATGTTGTTGTCTGTTGCAATCCTGTCTGTCTGATTCGTTTCCGGATATGGTTGATCGTATGAATATGTTAATCGTGTGCATATTATCTTTTTGTTATGCTACGAATACGGCATGTAGTTTAGCAAATCCATAGCTACTTACATTGAACCCTCGAAACTGAAGCTACCGGGACAAGCCAGATGCACACGGGGTAGCTATAGATTATCAAACCTCAATTCTTCCATCTGCTAACTACCAACAACTTCGTGCCACATTAATAATTTCCATTGAGTTGTAGCGTTCATAACACCGAGCTGCTTAAGAAAAGTAAAACTTTTGTATGGAACGAGGACGCTCAAGCTGCGTTTCAGAAACTAAAATGAATGCGAACTTCTTCTCCCATTTTAAGAACACCTGATTTTTCGAAACCTTTTCTGTTGTTATGTGATGCTAGTTTAGTTGGACTAGGCTGCGTACTTGTGCAATGCAACGAAAATGGCGTCGAGATGCCCATCGCTTTCATGTCAACTAAGTTAACGAGAACACAGCAAAATTATTCCGTGACGGAATTGGAATGTCTGGCAGTAATTCGAGGTATTAAGAAATTTCGCTCATATATTGAAGGCCAAGACTTTACCGTGATCACAGATCATGCGAGTCTGCAATGGCTAATGAGACAGAAGGACCTTTCAGGAAGACTTGCTAGGTGGTCCCTTAAACTTCAGAGTTTCACTTTTACTATCAAACACCGTCGCGGTACAGGAAAGGAAATTGAAAAGTGAAAGTCTTACCTTGAAAACCGATCCGAAAAAAACTGAAAATAAACACTGTTTACATGTGTTTATTTTCAGAAACACATATAAAGTGAAAGTGCAAAAAACATCAAATCTACCAACACTCCATCGTTGGAAACTGATATTGGCGACGATCAACACCAGTTCTGCCGTCCACCACCCTGAAAGTCTACAGGGCCACAGATTGGATGCTCGGGAAGTTGCAAACCGAACTAGCCCGTGCTGTACGAGCACCGAGTCGCAGTGAGCACAAGTTATCATAGTTATCACTTTTTTTTCACATTTGGTTGTATTACTAATTAACTTTACAAATTACTAATACACAATATTACAAACTTTCAAAAAAACAATTTAAACTTAATAAATAAACACCAATAGCAGGTGCGATTGCGCCAGAAGAGATAAACAACATCGAAACGAACAGCTGGGACTGACATATAGGTATAATTAAAATATTAAAAAAAAATAATAATAATAATAATTATATATAAATAAACAAATAAATCAGATAATAACAACAATAAATAATAAACAAATAAAAGGTAAATAAAACAAGTATGGGGCTAGGTCGCACCCCCGTCAAGGGGGTAGGCGAACATGAAGAAGCCGAAGGAGGAACGGAAGAAGACGTAGGAGCAGCGACAGCAATGGAGCAGGCAATTACGGTAGAACCAGAAACCTCGAAAACACCAGAGCGATACCGATCGCGATCGCTGTCACCAGTATCTACACCAAGAGGTGAGCAATCGGTAAACCAACGCGTGATTCTCATAGGGAAAAGACGAAAGGAACGATCTTCATCGAAAGACGATACCGCTGTCCAAAACCAGGAGAATTCTGCCCTTTTGCAACTGGGCCTAAGGTTAGAGGAGCTTGAAACCATGATGGGAGACGGTAGACGCACTATCCACCAGCCAATGAGATCACTGGTGAAAAACATTGTCATGTTACACAAGCGAGCAATGGGCGAGACATCCCGAGAAGAGATACGTGGGGATACGGCGAGCCAGGACAAATACTCCCAGGCTACACCACTGCCAAAAGTGTTTTTGGGGTGTTAGCAAAGAGGGGGTAGCTGCAGCAGAACCTAATGCACCACCTACAAAAATAATAATGCGAGCAGCAAAGCCTAACGCAGTAACAAAAAATCAACAGCCGAGGGAGTGATCCGTGCGAATCACACAATCTGGAACCGATGCAGGGAAACAGCCAAAAACTGATATCGTAAATGGTGATGACTGGACAAAAGTCAGCAAAAGGCGCAAAAATAGAAATCCTGAGTTAGCTGTAACTTAAAGCAGACCCGATACAGAAAAAAGAAGACACATAGGGAAACCGCCGCGTCCTGATGCCATAGTCATCTCAAGAACAGGGGATATGTCGTATGCCGATATGCTAAAGTCGATAAAAGCGAAACCAGAGTTGAAGCAGCTAGGGGAATGTGTCAACAAAATCCGAAAGACTGCAAAGGGGGGAACTCTACATTCCACGTCTTAGCTGAGCTAAGAACCAGCGCTGAACTCGCCTTGCAAGGTACAGCGAACGTACGAATGCTTAGTCAAGAAAAGACTATCGAGTGCCGTGACATCGACGAAGTCACATGTGCAGAGGAGTTATGCGCAGCAATCGATGAACAGTTCACCAGAGGAACTATCCAAGTAGGGGATATAAAATCAATGCGCACAACACGAAAGGGAACACAAACAGCTGTAATTCGCCTCCCCGTTAGAGTCGCCAATATGCTTATAACAGCAGGGCATGTACGAGTAGGCTGGGTAAGATGTAGGATACGTGAACGCATCAGCCCAACCCGTTGCTACAGGTGCATGGAATTCGGACACATGGCGAAGAACTGCAGAAACCCAGAGGACCGCACAGGAATATGCTTCAGATGCGGCATAAAAGGGCACCTAGCCAGAAAATGCGAGGAAACCCCACGATGCATAATCTGCAAACCTGGTGATGAGGGAGGAAATGCGCACCCGACTGGATGCTTCCAATGCCCGGTATACAAAGCGGCACTAAAAACAGCCCAAGGCTATGTTTAAGTGCGTCCAAATAAACCTAAACCACTGTGAAGCCGCCCAGGAGCTATTGGAGCAGACGATAAGAGAGCACAAGGTAGATGTTGTACTAGTTGTTGTACTAGTGTTGTGAACAGTACAAAGCTCCGGCAGGCAACGGGAACTGCATAGAGGATAAAACCCAGAAAACCGCAATCTGGACCTGTGGAACTCTGCCTATTGAATGGAAAGCCAATAAATGTCACGATGGTTTCGTATGCGGAAAAATAAATGGAGTGTACGTCTACAGCTGTTATGCGCCCCCTAGCCTCAGCATAAGCGATTTCACCGACATGCTAGACAGACTGCGGCTGACGCGAGGCTAAAGACAACTATAATCGCAGGCGATTTTAACGCATGGTCAACTGTATGGGGCAGCAAGTAAACAACAAAAAGAGGAGAGGTGCTTCTGGAGTCGCTCGCCAGCCTTGAGTTGGTACTACTAAACCAAGGAACAAAAAATACATTTAGCAAAGGAGGTGCAGGATCCATAATTGATCTTACGTTCGCAAGCAGGTCACTGTCCAAGCTAATCCAATGGAGAGTCTCTGATATCTGCACTCATAGCGACCACAATGCCATCGTCTTCGAACCACGACCTTGCCAGCGCTTCCGGATGTCACGAACGGCACCCAAAGCACAGAAAAAGTGATGGAAACACAAGGAGCTAGAAACGGAATTGCTAGAACTAATGCTGGACGACATGGTGACGCTCAACCGTAATGCAGAAACAAATGCAACGCGCATTAAAATATGGCTGACGAATGTATGCGATGCAGCAATGCCACGTAAAGGAGCACCACTTTACTGGTGGAACAGTAAAATCGCCACACTGAGATCAGAATGTCACAAGCTCAGAAGAAGACACCAAAGGTCAAGAGGTCGAAGCGACCATGCCCAATTGCAAGAAGAGTTCAAGTCCAAAAGGAAAGAACTAAGAAAGGCGATATCCAGTAGTAAAAGCAGTGCCTGGACAAAGCTGAGAGGCGACGTAGAAAAAAATCCGTGGGGCGGAGCCTTCAGAATCGTCTTCACAAAGATCAAAGCCAAAAGTGGAAACGCACCAGTATCACCCACAATCATGTACGACATAGTCAGTGGTCTCTTCCCGAGGAATGAACCACTTAGACTACCCCGTACAATTAAATGTAAGGATGAGCGAAATCCCAGCAGTTACCATCGATGAGCTTCTTGAAGCCGCGGGTAGAATAAAGGCCAATAAAACTCCTGGCCTGGTATCCCAAACGGAGTAGTAAAAATCGCAATGCGTAAGAGACCATCACTATTTTGTGACCCCTACACCACGTGCCTAAACGAAGGCACGTTCCCGGTAAGATGGAAAAAACAGCGCCTAGTACTCATACCGAAGGGTGATAAGCCCCCAGAACAGCCCCCAGAACAGGCCTCGTCGTACCGCCCCCTGTGTATGCTGGATACAACAGGAAAAGTTCTAGAACGCATCATATGTACGCGCCTAGAGAAACTCACAGAAGGAGCAAATGGACTTTCCGAAAAGCAGTACGGTTTTAGGAAAAGTAGATCGACGGTTGACGCTATAGCTGCGCTGTGCGACATCGCTCGTAAAGCTCTCTCAGAGAAACGATGGCTAGAAGGCACGAAACAATATTGCGCAGTGGTTACATTGGATGCAAAAAATGCGTTCAACTCGGCAAATTGGAGCTGAATAATGTTAGCTCTGAACACTATGCGCGTACCAGACTACCTGATCCGAATAGTGGCAAGCTACCTCGATAGAAGGACACTCATGTACGACACAAATGAAGGAGCAAAAAAATACCGAATAACTGAAGGGGTGCCCCAAGGATCGCTCTTAGCACCACTGCTGTGGAACATTATGTACGATGGTGTGCTAAAAATGCCAAAGCCTCCAGGAGTAAACATAATTGGATACGCAGATGACATAGCGTTAGTAATAGTGGCTAAACGATTAGAAGACGTTGAAAAGCTGTGCAGTGAAACCATGCTCCAAACGAAAGGTTGGCTCGAAATCGCCGGTTTAAAAATGCTGATCCCAAACATCCAACTATGGATAAAACGGGCATATGGAGAGGTAAACTACCAGCTGACCCAATGGATCACTGGCCATGGCTGCTTTAGAGAGTACCTGCACAAGTATAAACATGTGGACGATCCATACTGTTTGTACTGCACAGAAAGTCGAAAATGCGCACCATGTTCTAGTAGAATGTGGAAGGTTTGAGAAAGCACGAAAAACGTTGGAACAACGTATCGGAGGTTGGAACAACGTTTCAGACAGCGCGCAAAAATACTCCCTTTGGACCACTTGTCCTCCAGCCACAGTCCGACGATGGCAACAGCTCCACTTCACCACTCAACAAAAAAAACACAATTTAAAAAAAGAAAAGAAAATTATCCAACTTTTGGAAACAAATAATTTAATTAAATTTAAGAAAAAAACCAAAGCTTTTGCCACTCTCCTTCTACCCTGCTCAAAAAGAACTAAACGAAATTAGAATATATGAGCGCCTATGACGCTCACTTTCCATTTATCTTCCCACATACATAGAGTGCGGCTTACGCAGAAACCAGTGTCCGCAGTCGGGGCTTCACCCATACCTATATGCGAAAAATCTCTTCAGATTTTTCTAGGTGTGTTTGGCAAATTTACAAATACCCTCCTGCACCCACCAAAATGAAATATACATTTTGGCGGCACTCATGTACGTATAGGCGACAGCATAAATGTTCTCAAATTCCTCTCCCTCAAACAGGTTTAAAAAGTACAAAAGCTTTAGTCCAGGTTTTGACAATTTACTATTGTAATGGCGAGGCTGGCAATACCCTCATCGGATCGCCGCCGCTCACTGAGCTAACTTAACGAAAGCAAAAGCGAAAGAAAGGAGAAGAAAGCAGGAGAACTTTGACAGCTCAAACAAAATATTCTGTTTTCTTCTTCCGCGCGCCGGCCGCATTTCGCCCGCGAGTGTCGAATTTGTTTTGCTTAGCAAATTAAGCAAAACAAATATATTTATAAAAAAAAAATTAACATTCAATAAAATCGTGCAGTGCGTTCTTTCGGTTAGTGCGTGTGAAATTTTGTTCCTTCGATTTTGTTCGCCCGTCGCCCCGAACAAAAGGGAAACAAAAAAACATAACAAAACAAACAATACAACAAAACAACAACAACTGTGCCGCGAATTTATACCGCGACAAAATCACGGCGATCCTACTCATTAGCAAAATGATGGCATCGAGAGAAACGTGGGACGTAGCCAACCATATCATTGCGGGGATCATGCAACGGGTGCGGCAAGATGAACAACGAAACAGAAGGCTGTAAATAAGAAGAGAAGGTTTTAAACCTAATCCTGCCTTGTGAAGAAATGCTTTCACTAGTGGTACCACAGGGGTGATACAGGACAGCGAAATACGCGTAGGTGGTTTTAGTGAGTAAAAATCCCACACTATTGGCAATGCAGGAGCAACCAATGTTTTTTGAAGATTTCCACCTACCAACAGGATAAAAAAAACAGAAAATGTCGTAGCCGATACACTTTTTCGGCGACCTGAAGAGATAAGCGAATTAGAAGATATTGGTCCCATTGTAGATTTATCGTCGGAACATTTTGGCTGGGTAGAGTATAAAAATCTGATAGATAGAATTACGCAAAATCAGTCAAGACTTCCCGATGTTAAGGTTATGGATAAATTTCTTTATAAGCGAACCGAGCATTACGTTGGTGAAGACGAGCAGGAGTCAAGCGCATGGAAATTATGGATTCCTCACCCTTGGTCCCTGATGTTCTGTTCCGAGCGCATAATCCATTTTTATCTGCTCATGTTGGCTCAGGGAAAACTTTAGAGAAGATTCGCCGATACTTGTTTTGGCCAGGTATGGTGTCGCAGATAAGAGAGTATATACGAAAGTGTGAAACGTGTCGATGCACAAAAAGCCCAAAATTCTGTGTTGACCAATTATCTCAGATCGCCCATTTCAAAAATTATTTCTCGATATTTTAGGCCCATATCCCCGTTCGAAAACAGGTCAAATTGGATTACTTACAGTCGTTGATCATTTGTCAAAATTTCATTTTCTCAAACCACTTAGAAAATTTACATCCAATTTGCGAATATCTGGAAGATAATATCTTTTATACATTTGGGGTCCCGGAAACAATCTTGACTGACAATTAAATCTGGGTGGTTCGAATCATTTTTAACTCGTTTCGGCATTTCTCATATGTGCACTGCAATATACTTCCCTCGAGCTAACTCGTCGGAAAGAGTAAACCGTTCAATTATAGCAGCCATAAGAGCGTATATTGTGAAAGACCATTCTTCTTGGGATGCGCATATTAGTGAAATATCATGCGCTTTGCGCAGTACTGTTCATCAAAGTACGGGTTACTCGCCATATTTTCTTTTATTCGGACAAAACATGCTTTTACATGGAAAGGATTACGAACTCTTGAGAAAAGTTAATTTATTAACTGATGACACCTCAGTCTGATGCAATGAACTTGACTCGGCAAAGGGCGAAAGAAAATATGAGCGTAGGGTTCAGTGCAGGCGTATATGCTGCCCAGGCACAACTCAAATGTAATTACGGCATTGGTCCGTTATTCCTAAGCTGTGCTTTCAGCGAACGAGAGAAGGGGATTGTGAATCCACGCTCTGACAAGTGAACACATCGTTGCACTGAAGAATTGGTTATAATTTTCTAAAGCGAATATATTTTAACCTGCGGTACAATTAATGTACAAATATTCTGATCTAGCACGAGGCCAGGAGCTCGCCAGGAGCTCGATACGTGTGCTTCTGCGAGCAGAACTGTGCCGAATTTAAAAGCTGGTGCTTCCGCGACCAGAATTGTTCCAAATACTGAAAGCGTGGTCTTGAGCTTTGCTGGTACTTGAGCGAAAAGATTTGCGCTACGTTTGGACGAGTAGCGTTCCGTGTTAAGCAAGGCGTTTCTGCGCGAACGAAAACTCAGTCAGCGAAGAACCACCGGAGTCTAGGCTCGATTTGTCACGTGCGGCCAATGCAGAGCAGCTGGTTCAGCCGCGTTACTCTGATCGGAACAACAACATACAAGCCTTCTGCTTACTATTTTAACGTCTATTTCATGAATTATTAAACAAGTTTTGTGCGAGCGCTAAAAATAAGCGCTCGCTTCCGTAAAAATTAAATTTTATTAATTTTATTGTAAATTAATAATTTTCTATTTGTTAAAATGAAATGTCTTCAATTACCTACTACTGTAATCTAATTCATTTCGATGGCCTAATTTGCTAAATTAGTAATTTACTAAATTCTATTTTTTTGTAGAATTTAATTTAAGATATATGTAGAAAATTTGAAAACATCTACAAAAACACAACACGTCGCTGGGCCCAACGTCGGAGATGTGGAGAAATATTGAGTAAGTGATTTGAATTTTTTATTATAAGTAGCAATTGGTAAGATTGTGTCGTATATATACAAGCAAAACGTTAATAAGACTAACTACCGATTATTTCACACGGTAGTACAATAATTGAGGACATGAACATTTAGAATTTATATTACAAGTTGCAGTTTTCGCTTATTATACAAATCGTATGCGGTTAGGCATATCAAATTATTTTTAAACTTTTGAACCGTAGTCGGATGCGGATTAAATTTAAGTTTGTTTTGAACTCCTATCAATGTGCAAACGAAGAAGAGACTTAAATGTATCGGATTTGAAATTATTGAATTCATTAAAAACATAAATGATGTTAACCAATGAAATATCGGTTTAATTATTTTATGAATATGGAGTAGGCACCTTAAGATCCCTAAGGTTCAATGCAGGGCGAGAAGGGGATGTAAAGTTATCATGAAAATTGGTTGCATTTGGGGCGATTCAGAATCGGTCACGAATCGCCATAGGTAGGGTGGGTAGAGACGACAGCGGAGTACCGATACCAGCTGGGTATCTCCAAATTATTCCAGGTAACAATTACGAGTGATAAAATGGATAGGGGCATGGCATTTTCCTTTAGTTTCTGTTTCATTTATTTTTACTTTTCGGTTGCGTTTTTTTTTTTTTTTTTCGCAAAGTGCACATAATTAATGTTGATTTGTTGTGGCGTTTAGGGTTTTGAAAAGATCCCCGACAACCCGACGAGCTACGCAAGAGCACTACTAGGTGTGCACGCCCTTCGATTCCCATAAGCACCGTGATGTGCCTTAACATATTAAGTACTTTAAGGGCACAGTATCATCACACACGACTGTCATTACAAATGATTGACGATTTTCTACCGAAGGATATCATTGCAAAATCGACGTCCGAGTACGCCAGTCCAATGCTCCTTGTGAAAAAAACCGGCGGCGATCGATTGTGCGTCGATTCCATACGACTCAACAAATGTTTGAAAAGCGAAATTTATCCTACACCAAATATAGAGGAACGATTACACGAAGCCAAACGTTTTAAATATTTCACGACATTGGATATGAATAGCGGGTAATATCAGATTCCAATAGAACGCGACATCCGAAAGGTTGCAGCCTTTATTACAACCGAAGGACTGTGACAGAAGTGCGTTAATTCCTGGGTTTAAGTGGATATTTTCGTAAATTCGTACCAGCTATGTGTACCGTTACGAAAACTGCTGCGCAAAGAGCAGAAATTCGAGTGGACAGACGAACAAGAAAATGCATGTAACAAACTAAAAACAGCATTAACATCGAAACCAGTTATCACGGCGGAACATGAATTACACACGGATGCGAGCACGATTGGACTAGCTGGTATTCTATTGCAAAAAGAAGGTAACGAGTGGAAACCGGTTGCATTTTATAGCAGAGCAACGAGCGACGACGAAAGTCAATTCCATAGTTATGATCAAGAAACTTTGGCGATGGTTGAATCACTAGAACGATTTAAATACTACATCAACGGTAAATCAATCAAGGTGGGGACAGATTGCAGTGCAAATCGGCAATGGACAAAAAGGAGTTAATACCACGAATCGCTAGATGGTGGCTAAGTATTCAAGATTATGAAATCACCATCGAGCATAGATCTGGACAACGAATGTGTCACGTGGACGCCTTGAGTCTCGCGCTTGTTGAGAAATCACACGATATGGATACAGCCTCACTACGAATTGCAAAAGTAGACGTCAAAGAACATGATTGGTTATACGCCATGCAAATTCAAGATGACCGAATCAACGAAATTATTGATGAGCTTCAGAAAAACAACAAAAAGACGAACAACGAATACGTTGTCGATTGCGGACGGCTCTTTCGAAAAGAAGAAGAGTGCAAACTATGGAAATATATTGGAAATACCGAAAAATCTTCGCTGGAAAGATTGTGAAAGGTTGCCACGACAATGCAGGTCATCTCAGTGTAGATCGCACGATGGAAAAACTACAATCAACATTCTGGTTCCCGCCAATGCGCAACTTCGTTAAGAAATATATTAATGCTTGTGTGGAATGAGCTTACAACAAACAACCGGGAGGGTGAAAAGAAGGAGAATATCACTACAGTGACATCGAGCCGATACCGTTCATCATCTTCGACCATTTCCGAAAAGCAGCAATTGAAACGAACACATCCTGGTGCTGATGGATGCTTTTACAAAATTCATAATCATACGAGCAGTCAAAAGGACAGCAACATGTTATACCAATACTACAAGAAGTAAGCAGCTATGTTTGAGTACCTACACGCATCGTTACCGAGAGAGGAACAGCCTTCACGTCTAAAGAATTTAAACAATATTGCGATGACAACGATATCAAACACGTCCTGAACGATGTACGAACGCCCCGCGCAAATGGCCAAGCAGAACGCGCAAATCGAACGATATTATCGATGTTGTTGCCGCCAACATCAGCTGATCGACGATGGGACAGCACCTTACGAGGTATTCAGTGGACAATGAATTCCATAATCAACAAGTCAACGGGTCGTACGCCACAAGAATTACTCTTCTTCAAACTACGCGATATATTGCAAAAAAAATATATTGGCGCTACCTCATGAAGACGTTTCAGTGGAAGATGAACTACAGCACGATCGAGAAGTAGTAGCAGCACGAATCAATCAGCGACGAGAAACAGCAAAACAGTGGTTCGATGCTAAGCATAGTACGCCTCTCGTATATAACGACGGAGACTTCGTATTAGTCGAAAATGAACCACATCACGAAAAATCAAGCCACGATACACCTGTTCTCTCTCTTTTGATGCGGTCGCAAGTTTTTTCGGCTCCACAAAATATCAAAAATAAACACGGAAAAAATACACGTAGCTAAACATAAAGTCCGTGAAAAAAAACTAAAAAGTGACCATCTCTATTTTGCATGCAGTCGCCATCGTCGGAGCCACTGCGAAACACTTAAAAAACAATAAACGTGAAATAAATATCGCAAACAATGGGAATAAAACATTCCTCAAAAAAATCGAACGCGTCTCTCACACCAAATTCTGCATCCCACTCACTCGAAAGCGAAACAGATGAAGAAAGTGTGCAAATTCCTCGTTACTCCCGCTCAGAACTTAAATGAGCAAAAAAAATTTGTCGATAAGTTAAAAACAACAAAACTTCAAAGCTCTATCTCTAGAGAGCAAAATATAAAGGCAACGGCAGCGCAGACAGGCATTGACGCCTACTTCAAACGAAGAAGTTCTCCTACCGGAAATATGAATTCTTCAAAAATGCAAAAGACAAAAGACTAATCCGAAAGTCCAAAAACCACCACTTACGTGAAAAAAACTCAAATCCCCTAATAAAAATAATTTCCCAAATCATTGGTGACCACACATTTCATGTAATCCCTATTCTCAAGCGAAGAATTCATGAAACTAAAATTCAAGTCCATAGCGAGGCGAATTATAGAAAAATTATCGAATCCTTCGATAATTCAAAAAAGAGCTATTACACATATCAACTCAAAAGCTCCAAAGGTATCTCCGTTGTCCTGAAAGGCATTGACTGGTTTGTTGAATGCAATGAAATCAAAAGCGCTTTAATTGAAGAGCGCTTACACGTTAAATCCGTTTTTAACATACAAAATTGAGATAAAATTCCCCAACCACTATTCCGAGTGGAACTGGAATTTGATCCAAAGTCCCTAAAAAAGGGGGAATCTCACCCAATTTACTCACTGCGGTATCTCCTCCATCGCAAAATTACAGTGGAAGAGCCTCTTAAGCGCCGAGGACCAATTCAGTGCCAAAATTGCCAAGAATACGGTCACACAAAATCGTATTGCACACTTCCCAGCGTGTGCGAAATATGTGGTAATCCCACACCACAAACTTGTGCAAAAAAAATAAAGAGGATGCAAATGTTAAAAAATGCAGCAATTGCGTTGGCAACCATACCGAAACTATAGAGGCTGTCCCATCTACAAATCCTTCAAAAGCAAGGCTATTCCCAAAGCTGATGCTTTCCCCCTAAAACAGGATTTAAGAAAAATCTCAACAAATCCCTCACAATCCAACGTACCTACTTATGCAAATCCCATTATAAATCAAGGCGTTTCCTACGCCAGCGCTTTAAAAGGACAAAACTCGGTACCCGAGTTCACGCAACCTGCTCCTCCTTGCAGTTCTCTTGAACAAACTCTGCAAGTGTTTATACAAAATATGTCACAATTTATGTCTGGTATGCAAAATATGATGCAAGAAATGCTTAAAAATCAAAGTCTTTTACTACAACATCTCATGTCTAAAACATGAAAGGTTTAAAAATATCATTTTGGAATGCAAACGGCCTGTGTCTTCACAAACTAGAACTTCTCGAGTTCTTGAAAGAGTGAAGCATAGACGTTATGCTAATTTCTGAAACTCACTTCACTGAAAAACTTTTTTCAATCTACCTGGATATAGACTCTATGACACAAAGCATCCAAGCGGAAACGCTAGAGGTGGTTCCGCTATTCTCATTAAAAGCCGAATAAAGCATTACGCTCTAAAGAATTATTGCACAGAATATATTCAAGCGACAAGTATTTCTCTCGATAAACCTAAGAGGCCTAACATTAACAGCTATATACAAAATAACTGAGCAACAATTCCTGACTTTTTTCCATTCTCTTGGACCAAAGTTTCTTGTTGCCGGCGACTTCAACGCCAAACACACATATTGGGGCTCTCGCCTAATATCACCAAAGGGCAGGCTCCTGTTGAACTCTGTCAACAGACTCGGCCTAGACGTTGTCTCCTCTGGCACTCCAACTTGTTGGCCAACTGACAGTCGAAAAACTCCCGACGTCATTGACTTTGCAGTATTTAAAAATGTAAAACGGAGCCAATTGACTATAGAATCTTCTCTACATCTCTCATCAGACCATACGACTACCATTATCACAATAAAGTACACCCCAAGCTCTGAGGTCAACCCGCCAGATAAATTGACTAGTAAACTCACAAACGGGACGATTAAGAAAAATGAACTTATGGAGGCAATAAATAAATGCTGGATCCAAAAAAAGCACCAGGACCAGACTTGAGAACGCCCACAATGATAAAAGAACTGCCATCAGCTGCAATAACCCATTTATTGCACATATTTAACGCAATTTTTAGAACATGTCACCACCCAGATGATTGGAAACTTTCTCAAGTTACAATGATTCCCAAACCTGGAAAAAATCCCAACAATGTGACTTCATACCGCCCCATAAGTTTGCTCTCTGTGTTATCGAAACTCTTCGAAAAACTTCTAATAAAATTGATTTTACCCAAAATTACAGAAAAACAAGTGATTCCCGACCACCAGTTTGGCTTCCACGATTCAATAAAAAGCACTTTTGAAAAGAAACAGTAATGCTCCGCTGTTTTCCTTTTTATCACCCAGGCCTGTCACGAAGGACTTATTTACAAATTACAGCATATTCTCCCCGCTAATATGCACTGCCTACTTAAAAACTATCTCACGAATAGAAACTTTGTAGTAAAATATAAAAGCTTTGTCTCCCGAAACTACGAAATACTGGCCGGAGTACCTCAAGGCAGTGTCCTCGCGCCCCTGCTTTATATTCTCTATACTGCAGATATGACCAAAAGCGATAGAACTCTTATATCTTTGCTGACGACACTGCTATCCATTCAAACCCAGACATGGCAACTCTTTACGTGCAGAAACACTTGGACACTCTAAGTAATTGGCTATCACGATGGAAAATCAAAGTCAACGAATCCAAAAGCTGTCACTTAACCATCAGCCTAAGAAGGGGCACGTGCCCTGCTCTGAAGATAAACGGCCAAGTTGTCCCTGAAAGTTCCGGAACCAAGTATCTTGGAATGCACCTCGATCGTCGACTCACATGGCATAAGCACATTCAATCCAAAATCACCCAGATTAAACTAAAACAGTTGGAACTAAATTGGCTAATCTGAAAGGCATCTAAGCTAAATCTCACATACAAAGTCCAAATATACAAAAGTATAATAAAACCCATATGGACATATGAAATTGAGCTCTGGGGCACTGCCTCCAGAGAGTCTAATCTAAAATCCTGCGACAAATTGCCAGTGCCCCTTGGTATATAAAAAACACTAGAGACCTGAATATACTGGAAGTAAGAGACGAAATCCCGAAATTTACCACGAAGTACAAGCAGAAGCTCATGTTTCACCCAAACATTCTAGCTAGAAACCTGCCAAGACCGCGGAATCCCTCACGTCTTAAGCGAAACTAATTATTTCCCATATATTAGACATATCATGCCCAACTCAATGGACGAAGGGCAGAACTAAACATAGTATAGAATTAAGTGACATTTTGAAATCCTTTCTGAAATCTTATTGTTAGATCTAAAATAACTTATTTAGATGATTCAATAAATAAAGTGTTGAATAAAAAAAAAAATCGCCTTCGGGCTTTGTGTTTTAACTGTCTTTCGGGAATTGAGCTTCAACTGTCCTTCGGGAATTGTGCTTCAACTGGCCTTCGGACATTGTGCTTCAACTCGCCTTCGGGCTTTGTGCTTCAACTGTCCTTCGGGAATTGTGCTTCAACTGGCCTTCGGGCTTTGTGCTTCAACTGTCCTTCGGGAATTGTGTTTGAACTTGTCTTCGGGCCTTGTGCTTCATTGAATATTATAAGTATTCGAAGTTAGCCGAACGCTGAATACGATTGCCAAAAGCTGAAGTACGCCGAGTACGACAACACGATTGCCGAAAACCCGAATGTAGCCGAAGTCAGCCGAAGACAAAATAATAAGGTAAAGCACCGATTAGTCGATAGTGAATCGCCAAGCCACCGCTTAATTCACCAAGGTATCCCGAATACAAAAATCGACAGGCTTTATCAATGGCCATAATCGACCGTATATCATCGAATTCATACCTCAGCCTTCGACAAAACTAAACAAAGATGGCTTCAAACGAAGACGACATCACAAACTTATGGAGGCAATAAATAAATGCCTGGATCCAAAAATAGCACCAGAACCAGACTTGATAACGCCCACGATGATAAAAGAACTACCAAAAGTTGCAATAGTCCAATTATTGCACATTTTTAACGCCATTCTCAGAACATGTCACTACCCAGATAATTGGAATCTTTCTCAAGTTACAATGATTCCCAAACCTGGAAAAAATCCCAACAATGTGACTTCATACCGCCCCATAAGTTTGCTCTCTGTGTTATCGAAACTCTTCGAAAAACTTCTAATAAAATTGATTTTACCCAAAATTGTAGAAAAACAAGTGATTCCCGATCACCAGTTTGGCTTCCGCGAAAAGCATGGCACTATCGAACAAGTGCACCGTATTGTAGACTCAATAAAAAGCCCTTTTGAAAAGAAACAGTACTGCTCCGCTGTTTTCCTTTTTATCACCCAGGCCTTCGATAAAGTCTGGCACGAAGGACTTATTTACAAATTACAGCATATTCTCCCCGCTAATATGCACTGCCTACTTAAAAACTATCGCACGAATAGAAACTTTGTAGTAAAATATAAAAGCTTTGTCTCCCGAAACTACGAAATACTGGCCGGAGTACCTCAAGGCAGTGTCCTCGCGCCCCTGCTTTATATTCTCTATACTGCAGATGTGACCAAAACCAATAGAACTCTTATATCTTTGCTGACGACACTGATATCCTGTGCTCCCACTCAAACCCAGACATGGCAACTCTTTACGTGCAGAAACACTTGGACACTCTAAGTAATTGGCTATCACGATGGAAAATCAAGGTCAATGAATCCAAAAGCTGCCACTTAACCTTCACCCTAAGAAGGGGCACGTGTCCTGCTCTGAAGATAAACGGCCAAGTTGTCCCTGAAAGTTCCAAAACAAAGTATCTTGGAATGCACCTCGATCGCCGACGCACATGGCATAAGCACATTCAATCCAAAATCACCCAGATTAAACTAAAACAATTGGAACTAAATTGGCTAATCTCAAAGGCATCTAAGCTAAATCTCACATACAAAGTCCAAATATACAAAAGTATAATAAAACCCATATGGACATATGGAATTGAGCTCTGGGGCACTGCCTCTCCCTCGAACGTGGAAAAACTCCAGAGACTAAACTAAAATCCTGAGACAAATAGCCAGTGCCCCTTGGTTTATAAGAAATGCAAACATCCACAATGATTTGAAAATCCCTGCAGTAAAAGACGAAATTCCGAAACTTACCTCGAAGTACAAGCAGAAGCTTATGTTTCATCCAAACATTCTAGCTAGAAATTTACTAAGACCTCTGAATCCCTCACGTCTTAAACGAAGCTAATATATTGCCAATGCATTAGATACGATAACTCCACATTGCCTAAATCAATGGATATAGGGCAATTTACACATCTCACAGCATAGTTTAAGGTGAATTTTAAATTTAGTTGAATTTATGAATTTTGAATAATCGTTGTTAGACCTAAATTAATATTAGGTGATTCAAATGAATAAAACTACATGAAAAAAAAACGATTCAAGGGACCATTCCAAATAAGCAAGGTCTTGGACAAGGACAGGTATGTCGTTGAGGACTTACAAGGATCGCGTCGTAAGCAAAAACATTACTGTTCAGTTTATGCAGACGATAAGATGATGTCATGGTGTTGCCCTTGGAAGACGATTAATAAATTTTGAATAAAAATATATTGATTGTCAAGTGAAATAGCTCCTAGCATGTTGGCACATTTGAAGTGAATTGCACGATGTTTGCACGTTGGTGTGTGGGGACCTCTTGAATATATGTATTCTTATGAAGTGGCACAGAGTTGGCGCTTTCGACTCTCTAGCTGAAATTTGGAAGACTGATAGAACTCCGGTGACAATGCATTATATTAAATTTTGGGGTCCATCAGAGGCGTAGGGGGCCGTGGGGGGACTCAAACCCCTTTTTCTTAAACATGGCATAACTTCCGATTCCTTAGAGCTACAATGATGAAATTTGGTAGGTGGGTTCTTATTGACAAAATAAAATTTTACACCCTTTGTGGGGGATGTGGGGATAAAGGGGAGGGGGATGGAGCCTTTTTAAAGTTTGGGATGGACTAACGTTCATATTTTTTACAGGACTAAAATTTTGTACGTTGGTTGGTATTCAGGGGGGAAAAAAGGGGGAAAAAGGAGGGGAAATTTTTTTTAAAGAAAGAATACAAAATTTAAAAAAAAATGGGAAAATAAAAAAGAGTAAAAAACAAGTTTTTTAAAATATAACCCTTTAACCGACTAAAGAGCAGAAAATAAATTCCCTTTAAATTAATTACCGCAATTTCGATTTAAAATTAAGGGTTTTTTTGGCCACTTCAAAATCTGACATAAGGAACAAACCAGTCAAACACCCTTAATTTTAAATCGAAATTGCGGAAATTAATTTAAAGGGAATTTATTTTCTGCTTTTTAGTCGGTTAAAGGGTTATATTTTAAAAAACTTGTTTTTTACTCTTTTTTATTTCACTTTCGGCAATAGTTTGACTACATGAGTAGAAATATATAAGTAAATAATACTGAAATAATGTGGAGTTAACAAGTAAAAAAGTTAAGTAAAGAAGAGAAAAAAGTCATATTTAGAAATAAAAATTATTCGCCTGTGCGGAATTCGTTACGAATTGTGTCGACTTTTGTATTAATTACAGACAAATGAAAATTAAAAAAAAATTGTTCAATGAAAGTCAAAAAAAATCTGGATGACTCAGGATATTTGAAATTAAACAAAAAGAATATTTTGAAGCAAATATCAAAAGCTCTTATAGCATTGTGAACCAAATTCCGTCGAAATAAACAAAAACTTCGCGAATGGCTCCAATAATTAAAATACAGGGTAGGATTGCTTATCTTGTTCACTCACATGCAGAAGTTTCTCCTCCATTTCTGGGTGTGAATCGGCGCACTTTATTGATAAGCATATTGATAAGCAAGTACGTAGTATTGAACACAAGTGGTTGTCATATTGCACACCAAATACGCAATTCTGACGTAGAGCGTACGTCAATATTATGTGTTGGTCAACATAATTTTCAACATCACCATACGTCAATATGATTTTAAGATTTGTTTCTGTGTTAATATTTGGCACTACAACCCTCGAGGGGTTTGGGCCGAGCTCCTTAATGCAATTATCATGGGCAAGTGTATATGATAATTGTGGACCTACAGTTTAATGCCGGTCCCGAACGGCGGGACTCCCAAAGAAGAAGCTTTTTCATGGCAACTCACTCTCGCAAGATTGCCAGTATTTGACGAGAGAGTGGCGGTCTACACAGAAAAACAGAAAAAAAATGTATGCCTTGCCCCAGGTGGGAGTCGAACCCGATACCTACAGATCGTGAAGCAGAGGTCTTAATCATTGCACCACGGCCGCCACTAAAAAGGAACACGAAAATTAAATATTTTTTTCTTTAATTGTTTCACGCTGCAACAATTTGATTACAACTTCAACAAAATGATAAAATTCGTGGTTTCGTTGCGCCGAAATTGTGTGCATGCCGGGCGTATTTTCATATTTTGACAGCGATTTTACGCTCCTATATTTTTTTATTTTATTTTATTTTTATTACGTTAGTGCGAAAGATACAGAATCTTATAAAAATGCACTAACTACATAGATGACAATATCATGAATACAATTAATTCAAATTAGAAAAGAAAAATAAAGAAATTAAAAATTAAAAATAATAAAAAAACTAGAGAGTGGACTATCTTCGGCTATACCGAAGCTGAAATACCCCCACACAGTAGGAAGAAGTACCTCGAACATAAAAAAATGTGGTCTCAAGACCCTATTTTGAGCCAATTACAGGTTTTGGAGCCCGGACCATGTCCAAAATCCATTTCTAAACATTTCCAATCAAATCAACCAGAAAAAAAAAATTGGTCTCAAGACCCCATTTTGACCCTTATATATGTGGTTTCGGAACCTCGGACCATGTCAAAAATACGTTTCTAAATATTTCCAATCGAATACAACCATAAAAGGGACTTGAAAAATGTTAACCTTTTTTTTCGGTGTATGGGAGCCACGCCCAGTTTTTATCCGATTTGGCTGATTCACGAACTTGATCTCAGTATTCACGAGAAAAACATGTACCCAAAGTTTCAAGTCGATATCTCCAAAACTGCGACCGCTATCGTGCGGACCCACAGACGGACATACAGTCAGACGGACAGACGGACAGACGGACAGACGGACAGACGGACAGACGGACAGACGGACAGACAGACGGACATCGCTAAATTGACTCCGGCGGTGATGCTGATCAAGAATATATATACTTTTCCTTACCGGACACGCCTCCTTATGGGCGTTACAAACGTTGTGACAAAGTGAGTATACCCTGCCACAGTGAGTGTGGGGGTATAAAAATAAAAAAAGTAATTGGGGTTCTAGTAATGATTATAATAATATTGCATATGAAAATAAAAGCCCGACCTGCGGGATATTACTACAAAAAACATTTCAATTATCAGACAATATGCAATATTACAGTACAATAACAATTAAGAAATTTAATGAATTATTTAACATGGAAATTTACAACATACATACTAAGGCATTCAATCCCGGGATCCCGAATCCCGAAATCCCGGGATCCCGGACGTTTTCTCAATCCCGGAAACCCGGGATTTTGAGTCGGGAATCCCGGGATTTAAAAAATGCATTTTTTATGCATTGTTCAAGATATTTTTGACGTTTTTCCACAAAAATACAGCCGTGCATTTACTTTCAATCTAATTGCTAAATTAAAAACCCCACTTTTGTAGATTTAGTGCTACACACAGAAAAATTTGCAAAATTTTTGTCAATAACGGTTAACAAACAATTTTTATTTTTTTTTTTTTTTTTTATTGAAAACTTTACGAATTGGATAAATGGTTTTGTGTGGGTTTTACTTTTGAATGGTACCAATTTCAATAGTTTTAAACAACAATTGGTGTATCCATTCCCGCTATAATACTAAAACTGCTGAAAGTAAGTTTTTCATGTTTAGCATGCAATGGAGCTGGCCGAATTTTATGATTATATTCGGATTCAGCGTGGCAAAAAAAATAATTTGTTCGATCAATCTAATTTCAAAAGAATTACTTTTTGTTTGCCTATATTTATTTTAAATATTGTTTGTTTGGTTTAATGTAATATTTATAAACTATGTTTTCTTTGTCGAATTAAATTTAAAGTATTGTTGCAACCATTTTTTCTTTAATTTTATGTTAACAATTGTATTCAATTGGAAAATCCCGAAAATCCCGAACCAATCCCGGGATCCCGGGATTGTAATTTCAAATCCCGAAATCCCGGGATTTTCAAAAACACTTCGGGATTGAATGCCTTAATACATACATATAAGAAATAAATACCCATAATAGTAAAATAGAAAAAAACCCTGCAATGATTACGCAAAAAAATTGCATTAAACATGTTGCTGCTTATCGTGTTGCGTTGGTCTCTTTAGAAATACCATAAAATTTACAAATGTGCAAAGTGTATCATGTCACACATAATTATTTAACCACACTGACAATTGTGTCGATCCTTGAACGCACTCAAATTACTTTACAATCTTGCTGTCACAAGTAATAAATAGTTTATAGCCAAAGCTGGGCATAGTTAATCGAGAATTTAACTTCGTTAACCCGGTAATAGTTAATCAAAAATTTAACTTCGTTAAATTAAAAAGTTAATTTCGTTAAAAGTTAAAATAAATAGTTAAATTTCCTATAGAAAACAAACAAAAAATATTTTTTTTACAAAAAAACACATAAAAAATACAGACCCATTTTCCAATCGGTTTCAGCAATGCCAATTTGCTTTAAAATAAATGATAGAAATTTTTATCAAAAGCAAAATTTCGTCTATGAAGGCATACAAGTTTTATTAGAATATTAAATAATAGTAATGAAATTAACGAAGTTTGGTTAAGAACAAATAGCACAGGCTATTCTAAACACAATGGCGTTCTCAGTTTTTCGCTATTTTGAGAAACTTGAGAAATGGAAAATACGATGTAAACATCCTGACGATGTAAACCTCACGTAATGGCTGCGAACGCCATTGTGTTTAGAATGTTCTATAGAATATAGAAATATATTCGAAATATATAGTTAACTTTAAAATTTTTTGTTTTAAAGTTAACAAATGCTAGTTAATAGCAGAAATTTAACTTAACTAAATGAAAAAGTTAATGGTTTTCTAAATTAACTGAAACGTTAAAAGTTAACCAAAAATTTAACTTCGTTAATTAACTATTAACTAATTAACTAGTTAATGCCCAGCTTTGTTTATAGCCTTTGCGGGGATCGTGTCCCTGCTGATAATGTCCTACAGCACAACAATACAGGTTACTTATATCTATTTATACTTTTATTACTTTCAAGATTATGCCTAGTTTTAAGATATTTTTGTATCTATATATTTAAGTGTTTATTAAAAATAAAGTCAGTATCGAGTCTGTTGTGATTAGTAGCTGATTCTGATCTGAGTGCAAAATTAGAGAAAACAAGAGGGGTGTAGTTTCTATTGGTCTTTTTTAAGCGCAGGAGGTGTTACTCCCTTCGCTATCAAGTAATGACTAACTTCAATGATGATGTACAAGATGATAGCAAGGCAAAATTAAAATAAATGCAAAAGAGAATTGAGTATGAAAATTTACAACATACCGCCCGCCTCGTCAACAAGGGGTACGAAAGGTAGTTTGGCGCAGGCCTTGTTCCTCTGCGAACTTTTCGGTAGCTGTCGAAATCGTTTTCAAAAAAGATAAAAAACAGAAAATTCGTTTCAAATTAGTTATCTTTTCTTTATTTTTTTATATATTTTCCTCAGAAAATCTTACCGGCTTTTCTTGGCTGTGGCGGCTGCTGCTTCGTATGGTATTCGGACGAGAGAGTTAATTAAGTTTTAAAAAGCCAAAAAGCCGTCGGCAAAACCGAAATCGCCATACTTGAAAGCAGATTTCGCCACAGACAACAGCGCCCCCTACATTTAACAAATTTATATAAGGTAGCGTTCATATTTACGCGGTTGGCGTGAACATTGCCGCCCGCCTTGCAGCATCACTGCAACTAAATCTAATAGTAAATTACAAAATTTTATTTATAAAAAATGGAGGGCGTACATTTATAAAAATGGTGATCAGCGCAATATAAATTCAATTTAATAAAAATACATACAAATTACATTTGGTAATTTCCTCTAAAAATTCTTCCACAAATTAGGGGTTGGACGAAAGTGACGTTGCTGCTCAAAGGCGCGCTGGGATTGTATTGGCGCAAGCGAACGAGCCCAAGTCCAACCGACTGATAGCTGACCAGCTCAAGCGTACGAGGTCGTGCGCTTCTATGGATGGCTCAAGCGTACGAGGCCCAAGTCTATCCATATCATCGTCGCGCGCTCCCATGGATGGCTCAAGCGTACGAGGCCCAAGTCCATCCGTGCTGCAGCCTTGTGCTTCATATGATGGCTCAAGCGAACTAGGCTCAAGTCCATCCCTCTTTTTACTATGCGGTTCACATGATGGCTCAGACGAACGAGGTCCAAGTCCACCATCCGCAGTATCGATGCTTCCGCCACTTTCGCAGAAGTTTTGCCCGTTCGTAAAACGACGCGATCCGTATTCTTTTCGGATATCTAAAACCCGAACTCTATCGTCTCGGCCGGAATATCTTTTCATATCTCTGCCTAGCCGCCACTCATTTGGAGATAGCCTTTCTTCACTCATTATCTCTAACTTCTCTAAATTTTTCTGTGTAGTTTTCCATTTTAAATATTTACGCCCATCCTCATTTTTACGAGTGGTTTTGTTATAATTTTTCTTACTCTTATTTTTATTTAAATTCCAAGAACTTTTCTTTGAGACTTCCTCAAGTTCTGGCAAATTTGACGACTGATCCTGCAGTGAAATTTGATTAAAGTATACCGAATATGTCGGTTTAATTGTTTCTGCAAACGCGCTGATATAAATGTGCCCTCTGACCCAGAGTCGATTAGCGCTCTGGCCGTATAAACGGAGCCTGAATGACATATGGTCACTAAAGCTGTCCCTAACAGCACCCCCTTTGGTACTCGTTGTGAAATGCGTCTGAACCCTATCGACATGACCTTGCGATGTGGAAGGTTCAGTGGATAAATCACTAGAAACCGGAAAATTGTTTTGATTTGCACCATCTGATGGCGCAGGAGAATTAGGCGGTGACCCAAGTCCTTCACGATGAAGTAGCGAGTTATGACGCCTCTTGCAACTAAGGCACTTGTAATTGCTCGTACAATCTTTCACCTCATGAGAACTGGCCAAAGAGTTTAAACACAGATGCAACCTCCTTACTGTTGACAACCTGTAACTAACGTTCATATCTAAATTGTGGACAATTCCACAGTGGGTGTTGTTGCGTATCACAAAGTTTACAATTCGCCTGGTAAACGTTTGCATTATGGGAATTTACTTTTCTATTCTGATTTTGGGAGTATTTATTTTGGTAGCCACCAGTCCTTTGGTTAAGCGTACCCCGAATATCTGAAACCGTTTCTAAAGTCTGAAATCTTTCAGTAAGAAAACTATCTAAATCAACCCATTTGGGGATTGCTGTTTTGTTTTTTATCCCTTGCTCCCATAAGGAGAGCGTTGTTTCTGGTAAGCAAGTTGAACATAAATACACGAAAATTGCATCCCAATTTTCAACATTAATTATATATAGTTCGAGAGCGGATTTACAGTTATTTATATCCCGCTGTAATTTCTTTATAGCGGACCCCGACTCCGAAGTCACTGGCTGAAGGCCGAACAAAATCCTCAGTTGACTGTTCACTAAAATCCTTTTATTTTCATACCTATCTGATAGGTTATCCCACGCCTGCACAAATCCGTCATTTGTGAGAGGGGACTTCTTCACTATATCTCTAGCCTCAACTCTAGTTTTTTGATTCAGGTGGTAAAGTTTTTCAACTGACGTTAACCCGGAGTTTTGTATATAAATAGCCGTGAACATGTCACGGAAAGCAGACCAAGACAGATAATCTCCATAGAAAATCTCAGTGTCACACGGAGGCAACCTCATGTTGCTAGAAGACGGACGATGTTCATTCGAATTTAAAATCATAGTAGAACTGGGAGGCGGTGTTAAATTATGAGCTGTCAGATTGTGAGCAAATTCACCCATCATGGCAGCGCAGGCTACATATGGCTGATAACAATTTCTGTACCTTTTTTTTATTATTTGTAAATCGCCACTAGGCTCCCCATTACTGGCAGGGGCTGCCTGTGAACAGACCTCATACGCTGCCATTACTTTTACCCACAAATCTTTAAATTCTTCCCAGAAAACAAAAACTGTTGGGGCAGCAGAATTTTCGGCCAACCGAATGCTAGCGGCTGTCACAACATCTACTTTCAGATGTTGCAGCATCTACTATCTGTTGTCCCAACATCTACTGTCTGACGCAGCAACATCTCTCTGATACTGCAAAAAGAATGTCAAAAATATTGCTAACGTGTAAGAGCTAGACAACAATTTACTTAAATTGTGCAAATGAAAAAAAATATACAAAAAAAAAGTATTACGAAAAAGAATGTAAGAAAAGGAAAGCAAATGTGTTTGATGTTGTCTTGTAAAACTAGAGAAATAATTTTATAATTTAATTTCATATATAAACACAAGACTTTTAATGCGAAATAATTCTCCATTCTTAGACGAATTTGATGGGCAACATACTTTTTACTGCAAATACATATGGTGTTTTATATCCACAATAAACGCGCTTTCATAAAACGCAATATTTAATTATTTCATTCAATTTTCAAAAAATTTAAAATGTTGAAATACATGTTTTTCGGAAGTTAACAAAATAGAAACTATTCTGCACAATTTTTCGAAGCATAAAACACTTATTTTTGTTTGCAATTCATTATAGTTTAATCATAATTAGGTTTTAAAAATATTTTCTAGATGCGTAAAAGATAAACAAGATGGATGCATAATAGTGATGGGTGATATACTAAAGGGGATGCCACACCGGCGTCAATTGACGCTGACAAATTTTTGTTGTTTGCCAAATTAAAATTTTTGTGGTTTGGCAAAATTTAAAATGAACACCAATTGAAAGAGCGAGTGAATATTTTTTCAAAAGAGTGTTATTTTAATTGCTAAATTTGTTAAAGAAATACGTAATGTAATTAAAGGACGCTATTACAAATGAATATTTGAATGAAATATTTTATGAATCAATTTAAAACATATCGATTTTCATCGAAGAAAAAAGAAATTGTTTGTACATATTGATTAAAATAATCTCTACACTTAGGGAAAAAAAACATAGTAAAATCAAGTACGATCGTATTTACTCCTTCATTTTTTCAACTTAATGGAAACAACTTTGAAATGAAGAGAAAAATACTTAAAATAACTATGGTCAACGTTGAAACAAAGTTGAACGATTTTAAATCAAGGTCTGGCAAACTTAATATAAATTGGAAAATTTTTGAAATAATCGGAAAACAACTTTGAAATAAGTTTGTCTATTTTTGAATTTAAGTTTTAAATTGAAAACAAGTTTGTTCGTAGTTGTTTCTAAAATTTCCAACTTTACCAGACTTTCATTAACGTTTCTACTTGTTTTAAGGTGGTTATTTTTGATTTTAGGTTGTTTTTACTCTGGGTGTATGGCCCCGAAATTGTCCAAAAAAACTTCCATTACCCCCATATACATAAGCGAAATTCTCGCATACTATACATCGCATACGATAAATCGTAAGTGTAGACCACTTATAGAAACCCTTTTGTGACATAAAGATAAAAGGTGTCACGCATCAAAAAATTAAAATGCGTAAACCAAAGGACGCCTGTGTGGCATGGGCTTAAGCCTTTAACTATTTTTCTGAATTAGTTTACCAGCCTTTGTAATGGCTGGTCTAATGTTTATTTTTGTGAATTTTGATAAAAGAAACTTAGATTAAAAAGAAGAAATCAATAAATAAAAACACAAAAGTGAAAATAAAAATAGATTTTCAACACTGGTCTTTTGCTTCCTACATGGCATCACTGTTAGTTGTCACGGTTCACAAGCGAATTCAGTTGCTACACGCGAGTGTGGATTCGGTTGTGGTAGCTTTTTTATTTGAAAGGTTCTGTCAGCTGAAAAAAAGTGGCTGCTTCAATTTACTATTCTGTTGTTATATCCGAATTGAACATTTTAGCGTTTCTTCTGGTATTACAAGCGAATTTGGGTATCTCTCAAGCGAAAACTAGAGCTGCAGACGAATATTTGTTACCACAACCTCGCGCCAAGCGATTATATTTTTTTTGTGTGTTCGCGTTGCACTTCTAACGAAAAAGTCGAATGGTCATTCTGACCAGTGGTATTGAATTCCGCTTCGAATTCAAGAATTTCGTCAGCCAGACGATGAAATTCCTTTAAGGTAGCCATTTTTCACAAAAAATATCAAAAAACCCAAAATCCACTTAAATTTCAAAAAATCAAAAAAATTTCCAAATAACAAAAAATATTTGGAATTGCTAATTTTATTTAAATATTTCTCGAAAATATTTAAAAGCGATAAAAAAAATTTATAATAACAAATTTCAACCCTTTGTCAGTGTCGGAAATACTGACGTAGGGCGCACTTCAAATACAGTAGAATGTGAGAATAGACAAATGGAAAAAACCAACAAAAAATTGAACGAAATGCAAATCGGCCAAAATATTTAAATATCTGAATACGCTTATATTGAATATTTCGCCAAAAATATTAAAAAGCGGTAACGAAATAAATTATTCCTTATTTAAATATTTTGCTCTGTAAATAATCAGTTTCAGTCTTAGAAATTTCGAAATATTTCTTGACTGACTGAAGACACACACAAATTAATTAAAAAAAGAATTACTCTCACTGTTGTTGTTGCACCAAAATGTCGAAAACTAAACAAAGCAAATGACTAGAAATGCAGCAACAACCTGCAGTGGAGACTTTTTCTTGTGAGAGCGGGTGGGAGTATGTGTTTGTGTGTGTGCGCTTTTTGTTTTTTCTGTACAGTACAATATGTAAAATATTTTTCGATTATTACTTTTTATTTTCTCAATTTAAGTATGGAGTACCTGCATTTGGTTGGTATTATTGCCATTCTCTTTTTATTCTTCACTCAAAAATATACTTTTTCGGAAATTATTTGAACTTTTATTTGAAAAGTTCTCGAAATTCAAATTGGCGCCAATGTACGCTGCTTTGTAAAGAGTTGGCAGGATTAAAAAAGAGAATAATTGTGTACAAATTATTTGAAGCTTTATTTTATAAAACACTTCACATTCAGAATAAAATCACAAAATTGTTTTTGGAATAACGAAGAAAAACGAGAGTAAATGAGTGGCTTTGGCTGGCTATTAGAGCGTATGGAAAATTTTACTTTATTTTATATCTCGGATAGATTTTGAATATCTATTTATTTTTTAGTATTTTAAAAATGCGCACACAAGATCACCATTAATAAATGTAACGCACCTTTTTTAAATTTGAAGCAGCTGGCTTTGATGATGATTATTTTGGTTTATTGTATTTGATGAAGAGGACTTTTCTTCTCGGTTACAATTTGTTTGCTGTGGAGGCCTTTTCGTCTCCTTTTCTTTAATCGGGATTGAAGGACCAATAATTGGGCGCAGGCCTTGTTCCTCTGCGAACTCTTCGATAGCTCTCGAAATCGTTTTCAAAAAAGATAAAAACAGAAAATTCGTTTCAAATTAGTTATCTTTTCTTTATTTTTTTATATATTTTCCTCAGAAAATCTTACCGGCTTTTCTTGGCTGCTGCTTCGTATGGTATTCGGACGAGAGAGTTAATTAAGTTTTAAAAAGCCGTCGGCAAAACCGAAATCGCCATACTTGAAAGCAGATTTCGCCGCAGACAACAGCGCCCCCTACATTTAACAAATTTATATAAGGTAGCGTTCATATTTACGCGGTTGGCGTGAACAAAAGGTATAAAACAAAATACAAAATAATAAAATTAATTCAAATACAAATTAGTCTGTTGAATTGACAGCTTCAATAGGTAGCGGGCATAGCTTAACCACTGGCCGCTTATATGTCGATATAAGCTCATCAGCCTCCCATTTACCACCAAAGTGCGGAGCAGATGGAGGAATAAACTTCCATTCTGTCCCATCATTTGCAAGCAAACCAGCTAAATTTCCTAACAATGCGGATGATTTTGCGAAGATCTTCTTCAGCTCGGCGTTCGCACCAACTTGATTTGTTCCGCAGTCGCCAGATAGTGTGGCGCACACGCCACGTCGTGCAGTGAAGCGTTTGTACGCGGCGAGAAATCCATCGACAGTATAATCTGACGCTACCTCCAGATGCAAAGCACTCGTTGAGAGACAAACGAAGAAAACTATATATCTTTTATAGGTCTTAGCCGCAGGCCCTTTCCAAGTTGTTATCGTTAATGGCCCAGCGTAATCTACACCCGAATGTAGAAATGGCCTTGAGGGAGTAACTCGCCGTGATGGCAGCTGGCACATCAGTTGCTTAGCAGTTGTACCTCGTAAACGAGCGCAGCGAACGCAGCGCAAGATATATTTTTTGACAGGAGTACGACCACCAATAACCCAATAAGATTCCCTTATGTATGCCAGCGTTACCTGTACTCCTCCGTGAAGTGTCTTTTCGTGATACTCTTTTGACCAATGATTCCAAAATCTTTCGAGCATTTGTCGGATAAGTTGCCAGCGAGAGAGTCGTGAGTAGGTAGAATATGTATGTTCTGGGGCAAGGAGCCAGGAGCCGCGTGAGTCATCGAGTGTGGTTTTGTCGCGTGCGTCTTGCGGTTTTGTCGCGTGCGTCTTGGGGTTTTGTTTTTGTGGTTGTGGTTTTGTTGCGTGTTTTTGGTTTTGTCGCGTGCGTCTTGTGGTTTTATAGTGTGCGTCGTAGTTGACGGCAGCTTTTTTGTCGGTCACCTATCTCCTTCCCTCACTCCTCCGTCCCTCATCCCTCCGTCCCTGGTCCCTCGTCCCTCGTCCCTCTATTCCTCTATCCCTCTCTCCCTTTACCCCTCCGTCCGTTTGCAGTTTTTAGATAAGTAGTTGGTTATATTTAAATAATTTTAATTTTTCAATGCCTGGAAAAATAACAAATTGTCTTTTGTGGTTTTTTGATAAGCAGTTGCAAAAAATATAAAAATTTTTGTGGTTTTCTTGCTGTTTTTTTTGCGGTTTTGTCTTATCTCCTTTCAAATATTGAAAACAATTATAAAAATATTTTATTAAACATTTAGAATACATATATATCTTTAGTATTTTATCACTAATAAGAAGTCCACTGCGGTTCTTTGAAGATAGCTGCATATAAATTGTAGACTTTTTTTATAGTTTGGTTTCGTGACCACGAAATCGAACAATTACAAATATCCAAAGCTTGGCATTAACTAGTTAATTAGTTAATAGTTAATTAACGAAGTTAAATTTTTGGTTAACTTTTAACGTTTCAGTTAATTTCGAAAACCATTAACTTTTTTTAGTTAAGTTAAATTTCTTCGATTAACTACACTGTGAAAAAAATCAAAACGAAACGTTGTCAAAACGTTCCGAACCGTTGTCAATTTCCAGCCAAAACTGAATGTTCTGATTTTGACAACAAAACGTTTCAATTTATTTGAAACTGCCGATTGATGAATTGAAACGGCACATTGATGAATTGGTGAAAAGGTTCTTGGAAAGGCGTTTTTTTAGAATTACCTAAAAAAAATTTAAATTTAATTTAATTTTGTATTTTTTTTACTCTAAATTATTTTTTAAACACATTATTTATTGATATTTTATTGCTATATTTTATTTACGAAATAAAGAAATGATTTAAATCTTTGTTTACTTATCGAGATTTGAACCCTGGCCATTCGGATTCATAGACGCTCCCCTTAGCACGCTTGCCTACCACTGTGTGTATTTTGCAATGTTTTAACTGCATACATATACTATGAAACTGCTTGGTTAGGATTTGAAACGGTTTCAGTTCTGAAATATAACTGAAAACAGTTTTACTTTTTGAGATAGTGGGTTCGAATCTCAGTCGGAGCAATTTATTTCTGTTTCCTTTTTAACATATTACTTTTTGAATTCTTATTTTTTGAGATTTCTTGAAATCGACGTTCAGTACCTAAAAAATGCAACAAAATTAAAATCGGCAAATGCAAATCGGTTTTTTTTAGCACAAATATATATAAAAAAAAAAAAAAAAAAAAAAGAATTGAAAAAAAATTTGGTCTGACTGAGATTTGAATACACGCTCCGGTAACTCATACCAACTTCAAAAAGTGAAACGTTTTCAGTTGTGTTTTAGAACTGTGCGGTGTTGAATTTTTCGTAACGATACCCGTTTCAAAACATAACCATGCAGGTGTGATTTTTTTCCCTCTGTGTAGCATTAGTTAACTTTAAAACAAATAATTTTTTTCTTATTGAATATAAAAAAAAAGTTAAAATTAAGAATTTATACTATTTTCGAACTGATATTGACACTTAATTTAAAAATTATTTCACAAAACAATTAAATACACAGGTTAAATATTTTGAAGTGTTCTATATTCTATAGAACATTCTAAACACAATGGGTTCTCAGCTATTACGTGAGGTTTACATACATCGTCAGGATGTTTACATCGTATTTTCCATATCTCAAGTTTCTCAAAATGTCGAAAAACTGAGAACGCCATTGTGTTTACAATAGCCTGTGCTATTCGTTCTTAACCAAACTTCGTTAATTTCATTACTATTATTTAATATTCTAATAAAACTTGTATGCCTTCATAGACGAAATTTTGCTATTGATAAAAATTTCTATAATTTATTTTAAAGCAAATTTGCATTGCTGAAACCGATTGGAAAAAGGGTCCGTGAGTGCAGGCATTCAATTGAATATAGTTAAAAAGTATTTTTTATGTGTTTTTGTAAAAAAAATTTTTTTTGTTTGTTTTATATAGGAAATGTAACTATTTCATTTAACTTTTAACGAAGTTAACTTTTCAACGAAACTAACTTTTTAATTTAACGAAGAATAACTATTACCGGGTTAACGAAGTTATATTCTCGATTAACTATGCCCAGCTTTGCAAATATCATAAGTTTCCTTATCCAAATTTGTTATATTGTAACAATCTATTTTATGTAATCCAAATATAGAATATATAAAACGAAGTGATGATCTCATTTCAATAATCATGTCTTGAAAAGCTTTAACATGATCGGGGTCTATTAATTTTTGATATTTAATTAGGAAATTTTCTAATTCTACTGTTGAAACCATATTTGGTTGTTTCAAGTGAGAGGTATACTATAGACTAATTTATTAAAACCGCAATAATGTTTAGATAAGAATATAAAATTTCTAAAAATAATTTTATTTAAATTCGCGCTCTAATGGAAAAATGGGAAACACTATAAAATGTGAAGAAATTTATTAACAATTTACACTCAGTTTTAATACTTTAAACAGAAGTTAACAACCGTGAAAGAAGTAAAAAAAAAATTTTTTAAATTAAAATGAATGAAACATTAACGGAACTGAATAACATTACATCTACTCAAAAATCAGGATTTGCAAAACAATGTCTGAGGTTGTCTGATATCCCCCTAAATCAACAAATTCGAGTTCTGCAAGCGGAACGGAAAAACACCATCTTTGGGAGGAAAATCATGCTCGAACTGGAAAATAATGTAATCTTTCTGCCACAATGCTATAATATATTAAAGGATAAGACTCTGGAGGTGATGACTAAAGGATCGTTTACATTCGAAAAATGTATGATTGGAAACAGCAAGGAGTTATGATACTGACGAAAAACAATAAAATTAAAATAAATAATTTTAATAAATTTGTTATATTTTTATTTTAAATGTAAAATATTAGTACACTTATAAATATGAAATTGATTATCAATAAATCTAACATATCCAAACATTGATTTTTGACTACATATAATATTCTTCAGAGTGCTAACTTTCTTATATTTATAGATAATCCCCATTAGTTGTTTCAAGAATTTGTCTTCAGAAAACCATTCGATATCGCTTACAATATCCATATTAGAGGGAGCAACATGCATTAAGTCAACAGTTTCACCATTCAACACTTCATCATTACACCATTGTTGAATTATTTTTCTCAATCTATGCACTTCTAAATTATTTTTAAAATTTATTTCAAAAGTGGGGTTCTTCCTTTTAATTGTGTGCAGTAATTATAAATTTATCAGTTTTAAATAAATTAAAAACATTTAAAACTTCATGTTTAGTGCAACTAACAAGTTGGACATCCTTTTGCTGTTCTTGTTGTTGTTCTTTAAGGCTTCTTCTACGTTTTAGTAATTTTCTTTGTTTTTTCAATACGGGTTCCTTGATAACGTCACTGAGTTTTTCTTCATTAGTTTCCTCAAACATTTTGTTGAAGTCTTCATTACATTTCAATAGTTCACTCCCGAGATAATTTTCATGTTTTTATTGCAGTTGAGGTTGTAGTTGCTGATTTTGTTGCTCTTCTTCATTTTGTGTGTCCTCTAACACTTTATCCCAAGTTTCATAATATGTCTGAAGATTACTCAAAAAATCCGTCTCCTTGTCAGCACCCCAAAATATATCCTTATTCATTTATTAAGTAAGCTAACTTTTGATTTGTTACTAATACATTTTTCAAAAATGTTGAAACTATTTATAAGTAAATTACTTTTCAGTTTGCGTTGTTATTACAATTTGGCGGTTAATTTTATATATATATATATATAAAAGCCTTCGAAACTTCGAATACTTCGAAGTTCGAAGCTTCGAATACTTCGAAGTTCGTAGCTTCGAAGTTTTTCCGAAGACTTCGAAGACTTCGAAGTTTTTTTAGACGAAGCTTCGAAGTTTACACGAAGTTCTTCGTAGATAATGTGCTTCGAATATATCGAAGCTTCGAAGGTTAAAAATCTTCGAAGCTTCGAAGTCTTCGATTTTTACTTTAGAATAATATAAATGTACGACTAGTCTTTTTTGGGCGAATCAGGCCAAGATGAATCATGCCAGGTGGGATTACAGCAGCCACCAAGTGCGTCCTTGGACATTTTTTGGGTGAATCATGACGGGTGGGATTACAGCTACCACCAGGTGCGTCATTGGAACTTTTTTGGATGAATCATGCCAGGTGAGATTACAGCTGCCACCACCTGACATGAATCACCCATAAAAGTTGCAAAGACGCTACTGGTGGCAGCTTTAATCCCACCTGGTATGATTCACCCAAAAAATGTCCAAGGACTCAAAAAATGTCCAAGGACGCGCTTCGAATAAAACTTCGAAGCTTCGAAGGCTTCAAAGTGTTCAAAATCACCAGCCCTAATATATATATATATATATATTTATTTATTTATTAAAAACACAATTTTTAGAACGGTGTAGATTATATATACAGTGACCGACAAAAGTCTACATACGACCCACATTTTCGTGATTCTACGAGTCCAGGATCTTTTTGAAAAAAAGTAATAATGTAGTTTTGTTTAGTAGTCTATTTAATAAATAAATCCAAAAAAAAATTTTACTTTTACACAAAATTAAAAAATAGTTCACAAAAAACAAAAAAAAAAAATGACAAAAGTGTACATACGATATATATACTATTAGAAAATATTTAAATTAAGGAACTTTTTTCTAAATATTATTTGGTTTTAATATTTTGTTGGTCCACCACGAGCATCTATAACTGCCTGCAGTCGTCTCGGCATTGAATTGACCGATTTTGTGTCTCTTCTGCTAAGCTTCTTTGGTCGTCCACTGCGCGGTTGGTTTTCTTTACTACCAGTCCCATAATTTTTGTCTATTGTTCTTGTTTAATTGTATAATTGTAATGCTCCTGTTTTCACTCTTGTTTCCCATAATGCTTATTTTTATTTCTCCTTAAGTTATAATTCAAATGGAATTTTCTATTGTTTAATTTACATTACACATTATTCATTATTATTATTTTTATTATTTAAATATTTTGTAATCATCGTTTTAAATCATTTGTAATCATACCCGCAGGTCGGGCTCAATGTAATTTAACGCTCTGTGTACCTAGTGCTATTAATAAGATTTATATCTTTTTGTACTAGGCTTAAAAATTAAAAAATAAATAAATAAAAATAAATAAAAATTGTAGTTATTAACAACGGTTTGAATAGTAGCTTTGCTTAAATTTAATAATTTAGCAATTTCCCCAAGAGATTTTTTTTCATTTCGGTGCACCAATGCTGAAGGAGAAGCTCAAGGAGGAGTGGCGCAATATAACGCCAAGTGAATCCGAAAATTTGGTCAATTCAATGCCGAGACGACTGCAGGCAGTTATAGATGCTCGTGGTGGACCAACAAAATATTAAAACTAAATAATATTTAGAAAAAAGTTCCTTAATTTAAGTATTTTCTATTAGTTTATATATCGTATGTACACTTTTGTCATTGCTTTATTTGAGTTTTAAGAATATTTTTATAATTTTGTTTAAAAGTAAAATTTTTTTTTGGATTTATTTATTAAATGGACTACCAAACAAAACTACGTTATTACTTTTTTTCAAAAAGATCCTGGACGCGAAGAATCGCGAAAATGTGGGTCGTATGTAGACTTTTGTCGGTCACTGTATTTGAATAAAGTTGAATTATTTGGTTTGCTTCATTTTTCATTCGAATTACTAAAGAACAATCACAAGATTCTGGTCCAGAGTCACAATCGTTATACTATGCATCTCTACTTTCATTATTATTTCAGTCCTCTTTAAATTCAAAGCAATAGATATTTAATGTTCGGAGATCGTAATTGCTATAGTAAGAACATTTGATACGTATTTCACAGCTTTCATATACTAAATTAAAGTGACGGTGAAAAACTCCTGAACTTTCATAAATACCACCAATTTGCATTTCTTTTTCCACTAAATTGTTCTTGAAAGCTGCAATTTCTTCTTGTAAACGCTTTTTGTGGTGCTGCTTCATTTCGTTGATAACGCTTATTTTCTAAATCATGATTGTTTGGCATTCTATAAGGTGATTGTAGAAGTGTTAATATCACCCTTGCTTTGGGTTTTCCAATTGAAGTGTTATATTAACTCTTATTCGTAAAGAAGTATTTGGAATTTGTATAATAAAACATAATTGTTTGTTATATTTAAAATTTCTTATACTACTAATATTTTGATTCCTCCAATCAGTTTGATAGCTTATTACATAATATACATGTAATAATAATAAGATTAATAATTTGTTTAAATTCATTTACTCCCGGGTTTAATGTTCTTTCACTCACAACCTTTTAAGTAATAATCATCTGTAAAGTCTGCATATAGTCTTTTACATCAATTATTTCAACATTTAGTGGTTTGTAATGAGGGTCTTAGATATTAACCTTCACAATTTCACCATTACTACAAATTTTCTCGGTTTCGATTTCACGATATTCAAAGCATTTAATACTCAATCGCCTTTCTTCATATCTGCTATCATATGTACACAGAATTGGAATATCTACATATTCATATTCAAGTTTAAAATGACGATAAAATGCTTGTTTTGAATCAATAATTCAACCAATATCACTTTCTTTAGTAATTAGTTCTCTTCGGAATGATTCTATTGCCTCATCTACAGTAAACATTCTTTAAGGTTTTCCTAGAGTTGTAATCTCGAGTGCTACTGTTGTAGGTAATTCTGTTGTTGTTGTTGTTGATTCTATTGGTATATTATTTTCATCATTAACATATGTGTCACCCAAACGTCAGTTCAATCGGTTGTGCGAATAAAAATCTGCTCTCATAAAATCAATTTTTTATATCGGAAGTTCTACTCTAAAAATATTGAAACAGCCCCGAGGCTTCGTGCGATAGTACAGTGACGCGTTATCATAGGGCTCGCGATCACTTGCTAAGACACTTTTGTGAAATTTAAAAACAAAACGAAAATTTTTGCCAAATAAAATTACAATTCGAATTCGCTTCATCAACAAAAACTTTATCCCGCGCAACATATCTGCTAAAACATTACACATTTTTTATAAACAAAATATAATCAGCTGATCCACTGACAGCAAAGTCAACACAGCGTTGACGTTAAAATTTCCCTCGGAAAAAAATATCCCAAAAAACATCTGTCTGCAGCGATCAGCGAGTACACAAACCGCATATATATCGCGCCCTCTATGCGTCGCTTTTCTAATTAGGGTGGCCAGAACCTTAAAAACGCGAAATTAGTACCAGTGTGACCGCTCGTCATGCAACGTACCCCTCCATCATCAGTAGACAGTGGACGAAATGGTACAGCTCATCAGCAGCTGCAACTACAACAACAACTTTTGCAACCCCTGCAGCAAAAGCTTCCACAGCAAGATGGTGCGCAGCAGCCACTTCCGCAGCAACAACAACAACTTATTCAAATTCAATCGCCAGATATACAGTGGAGTTCCCATAGCGATACTTCACACGCAAACACAGGTAACTCTGTATCGTCAATTTCTTTGGTTGATACCCCTAGCAAATACATTGAAATCCCCGGAGGCCTTACCCCCATTCCTGACTCAAGTGAGACGAATACCGGATTTTCTGAAATCGCTAATCGCATAACAAAGGTCGCTACTCGCTCCATTATTACAGGTCAAAAGAGCAAAATGCAGACAGTGCAGACAGGAATCAACATTTACTTCGTAAAGCGAGTACTATCGTCCCCCACGAATGGGAATAGGCATTCCGCAAAAATTCAAAAGACGAATCCCGTTAAACCATCTCTCGAGCTTGGACAAAATCGATATGCGATTCTTGATGAAGAAAATGATTCGGATCCCAATCGCAAAAACCCCCACCTATCTACCTGCGTGAGCGAAACTCTAATTCGTTCATCAAAGATATAACTCAAAATATTGGTCCTAATAATTTCCACGTGATTTCAATTCTCAGGGGACAAGTACACGAAACAAAAATCCAAATTTACAGCGAATCCAATTATAGAAAAATTGTCAATCTCTTTGATAAACTCAAAAAGAGCTACTACACCTACCAGCTCAAAAGTTCCAAAGGCCTCTCAGTCGTACTGAAAGGTATCGAGCCTTTCGTAGAATGCGACGAAATCAAAACTGCACTAAGCGATGAAGGCTTCCAAATAAAGTCCGTATTCAATATCCAGAATAAAAAAAAAATCCCACAACCCCTTTTTCGTGTGGAACTAGAGTTCGACTCAAAATTGCTCAAAAAAGGTGAACCCCACCCGATATACTCGCTCAGATATCTGCTACATCGCAAAATCACAATTGAAGTGCCTCACAAGCGCAGTGGACCGATTCAGTGTCATAACTGCCAAGAATACGGCCACACAAAGTCTTACTGCACTCTTCCCAGCGTGTGCGTAATTTGTGGAGACCTGCACGAAACAGGTTCGTGCACAAAAACTAAAGAGGATTCCACTATTAAAAAATGTAGTAATTGCGGTGGCAATCACACTGCTAACTATAGAGGCTGTGCAGTCTATCAAAGCTTCACAAAAAAGACGGAAAATGTTACGCAAAAACATGAAACATGGAAAACCAAAAAATTTCCTCCGCTATCCGCTGCACAATCCTTCGCAAACCCACTTACAAAACAAGGCGTTTCCTACGCCAGTGCCTTAAAAAGCGGTCACTCTGCCACTGTGCACGCGCAACCTGCTCCTCCTAGTAGTAGCCTTGAACAAACTCTACAAATATTCATGCAAAATATGTCTCAATTTATCTCTGGTATGCAAAATATGATGCAAGATATGATGAAGAATCAAAGTCTTTTACTACATCATCTCATGTCTAAGCCATGAATGGTCTAAAAATATCATTCTGGAATGCAAACGGCCTGTGTCATCACAAACTAGAACTTCTCGAGATCTTGAAAGAGTCCAGCATAGACATTATGCTAATTTCTGAAACACACTTCACTGAAAAACACTTTTTCAATTTACCAGGATACAGACTCTATGACACAAAGCATCCAAGCGGAAACGCTAGAGGTGGAACCGCTATTCTCATTAAAAGTCGTATAAAACATTACGCTCTCCAGAATTATTGCACAGAATATATTCAAGCGACAAGTATTTCTCTCGATGAATACTTAAAAGGCCTAACATTAACAGCTTATACTGCCCGCCCAGACACAAAATATCTGAGCAACAATTCCAGACTTTTTTCCATTCTCTTGGACTAAAGTATCTCGTTGCGGGCGATTTCAACGCCAAACATACATATTGGGGTTCTCGCCTTATATCGCCAAAGGGCAGGCTCCTGTTGAACTTTGTCAACAGACTCGGTCTTGACGTGATCTCTTCTGGCACGCCAACTTACTGGCCAACTGACAGTCGCAAAACCCTCGATGTCATTGACTTTGCTGTCTTCAAAACTGTAAAAAGGAGCCAATTGTTTATTGAATCCTCTCGAGATCTCTCATCAGACCATACGCCTACTATTATCACATAAAGTATGCGCTAAGTTCTGAGGCCAATCCACCAGATAAACTGACCAGCAAACTCACAAACTGGCTCAAATATCGAAAGTATATAAGCTCCCACATTATCCCTAATGTGTCACTAAAAACGAAAGTTGGAATACACACAGCTGTTAGTAATTTCACACTCTTGCTTTCCCAAGCAGCTGCAGCGGCCACTCCCGCCCAAATCCCAAAAAGTTCAACTCGCAGCTATGCGAAGTGTACTCCAAAGGACATAGAACAGTTAATAAAAAATAAAAGGCAAATACGTCGCGATTGGCAAAACAACAGATCCCCAAATCTGAAAAAACAGCTTAATGATGTCTCTCGAATTCTAAAAAAGCAGCTTGAGAGGAAATCCGAAAGAGAATTCCAGCTATTTGTTGAACATCTCGCACCCACAAAATCAACAAACTCCTCGCTCTGGCGAGCTGCAAAAAATATGAAAAAACCAATACTGACAGAACCCCCTATAAGGCTGCCAAATGGAAACTGGGCCAGAAGCGATGCAGAAAAGGGTGAAGCTTTTGCCAACCACCTAAAAACCGTGTTCACCCCGAACACGACAGCTAGTGATATCCCAATACCAACATTAATCCCACATAATACCTCTTGTACAATCGCGATTAAAAAAAACGAACTTATGGAGGCAATAAACAAAAGCTTGGACCCGAAAAAAGCACCAGGACCGGACTTGATAACGCCAACAATGATAAAAGATCTGCCAACAGTTGCAATAACCCACTTATTGCACATATTTAACGCGATTCTCAGAACATGTCACTACCCAGATGATTGGAAACTATCTCAAGTTACAATGATTCCCAAACCTGGAAAAGATCCCATTAATGTGACGTCATACCGGCCTATAAGTTTGCTCTCTGTAATATCGAAACTCTTCGAAAAACTTTTAATAAAATTGATTCTACCGAAAATTCCAGAAAAACAAGTGATTCCCGATCACTAGTTTGGCTTCCTCGAAAAGCATGGCACTATTGAGCAAGTGCACCGCATTGTTGACTCAATAAAAGGCTCTTTCGAAAATAAACAGTATTGCTCCGCTGTTTTCCTCGATATCACCCAGGCCTTCGATAAAGACTGGCACGAAGGACTTATTTACAAACTACAGCATATTCTTCCCGCTAATATGCACTGTCTACTCAAAAACAACCTCACGAATAGAAAATTTGTAGTAAAATACAAAAGCTTTGTCTCCCGAAAATACGAAATACTGGCCGGAGTACCACAAGGCAGTGTCCTCGCGCCCCTGCTATATATTCTCTATACTGCAGATATGCCCAAAAGTGATAGAACTCTCATATCGACTTTTGCTGATGACACTGCTATCATGTGCTCTCACTCAAACCCAGACATGGCATCTCTATACGTGCAAAAACACTTGGACACTCTAAGTAATTGGCTACATCGATGGAAAATCAAGGTCAATGAATCCAAAAGCTGTCACTTAACCTTCACTCTAAGAAGGGGCACGTGTCCTGCTCTGAAGATAAACGGCCAAGTCGTCCCTGAAAGTTCCGAAACCAAGTATCTTGGAATGCATCTCGATCGCCAACTCACATGGCATTAGGGTTGCCACATGCAAAATTATCTTGGTCTGGATTATGAAAAAAAATATCTGGACTTTTCCGTTTTCAACTGGACATTCAAAGAAAAAGTCGTAACATTTTTTTTTCTTTTATACTTTTAAGACATACTATTAAGAAATAGTAAAGTAATGATTGAATAGCATTATGCAAGGATATACATTGGTAAATCCTTACATAAAAAAAAACAATTAAATTAGATAGCTTTTTGTTAAAAAAAAACCAGGGACCCAAAATAAATAACATTCATATTTTTTAAAACGAAAAAATGGCCTTGATTGAAGGAATTATTTTAAAAGTGGTACTATAACTATTAAACTACAATTTATATTTTTTCCATTGCCGATAACTATTATGGTTTGAAAATATTTGTAGTTTAATAGTTATAGTGCAACTTTTTTGTGATAAAACTTAAAATAGTTATGTCCCTGAAAAAACCCCTTTACAGATCTATTCTGGCGCGGTTAGAAGTTTGTAACCGTCTTTGTTACCTTCTAATTGACATGCAAGACAAATTTTAACTTTTGTCACGCGCCAGAATAGACCTGTAAATTTGTTTTTTCTCAGTTTTGAAAGACGTTGAAAGCTTTACAACTTCAGTTTAAAAACAGTACAATGCTACAAATATTTTGTAGTAAAGGGCCGCTTGTAACAATTTCCTGACCTTTTCTATTTATAAAAGTGTGTAGAACTCTTTAGAGTACAAAAGCAACAAGCCCTTAAGTCAAAACAAAATTTCGAAATGGTCTACTTTTTAAAAAAAATTTATGGGTTGTGGTTTCATAAATGTTTCAGAAGTCTCTTCGTAAAATGTTTAGAGTGACGTATACAGTCTTATTCAATTCATGCTCAATTACTTAAGAGGATATTGTCTTTGGCCGCAGAAATATTTCAGATTTTATGAAATCAGCCATCATTCTACTTCTTTCCTTAGGGTAAAAGTTATTTAAATGGCTAAAAACTCATTCGCAGTAATTGAAAAAATTAAAATATTTGACAGAAAACTTTATCTTTATAATAAATACGAAAACGTTTTTAGTCCATTGGGTTTTCTGACTTATTTTATTTTTTTTACTAAGAAATATCAGAGAAATTTTATCTGGACAAATTATTGAAAAACTGGACTCTGGACAAAAGGCAAAAAGTCTGGACAATCCAGACGAATCCAGACCGTGTGGCAACCCTACATGGCATAAACATATTGAATCCAAAATCACTCAGATCAAATTAAAGCAATTGAAACTAAATTGGCTAATCTCAAGGGCATCAAAGCTAAATCTCACATACAAAGTCCAAATATACAAAAGTATAATAAAACTCATATGGACATATGGAATTGAACTCTGGGGCACTGCCTCTTCCTCGAACGTGGAAAAACTCCAGAGAGTCCAATCTAAAATCCTGAGACAAATTGCCAGAGCCCCTTGGTATATAAAAAATACTAACATCCACAGAGACCTGAATATACCTGCAGTAAAAGACGAAATTCCGAAACTTACCTCGAAGTACAAGCAGAAGCTCATGTTTCACCCAAACATTCTAGCTAGAAATTTACTGAGACCTCTGAATCCCTCACGTCTCAAACGAAACTAATATATTCCCCATATATTAGTTACGATAACTCCACATTGCCTAAATCAATGGATATAGGGCAAATAGTTTTAATCTGAATATTATAATAATAAGCTGAATTTCTGAATCTTTGAAAAATCATTGTTAGACCCAAGTTATTATTAGGTGATCCAATTAAATAAAATTATTATTAAAAAAAAAAAAAAAATTAACATATAACATCTCACTTTCTTTAAATAATAACAATGAAATATTTATTTTCAAGGTATTATTATCTGGTAGTGATAAATAAAATTCAATAATTTTAGAGTTCTGATTTGTTGGAATACTATTAACATCTCCCAATTTCCAAAATGGAACACCATTGATATTTAAAAAAAAAAATAAATAAACTAAGGATCAATAAAGTTATCATGTTTGTTTCCTCTCTGCGATCTACTCGTTTGTAAATTACAAGACGAAATGTTTTGATTTTTTTAAATTATATATTTATATAAAAATTTTTATTACATAGTATATTATATAAAATTAATGCAGATTTTAAAGCTCAGCGTATTTGACTTTTTTTATTTTATTATAGATGTTGTTGTTGTTGTGATATTCACATTTAATCACATTTGGATATAAATTATATAACACTAGCTTATACCCACAGCTGACGGATCTTAAGTTTCCATAGTCAACCCTCAGCCCTTTCACCTCCCAGCACCAAATCCAAAATTTCACCGAAATCCCTTGAATTGGACCCGTGGCAGTGGGCGGATCTTAAATTTCAATAGTCAACCCTCTGCCCATTCACCCCCCCGCACCTAATCCAAAATTTCACCGAAATCCCTTGAATTGGACACGAGTTACAGAGTTTTAAAAATTTTAGGGCGTGGTAGTGGACGGATCTTAAATTTCAATAGTCAACCCTCTGCCCATTCACCTCCCAGCACCAAATCCACAATTTCACCGAAATCCCTTGAATTGGACCCGAGTTACAGAGCTTTAAAAATTTTAAGGCGTGGCAGTGGGCGGATCTTAAATTTAAATAGTCAACCCTCTGCCCAATCACCTCCCAGCACCAAATCCAAAATTTCAGCGAAATCCCTTGAATAGGACCCGAGTTACAGAGCTTTACAAATTTTAGGGCGTGGCAGTGGGCGGACTGCAAATTTTTAGAATCAACATATTACCAATTCATTACCCAAAACTACATATAAAATTTCAGCAAAATCGGTTAAACACTGAATGAATTATAGCATTTTTGAATAATATTTGACACGCCCACCTCTAACGTCCAAAGTTTATGAAATTTCAAAATCGGTCAAGTATTTCTTGAGTTATAAGGGAACAAACATACAAACAAACCTACAAACCTACAAACCTACAAACAAAGAATTTTATATAAGTAAAAGATTATTAAATTTATTTCATCACATTGCGGAATTTCTTCTATATTGAAGACAAACTGTTTTAGTAAATCAGCCATCCACTTTTGTTTCTCCTTTCCCTTTACATAGACTTTTCTACTTTTTAATGTTGTCATTAAATATTCTCAAACTTTCGTAAAGTCATCACTTCCATATTCCCATTTTAAATTATGATGATGAAGTTTTAACCACTCTGATTGTTGTTGATCCCTTTTTACACATATATTTGAATTCAAATGGCGGTTTTATATGAAAGCAGTGAAATTCATTTCCACTCAAAACAACGGCTATCTCCTTTACTACAACATTTTTTTGTTGTAGTAAACCCTTGTTGACTTTAAACCCTTGAACCTCAACACTTGCAAACATTATACTTGATAATAAATTTTTATTTTTATTCATACTTATTTATATAATTTTTTGATATCGTTTGTGAGCGGTACATATTCAAACATTTTATCATGAATGAGCATACAATAAGCAGATGAATTAGGTTGAACATTTGAATGAAATTTCAATTCAATTCGAATGTCTATAGGTTCTCCTTTTACGGATTCATTCTAATGGGTCACATCTAAAACAATTATTGGTGCAATTTTGGCAAAATTTTGTGGTTGTGGAGTACGTCCATAGTAGCTTTGTTGAAATTTTTGATTCGGATTCTGAATAAACAGAGACAGGGAATCAAAATTTGTCACATCAATGCGCAGAGTCTTACCAATAAAACGGATGAGTTTCGCATTATTTTTGAGAACTCAAATGTCGATGTGATTTGTGTGTCTGAAACTTGGTTTCAATCTTGTGTGCATGATAATTTGTTCTGTGTTAACGGCTATAAACTATTTCGTGCGGACAGGCTTGGTCACGCTGGTGGTGTTGCTATCTTTGTGAGGAACGGTATTGTCTGTAATTTAAATTGTAAATCCGACTGTAATGATAATATTGAATATGTTTTTATTGATGTTATGTACGAATCAAAAAAGCTCCTGATTGGTAATGTTTACAGACCTCATCGTAGTACTGACACTTCAACTCTTCTTGACATAATTGAATCCTTGACACTTCCTTATACCGATGTAATAATTTCCGGAGATTTTAACAGTAATACGCTAGTTGAAAATCATTTAACTGACGCAATGAGAGCACTAGGATTTTCATCTGCTAATATTTCGACACCTACTCACTTTACAAATACAACGGACACACTACTGGACCTTTTTTTCGTTAGTGAATGTACAAAAATTCTTCTTTATGACCAATTATCTGTTCCGTTGTTTTCAAAACACGATTTGATTTACTTGACATATAACTTTCAGTTCAAGACTTGTGAACAGGACATAACTTACCGTGATTTCAAAAATATTGACTACACTTCATTAAATCTTGACATAGAAAGTGTCCATTGGACGCAAATGTATCACATGAGTTCTGTAGATGACCAACTAGATTTTCTGGAAACCAATATAACATATTTATTCAACAAATATGTACCATTGAAAACCATACGTACCAAATTGAATCAACCACCTTGGTTTCAGCGTGATATTAAAACTGCAATGCTCGACCGTGACGAAGCATACAATCGATGGAAACGGTTTAAGACCCCCGAACTACACAAGCAATATTTGTTATATAGAAATCAAGTAGTAAAGAAAGTCAGGCAAGCTAAATCTGCTTTCTATGAAAGCAAATTCAATTCAGCGATAGGCAGTAGGCAAACGTGGCAAACCATTAAACAAATTGGTCTTGTCAATGTTAATGCACCTAATCATAAATTTATTAATTTAACGATGCAAACTCCAGATATAAGTCATTACACGAATGTAAGTTGCAATTTGAGTCCAGAAGTCAATTTTAGTTTCGATTGCTTTTCTCAATTTGATGCTGTGCAAAGCATTTTGGCAGTTAAATCTAATGCGATGGGCTTTGATGAAATGCATCCAACGTTTTTAAAAACGTTATTGCCGAAAATATTACTGTTGGAAAGTCTTTTCTATCAAATATTTTGTATTATTTTATGTTATTATATTTCTTATGTTAATTACTCATCAGCTAATTGCATAGCAATGTATACACTCTTAAAGAGAAACTATCTAATAAGAGAGCTTATCTTACTTTCTTTCATTGCATATAATTGCATATTGTATATGATTAGTGTTATTTTGCTATGTATCAAATTATAGTTGGTCTGCATATCGAACGACAATTGAAGGTCACTATTCTGATAGCAAGTGAAACGAATAGATCAAACTCTGCCGTGCTGCGTACAGTTTATAAATTTAATAAAATTTTAGTCTGAAATAAAAAATAAATCTAAATCTCTTACATTAAACATTGGTGCCGAAACCCGGGAACGGGGAATCTTTTTATATAATAAATTCTTCTGAAAACAACTTTAACTGAAATTTTGATGACTTTGCTGGAAAACAACGTTGGAATCTGCGAACTTTGCTGTGAATTGGACTGCTATTTGGACTACGCTTTGGATTTAATTGAATTAAGTAAATTATCATCGGCAGACGACTACCCATGCAACATCGAAGTTTCTCGAATAATTGAAACGTATGTATTCATATTTTATTCCTAAAACAAAATGGAGGATCTTACGTACGCAATCGAGAACCAGCGTGAAATGCTACGTCACTTGAAGCGCATGGTGAACACTTTTGATAGTAAGCCTCCAGCTACTAAAACATATGGTTTGGTGCAAGGTTATCTAGAAGAAATAGAGTCAAATTGTACTAAATTCAAAGAGAATCATGTCCATTTGTGGGACTGCGTTCGAGACAAATCGCTTAAGATTGACGACATTCCTTATTTTAAGGATGACGTTTACTACTCGTTCTATGATGTTTATTTGTCTTCTAAAGGCAAACTTCTTGATTTAATCGCGGAAATGAAAGCTCCAAACTCGCCTCCCCAGCACTCAAGTACTTTTATTTCTCCTTCTGGTAGCCGCAATGAGAGCATTTCTACTGGGGCCCAGCTGCCAAAGATAGACATTCCAATGTTCACAGGCGACTATCTCGCTTGGATATCGTACAAAGATATGTTTACTTCGCTTGTACACAACAATCAAACCCTTACTAAAGTCCAAAAGTTCTACTTTCTGAAAGGTTCGTGCTCTGGTACTCCTCTCGGCATAGTGAACGAGTACCTAGCATCTGACGCAAGCTATGAATTGGCTTGGGAAGCACTGAACTTAAGATACCACAACAAACGTAAAATTGTTGACACAGTTTTAAAGAAACTTTTTGGCATCACAAATTCGGATGGCTCCTCTAGGAGCATTCAACAAATTTTAGACACAACACGCAATTGTCTGGCACTTTTGCGTACTCTGCAAATAAATCCCGATCAGTGGGATGCCATTTTGATCTTTATGACAATTAATAAACTTGACACTCAGACTCGAAAAGAGTGGGAACAGTCATTAAAAGCTTCAACCGAAATTCCATCAATACGGGAGTTATTCTCATTTCTTGAAACTACTTTTCGAACGTTGGAAACAATTCATGATCAGAATTATTCCCAACCCATATCCAGTTCCACGATGAAGCCGAAGCTTCCAAATGTTCGAAATCCGTTTCGCCGAAACGTACATATGGCGACAGCTGCCGCCACAGCTGACGCGAACTGCCCCTGCTGCGAAAAGCGTCACTTATTATACAAGTGTTTTAAATTTGCTGCTCTGCCTATTACTGCAAAACGGAATTTAATAAAAACAAAAGGAATTTGTCGCAACTGTCTGAACGTTGGACATTTCGCTACAGACTGCTGTCTTAAAACTCGTTGTCAAATATGTCGACAACAACATCACACCACATTGCATCAAGAATTCTCTTCGAATTCTGAAATTTCGGATAACGGTCCAGTAGTGAACCCTACTGCACTCGAAATGGTTGCGCATTCTCAGAATTTAACATGCAATTTTAGCACATTAGCTAAACCCCAAGTGCTTTTAGCCACAATTCGCGTTCTCTTAACAACTCCAAATGGTACCTTCTCTTTAAGAGCGCTATTGGATCAAGGCGCACAGGCGACACTCATAACTGAAGACTCAGTTCAATCCCTGCAGCTGACAACGAAAAATACGCTCGCGATTATTAATGGTGTAGGAGGAAAACCACTTTGTACTACCAGAAAGTATGTCGATTTGTCATTGTTCTCTCTTCAAGAAAGCAACTACAGTTTGAAATGCAGTGCTTTAGTTTTACTTTCTCTAACTTCTTATCAGCCATCGCCTGTTGAAAAAAGCTCTCTTCCAAACTTGGACAATTATACACTCGCTGACCCCTGCTTTTACGAAAGCGGTCATATTGATATGTTACTCGGCGGCGATGTATATGGAGATATTGTAATGCAACAGCATAAGAAATATGAAAAAGGCATATTTTTGCAATTAACTCACTTCGGTTGGGTTATCTCAGGACCCACAGCCGAAATATCGTACGGTATAGGCGTAAGCGTAAACATCTGCTCTATTGATGATCAACTTCGTGCATTTTGGGAGCAAGAAGAAATCTCTGAAAAGAGACAGCTGACGACAGTTGAAACTGCGTGTGAACGTTACTTTGAAGAGACATGTACACGAGATTCGACAGGCCGGTATACTGTAGCTTTACCGTTTATATCAAATTTGAATAATACACCCTTGCCTACCTTTGGTCATACGGACTATGTCGCACTACGCCGTTTAAAACAAATTGAATCACAATTTAAGTCGAAACCTGCTTTATGCGCCTCGTATCGCCAATTCATGAGCGAATATGAACAGTTAGGTCATATGGAAAAAATTGGAGTCTATCCAAGAGATTTAAAACAAAATTGTTATTTTTTACCGCACCATGGTGTGCTGCGTGAGAGTAGCACGACCACAAAGTTACGCGTCGTATTCGATGGAAGTAGCAAGCGACCTTCACTGCCGTCGTTAAATGAAGAACTTTCGGCAGGTCCAGCACTTCAGAATGACCTACCGACAATAATAACACGATGGAGACGGTTTGAAATCGGTTTCCGCTCTGATCTAGAGAAAATGTTTAGGCAGATTCGAGTCGTAGAAGAGCATCAAAAGTATCAACTCATTCTATGGCGCGATTCTGTGGAAAATGAAATATCAATTTACAAATTGTGCACTGTTACATACGGAACCACTTCGGCTCCTTACCTCGCAATTCGAGTATTGCAACAACTTGCGAATGATGAAACGGAAAACTATCCTGAAGCTTGTCAGGTGTTACGATCCGATACATACGTAGATGACGTCATTTCTGGCGCTGACACTTATGCCGAAGCGCTGCATTTACATCAACAACTTTGCATGCTACTGGACGTAGGTGGCTTTAATCTACGTAAATGGACGTCGAACTCCAAGGAATTATTGACTGCAATACCCGAAGAGTACAAAGAAGTTTCCGAAAAATTTGAATTGCATGACAGAAACGTGGTAAAAGCACTAGGACTCGAATGGGATACGGTGAGCGACACATTTTCATTTAAGACTAATTTCGACGAAGATCGAAAAATTACTAAATGTACCCTTCTCTCCGACGCGGCGAAACTTTACGATCCCTTGGGCTGGTTGGCACCTACCACAGTAATAGCTAAAATTATGTTTCAAAAACTGTGGCTGTTAGGGCTTGAGTGGGAGGATACTTTGCCGGATGATCCGAGCAGCGAATGGGCTAGTTATCGCAGTAAACTAAAAAATTTAGAAGCTATAAAAATTCCACGATGGATCGGTAGCAACAAATTGAGTCAGATAGAAATACATGGGTTTTGTGACGCGTCACAAGCAGCATTTGCAGCCGTTGCGTATGCAAAGGTAGTTGATAGCCTAGGAAACGGATGCGTCAGCGTAATTCAATCGAAAACGAAAGTAGCACCGTTGAAGACGGTCACGGTACCGCGACTGGAGTTATGTGGCGCTACTTTGCTTGTAAAGCTTATTACGAAAATTCACTCTCAACTGGATCGAGATATATCGCAGATTTGGTATTGGACAGATAGTACAACGGTTTTATCATGGATTCGAGGGCAATCATCGCGATGGTCGGTGTATGTGGGGAATCGAGTAGCCGAAATTCAGCGACGATCTAATGCCAATCAATGGCGATACATATCAACTCACGAAAATCCTGCGGACTGCGCTTCGCGAGGTATAAGTTCTGAAGAACTTTTAAATCATCACTTGTGGTGGACGGGACCAACTTGGTATCATCCGCTGGTATCATCCGAGTCGGTGGACGTATACGAAACTCAGACTTCAATTATTCATTTAAACATCCTATTTTAATTAAAAAACAAAATCCTTTATCCATTCTTATTTTCGCAGATGCTCATCAAAAAACTTTACATGGCGGATTGCAGCTAATGTTATCGTTCGTCTCTCGCGAATATTGGATTACGTCGGCAAGAAACATAGCAAAGAGCGTACAGAAGCGTTGTATAGTTTGTTTCAAATACAATGCACGGGCAGCACAGCAAATTATGGGCAATTTGCCTAGCATTCCGAATTTGTACCGACTTGTACTCGGATTGTGGTACAAATTTCGTTGGCGCCAGCAAAGAGCTGCAGCTGCTCAATCATCGTAGCACATCAACGTTGCCGCAAGAGCTAATCGAGATGTTAGCAAACACTGGAACGCAGTGGCATTTCATACCGCCAGCATCGCCAAATTTTGGTGGCCTCTGGGAGGCAGGTGTTAAATCTACAAAGCACCACCTTCGGCGCATCATGCAGAATCGGATTCTAACATACGAGGAGCTCAGTACTCTACTAGCGCAAATCGAAAGTTGCCTGAACTCGAGGCCTCTTTGTCCCCTTTCCAGCGATCCGTCAGACTGTCACGCGCTCACTCCATCTCATTTCCTAATCGGTGAGCCGACTCTCTGCATACCCGAAGAAGACTTGCTCGATTGCAGCGTGGATCGTCTTAGTCGCTGGAAAGTGGTGGAGCGTCTAAAACAACAATTTTGGAAACGTTGGGCAAATGAGTGTCTTTCTCGATTGCAGGATAGGCCTAAGTGGTTGAAGACGCACAAAAACGCCGAAGTGGGTGATCTAGTCCTCATATATGACGAACGGTGTCCACCAGGCCAATGGCCACTTGCTCGAGTACAACAAACACATCCCGGACCAGACGGATGAGTACGAGTTTTAACTTTGCTCTCCAACGGCAAAACTTTCAAAAGACCTATCTCAAAAATTGCATTTCTCCCGGTCAATGATGTATCCACCTGTGTACTTCCTGATTCTGAACAGCCTGCAGCTGTGAGTAGAGGCGCAGCTGGGTCAACTTGGCGACCAAATCAATCTTCCTCCAGCGGAACGGAATAGGAACACACTCTAAACCGGTTTCAGAACATTCGTTCTTCGTGGTGGAGAATGTTGGAGAGTCTTTTCTATCAAATATTTTGGTATTATTTTATGTTATTATATTTCTTATGTTAATTACTCATCAGCTAATTGCATAGCAATGTATACACTCTTAAAGAGAAACTATCTAATAAGAGAGCTTATCTTACTTTCTTTCATTGCATATAATTGCATATTGTATATGATTAGTGTTATTTTGCTATGTATCAAATTTTAGTTGGTCTGCATATCGAACGACAATTGAAGGTCACTATTCTGATAGCAAGTGAAACGAATAGATCAAACTCTGCCGTGCTGCGTACAGTTTATAAATTTAATAAAATTTTAGTCTGAAATAAAAAATAAATCGAAATCTCTTACATTAAACAATTACCATTTGTTACTCATTTATTTAATTCCATAATAACAACGTCTTGTTTTCCTGAAGAATGGAAAAAAGCCAAAATAATTCCTATTCCAAAAACTTGCAATGAGTTTAGACCAATTGCCATTCTATCGTTTCTGTCGAAAGCACTCGAATCTCTAATGCATAAGCAAATTGATATATTTTTACTAAAAAACAAACTGTTGACAGAAAGGCAATCAGGATTTCGACCGAGACGCAGTTGTGTAACAGCCTTGATCGACGTTACTGAGGAAATTCGAGCTAACCTTGATAACAACCAAACAAGTTTTTTAATTCTATTGGATCACTCAAAAGCATTTGACATTGTTGACCATGAAGTCTTGCAAATTAAACTATCGCGATTATTCAATTTTTCATCCACTGCCATACGTCTTCACGTTACTTCATACTTAACTGGTAGATCGCAAGCTGTAATCCTCAACAACATTGTTTAAAATTTTCTTCTCGTCACTAGAGGTGTACCTCAGGGGTCGATTTTAGGGCCTTTGCTTTTTTCTATGTACATTAATGATCTTCCTTGCTGTTTAAATTGCAATGTTCACATGTACGCAGATGATGTCCAATTATATACAAGCTGTAAAACTGATTCGATTAAAAGTTGTGTTGAGCAATTGAATGAGAATCTGCAGCGAGTTAATGATTGGGCATCAGTCAATGGTCTATGTCTCAACCCAAAAAAATCAAAATGTTTAATTATCAGCCGCAAAAATCTGGATACTGAAACTGTTCCGAAAATATATCTCAACACTTCAAGTATAGATATTGTTGACACTGCAAAGAATCTGGGCATTGTCTTTAATCGGAAGCTTACATGGTATAATCACATCAATGCTACAATAGGAAAAGTATATGGAATGCTCCGTACACTGTGGATAGCACAATACTTTACACCTTACTGAATTAGATTACTATTGGCCAAGACCTATCTTGTTCCAATAATATTGTATGGATGCGAGATTTTCTCGAATTGTGATTCTGTCAGTACAAAACGCTTGAATGTCCTTTACAATAATATCGCTCGTTATGTCTATGGCTTGAAACGTACGGACCACATATCGCAATTCGCGAAAAGATTGTATGGCATAACATTTGAAAACTTGCTTAATATTCGAACATTAATCCTGTTACACAAAATAGTTTACACGAGGGAGCCAGATTATTTATATGAAAGAATAAAATTTCTCAAATCGAATCGAGGTAAGAAGCTAGTTCCACACAAACATTCATATATACATTCAATACGTCTTTGGAATTCGCTACCGCACTACTTGCAACAAAATAGCAACGCAATAAACTTCAAAAATTATTTGTATACTTACTTTATGTCTAATTGATATCACTTTCATTTCATTTGTGTGTGTTATTATTATTATATGGATTATATTGTCAATTCAAATTTAAATCATGTTGTTTTTATGTTGATCACATCTCATGTATAATTTACTTTCATTAATATTGTATTCTTTAAAATAAAAACCTAAATCAAAATGTTAATCTTAAGTCCCCGCAGGTCGGGTCTTCTAAAATACCACAATTTGTTAATATTATTAATTTTTAAGTCAATTTCAATTCATTCAAGTGTACTTCATGCAGCTAGTGCAGCTTATAAGATTTTGTATCTTTTTGCACTGGTATTATATTAAAAAAATAAATAAATAAATAAAAACTAGAGAGTGGACTATCTTCGGCTATACCGAAGTTGAAATACCCCCACACAGTAGGAAGAAGTACCTCGAACGTAAAAAAATGTGGTCTCAAGACCCTATTTTGAGCCAATTATAGGTGGTTTTGGAGCCCGGACCATGTCCAAAATCCATTTCTAAAAATTTCCAATTAAATTCACAAAAAAAAAAATTGGTCTCAAGACCAAATTTAGACCCTTATATATTTGGCTTCGGAACCTCGGACCATGTCAAAAATACGTTTCTAAACATTTCCAATCGAATACAACAATAAAAAAGACTTGAAAAATTTGTACCTTTTTTTTCGGTGTATGGGAGTTACGCCCAGTTTTTGTCCGATTAGGCTGATTCTCGAACTTGATCTCAGTATTCAAGAGAAAAACATGTACCCAAAGTTTCAAGTCGATATCTCCAAAACTGCGACCGCTATCGTGCGGACGGACAGACGGACAGACGGCGGACAGACAGACGGACATCGCTAAATCGACTCAGGAGGTGATACTGATGAAGAATATATATACTTTTCCATACCGGACACGCCTCCTTATGGGCGTTACAAACGTTGTGACAAAGTTAGTATACCCTGCCACAGTGAGTGTGGGGGTAAAAATATAATAAAGCATATATATTATGATCAAATCTAAGATTGAGATCGTCATAGGGATATACAATAGAGTTAAAATAAACTTTTACATCCGTTAAGTTACAATGTTGAAAATCGTTTTCTCTTTGAAAGGCTAAAAGTATATAGCGAGGTCTTTCATTTTCGCCTGCTAGTTTAACATTCCACAAAATATTTGTACTTTCCGGTAGAGAAGGATTATGATAAACATCCCAACTTCTAAATCTCTTATCTCTTACTTATATAAATTTCTTTGTGAGTTTGTAGGTTTGTATGTAGGTTTGTATGTTTGTTCCCTTATAACTCAAGAAATACTTGACCGATTTTAATGAAACACATACCAAAATGTAGGAAATTTCATTGATCTCATCATATGCCATTTCATTAAATTTGGGCGTTCGAGGTGGGCGTGGCAAATATTATTCTAAAATGCTATATTTATGCAGTGTTTAACGGATTTTGCTGAAATTTTATATGTGATTTAGGGGGATGAATGGGATGAATGCGGTCCGCCCCCTGCCACGCCCCAAAATTTGTAATGCTCTGTAACTCGGGATTTCGCTTAAATTTTGGATTTCGTGCTGGGTGGTGAATGGGCAGAGGGTTGACTATGAAAATTTGCGGTCCACTGCCACGCCCCTGAAATTTTTAAAGCTCTGTAACTCGGGTACTATTCAAGAGATTTCGCTGAAATTTTGGTTTTCGTGCTGTGTGGTGAATGTGCAGAGAGTTGACTTTGAAAATTTGCGGTCCGCTTACTGCCACGCCCTAAAAAATTTTAAGCTCTGTTACTCGGGTCCTATTCAAGGGATTTCGCTGAAACTTTGGATTTGGTGCTGGGAGGTGAATGGACAGAGGGATGGCTATTGAAATTTAAGATCCGCCCACTGCCACGCCCTAAAATTTGTAAAGCTCTGTAACTCGGGTCCTATTCAAGGGATTTCGGTGAAATTTTGGATTTGGTGCTGGGAGGTGAATGGGCAGAGGGATGACTATTGAAATTTAAGATCCGCCCACTTCCACGCCCTAAAATTTTTAAAGCTCTGTAACTCGGCTCCTATTCAAGGGATTTCGGTGAAATTTTGGATTTGGTGCTGGGAGGTGAATGGGCAGAGGGATGACTTGCAAAATCTATTTTTATTTCAGTTGCTTAAAAAATACATATACCATTTCTACGTTAACATGAAATTACAAAATTATTGCATTATTGCAATTATTGAGCGAAGACCAAGATTATCAGTTGCTGTCGTTGATTTCATATTATTATACCCCCACACTCACAGGGTATACTAACTTTGTCACAACGTTTGCAACGCCCATAAGAGTTTTTCTCGTGAATACTGAGATCAAGTCGAGAATCAGCCAAATCGGACAAAAGCTGGGCGTGGCTCCCATACACCGAAAAAAAAGGTAAACATTTTTCAAGTCTTTTTTATTGTTGTATTCGATTGGAAATGTTTAGAAACGTATTTTTGACATGGTCCGAGGTTCCGAAGCCACATATATAAGGGTCTAAATGGGGTCTTGAGACCAATTTTTTTTTTTGGTGGATATAATTGGAAATTTTTAGAAATGGATTATAATTGGTTCAAAATAGGGTCTTGAGACCACATTTTTTTACGTTCGAGGTACTTCTTCCTACTGTGTGGGGGTATTTCAACTTCGGTATAGCTGAAGATAGTCCACTCTCTAGTTTTTATTATCTTTAGACCGCATCAAAATCAATTCATGTTTGCAATTGATAAGTATTTTATCAAAATCTTCAGCAAATCCAAGCAAATTTTTTAAAGGAATACAAAAATTAAAATGTTCAGGTTTAAGTTCTGTATTTTCAGCATCAAAGGGCACCATCCCGCATTCCGAAGAATTTTACTTTCAAATTCATTGAGTGATATATGTAATTCTTCATATCTGATGCTATTCCCAATTGTCTAGTGCGATCAATTTCTATTCCATTCATTTCATAGCGAATTTCATCAAATAAATATGCCATACAATTGTTTGTGAGCTTGACAGTTTTTGAAATAGTAGCGTCTTTATTTGATATGAATCCCTCAATATATAAAAGGCTCTCACTTAACAGTACATACAAATCCCGATTTTGTATTGGTATACGTATTTCATAATTATTTTTAAATGTTTGTAAATATGGTGTATAACTGTGATATTCTTTTTATACCCCCACACTCACTGTGGCAGGGTATACTAACTTTGTCACAACGTTTGTAACGCCCATAAGGAGGTATGTCCGGTATGGAAAAGTATATATATTCTTGATCAGCATCACCTCCTGAGTCGATTTAGCGATGTCCGTCTGTCCGTCCGCACGATAGCGGTCGAAGTTTTGGAGATATCGACTTGAAACTTTGGGTACATGTTTTTATCGTGAATACTGAGATCAAGTTCGAGAATCAGCCAAATCGGATAAAAACTGGGCGTGGCTCCCATACACCGAAAAAAAAAGGTAAACATTTTTCAAGTCTTTTTATACCCCCACACTCACTGTGGCAGGGTATACTAACTTTGTCACAACGTTTGTAACGCCCATAAGGAGGCGTGTCCGGTATGGAAAAGTATATATATTCTTGATCAGTATCACCTCCTGAGTCGATTTAGCGATGTCCGTCTGTCTGTCCGTCCGTCTGTCCGTCTGTCCGTCTGTCCGTCTGTCCGTCTGTCCGTCTGTCCGTCCGCACGATAGCGGTCGCAGTTTTGGAGATATCGACTTGAAACTTTTTTTACATGTTTTTCTCGTGAATACTGAGATCAAGTTCGAGAATCAGCCAAATCGGACAAAAACTGGGCGTGGCTCCCATACACCGAAAAAAAAGGTAAAAATTTTTCAAGTCTTTTTTATTGTTGTATTCCATTGGAAATGTTTAGAAACGTATTTTTGACATGGTCCGAGGTTCCGAAGCCACATATATAAGGGTCTAAATGGGGTCCTCAGACCAATTTTTTTTTTTTCGGATTTGATTGGAAATTTTTAGAAATGGATTTTGGACATGGTTTGGGCTCCAAAACCACCTATAATTGGCTCAAAATAGGGTCTTGAGACCACATTTTTTTATGTTCGAGGTACTTCTTTCTACTGTGTGGGGGTATTTCAACTTCGGTATAGCCGAAGATAGTCCACTCTCTAGTTTATTGTTGTATTCGATTGGAAATGTTTAGAAACGTATTTTTGACATGGTCCGAGGTTCCGAAGCCACATATATAAGGGTCTAAATGGGGTCTTCAGACCAATTTTTTTTTTTTGGTGGATTTGATTGGAAATTTTTAGAAATGGATTTTGGACATGGTCTGGGCTCCAAAACCACCTATAATTGGCTCAAAATAGAGTCTTGAGACCACATTTTTTTATGTTCGAGGTACTTCTTCCTACTGTGTGGGGGTATTTCAGCTTCGGTATAGCCGAAGATAGTCCACTCTCTAGTTATACCCCCACACTCACTGTGGCAGGGTATACTAACTTTGTCACAACGTTTGTAACGCCCATAAGGAGGCGTGTCCGGTATGGAAAAGTATATATATTCTTGATCAGTATCACCTCCTGAGTTGATTTAGCGATGTCCGTCTGTCTGTCCGTCCGTCTGTCCGTCTGTCCGTCTGTCCGTCCGCACGATAGCGGTCGCAGTTTTGGAGATATCGACTTGAAACTTTGGGTACATGTTTTTCTCGTGAATACTGAGATCAAGTTCGAGAATCAGCCAAATCGGACAAAAACTGGGCGTGGCTCCCATACACCGAAAAAAAAGGTAAACATTTTTCAAGTCTTTTTTATTGTTGTATTCCATTGGAAATGTTTCGAAACGTATTTTTGACATGGTCCGAGGTTCCGAAGCCACATATATAAGGGTCTAAATGGGGTCTTGAGACCAATTTTTTTTTTTTTTTCGAATTTGATTGGAAATTTTTAGAAATGGATTTTGGACATGGTTTGGGCTCCAAAACCACCTATAATTGGCTCAAAATAGGGTCTTGAGACCACATTTTTTTATGTTCGAGGTACTTCTTCCTACTGTGTGGGGGTATTTCAACTTCGGTATAGCCGAAGATAGTCCACTCTCTAGTTATACCCCCACACTCACTGTGGCAGGGTATACTAACTTTGTCACAACGTTTGTAACGCCCATAAGGAGGCGTGTCCGGTATGGAAAAGTATATATATTCTTGATCAGTATCACCTCCTGAGTCGATTTAGCGATGTCCGTCTGTCTGTCCGTCCGTCTGTCCGTCTGTCCGTCTGTCCGTCTGTCCGTCTGTCCGTCTGTCCGTCTGTCCGTCTGTCCGTCTGTCCGTCTGTCCGTCCGCACGATAGCGGTCGCAGTTTTGGAGATATCGACTTGAAACTTTTTTTACATGTTTTTCTCGTGAATACTGAGATCAAGTTCGAGAATCAGCCAAATCGGACAAAAACTGGGCGTGGCTCCCATACACCGAAAAAAAAGTAAAAATTTTTCAAGTCTTTTTTATTGTTGTATTCCATTGGAAATGTTTAGAAACGTATTTTTGACATGGTCCGAGGTTCCGAAGCCACATATATAAGGGTCTAAATGGGGTCCTGAGACCAATTTTTTTTTTTTTTTTGGATTTGATTGGAATTTTTTAGAAATGGATTTTGGACATGGTTTGGGCTCCAAAACCACCTATAATTGGCTCAAAATAGGGTCTTGAGACCACATTTTTTTATGTTCGAGGTACTTCTTTCTACTGTGTGGGGGTATTTCAACTTCGGTATAGCCGAAGATAGTCCACTCTCTAGTTTTATTATACTTTCATCGAAAAGAGGTTTATATAGAACATTAATTATGTCACTCATTTTTTAAACGAAATCCAATGCTTTTCAAAAACTCTTTGTTAGATTTAGTTACGTGAATTTTACGTTTGTTATCAATTTTTTTCTGTATAGAACTCAATTACGTATCTGAATTGGTTTCTTTCAATGTTGAAGGTAAACTAACTGTAAAGTCATTATGTAAATGTTTTTTATTAAAAATAATCACTTTTTATACTCACTGTGGCAGGGTATACTAACTTTGTCACAACGTTTGTAACGCCCATAAGGAGGCGTGTCCGGTATGGAAAAGTATATATATTCTTGATCAGTATCACCTCCTGAGTCGATTTAGCGATGTCCGTCTGTCTGTCCGTCCGTCTGTCCGTCTGTCCGTCTGTCCGTCTGACCGTCTGTCCGTCTGTCCGTCTGTCCGTCTGTCCGTCTGTCCGTCCGCACGATAGAGGTCGCAGTTTTGGAGATATCGACTTGAAACTTTGGGTACATGTTTTTCTCGTGAATACTGAGATCAAGTTCGAGAATCAGCCAAATCGGACAAAAACTGGGCGTGGCTCCCATACACCGAAAAAAAAGGTAAAAATTTTTCAAGTCTTTTTTATTGTTGTATTCGATTGGAAATGTTTAGAAACGTATTTTTGACATGGTCCGAGGTTCCGAAGCCACATATATAAGGGTCTGAATGGGGTCTTGAGACCAAAATTTTTTTTTTGGTGGATTTGATTGGAAATTTTTAGAAATGGATTTTGGACATGTTCCGGGCTCCAAAACCACCTATAATTGGGTAAAAATAGGGTCTTGAGACCACATTTTTTTATGTTCGAGGTACTTCTTCCTACAGTGTGGGGGTATTTCAGCTTCGGTATAGCCGAAGATAGTCCACTCTCTAGTTTTTATATAGTTTTAAATGTAATCATATTGATATTTTTTCTCCACGAAAAATAATTAGGTTACCACCTTGATCTACAACTCTAAGATTGCTTATTTGTCTTGTATTGACTGGTAAATATATAACATTTGCTGGTATTTCTGTAATTTTATATCCTGGACTAACTCTAAGGGAAAACTGGTAATTTGTATGTGCGGAAACTTCATTTATATATGATCCATTAATAATATTACATTCAACGGATATTGTATTTATTTTAGAAATATCTCTGTATTGCTCATATTGTCAGGAATGACCAGAAGAATCAATTCAGTTTTAAAGTAAAGTTTATTTCGATATTGTCTGTTTGACTGCTAAATTCATACTGATTATTTATGAGTACATTCGATGAGTACAAAGGATAAAGAACAAAGAGAAAATGTAAAAGTGACATCTGAAATTAAAGTTGCCATCTGATTGATACATGTAAATATAAATTCAAAAACACAATGACAATATTCATCACTAATTTTGCTAGATATATCTTTTAATTCATATGATCCAATAGGTATCTTTATAATTTTATTTCCAATGTGAAACAAATTGTTTTCTACATCAATTGCGTGATAAGAATCGAAACTTATTAATCCACAAACATAATCTTGTTTGAGTTCTATAGGCGGAAAATAATTTGCAGCAAGTTGTGATAAATATCTATTTATTGTTAAAGTAAACGACATAATGTTGACTTCTCATTAAGTACTTAACTAAAATATGTTTCTATTATTACATTTATATTAAATCAAATCATTGTGGGGGCAAAGGGGAGCGGGATGGAGCCAATTTAAAGACCTAACTTTCGTATTTTGTAAGCTACAAGGCTGAAATTTTTTACTTAGGTTCGCATTCGGGAAAAAGAGTAAAAAAGGGGAAAAAAGGGGGAAAATTCACTTTTCTGAAGTCACTTAAAAAGTTCACGCCCACATTGACTATTCAATTTATTAAAGAAAACGTTTTTGATGTTTGCGGAGTACCGGAAACCATTGTAACAGACAACGGAAGTCAGTTTAAAAGCCTCGAATTCGAAACCTTTTTACAAAAATTTGGAGTTACACATACCTGTACAGCTGTTTACTCACCCCAATCTAATGCTTCCGAACGGGTCAATAGATCGATTAACGCAGCCCTTAGATCTTATATTCGGAAGGACCAGCGAGAATGAGATCGGTATCTCAGCAGCATGAACTGTGCACTCCGTAATAGTATTCATCAGTCAATTGGATTTTCACCTTATTTCGCTGTATTCGGACAGAATATGCTAACGCACGGTGACGACTATAAATTGTTAAGAAATCTAAATCTGTTGTCGGAGGGAACGGCGAAATTAAAACGAGAAGACGAATTTGCGCATATTCGGGAGGAAATTAAGAAAAACTTAGACAAGGCAAAGGCCAAAAACCAGCAAACTTATGGGAAATTCGTACTACCTCTTAAGAGACTCAAATGATAAAACACTCGGCACCTACCATGCTAAAGACTTATGGTAAGAATGAAGCTAGTATCCCCTTTTAAGCTTATATCATACCCAGGTATGAAATATAACCTGTTTTGTGAGGGCTACCTATCTTTTAATTTGCTACCCCCAAATGCGTTCGAATAGCTTCGAATTAACGAAAGTCTCAACAGCCCCATCTTGCTAGTACTAGCTTTAGTTGAGAAAATTCACCAGAGCATGAGCTGTCAAGTTTGTGTAGAGATTTTACAAGACGTATTGAAGAAAATGGGGTAATGTCCGTGGAGAGTGAAGCTGAGAGCGGTCTTTCCGATATCAGCGTGCCTCGAGTAAAGTCAAACCGCCAAAAAAACTAGAGAGTGGAATATCTTCGGCTATACCGAAGCTGAAATACCCCCACACAGTAGGAAGAAGTACCTCGAACATAAAATTATGTGGTCTCAAGACCCCATTTTGAGCCACCTATAAATAGTTTTGGAGCCCGGACCATGTCCAAAATTCGTTTCTAAAAATTTCCAATCAAATCGACCAAAAAAAAAACTTGGTCTCAAGACCCCATTTTGACCCTTATATATGTGGTTTTGGAACGTCGGACCATGTCAAAAATACGTTTCTAAACATTTCCAATGGAATGCAGCAATAAAAAAGACTTGAAAAATGTTGACCTTTTTTTCCGGTGTATGGGAGCCACGCCCAGTTTTTGTCCGATTAGGCTGATTCTCGAACTTGATCTCAGTATTCACGAGAAAAACATGTACCCAAAGTTTCAAGTCGATATCTCCAAAACTGCGACCGCTATCGTGCGGACGGACAGACGGACAGACAGACGGACATGGCTAAATTGACTCCGGCGGTGATGCTGATCAAGAATATATATACTTTTCCATACCGGACACGCCTCCTTATGGGCGTTACAAACGTTGTGTCAAAGTTAGTATACCCTGCCACAGTGACTGTGGGGGTATAATAAGTGAAATAAATATAAAATAATAATCATCTTAATAAGCCACTGCCTATTCTTGCATATAATTGAGTGTGATTGTGGAAGGGATGGTAAGCAACGAGAAAAAAAAATAAGAAAGCTAAAGTGAGAAATTTTGTTTGGTAAAAGTGATCATAATTAACATTTAATTTTTAGAGAGTAAACTAGCTACGACAACAACGACATCACTTCGCATCTCATCAGGCCTGCTGACATCGAAGGAGAATAGAAAACGTAAGTCGAATATCTCATATTTTCTAATGTTTAATATGATCGCACATTTGGTTTCATTAAGTATGAAAATAGGAGTACTAAGAGAACATTTAGCTCTCTTGCTTGTCTAAAGGGATTAGTTGTTTGACTCACTCAAACGAAAACTAAATTCCCACCATTACCAACTCCTCGTAACCAATTATTAAGGTTAATTACTTATATTTTTTTGTTAGGAAAATTTTAAACTGGTTTGGATAAAAAGTTAGATAAAATATTAAACCTAATAAATGAATAGAAAACAAAAAGAATTAACTGAAGAAAAACAGCATTTATAATGAACTAACATTTTTTTTTTTAAACATTTGTTTAGTTTTTAAGTACCTACATTTAATGCCTAAATAAATACATACATACTTATCACCTATCTTTAAGAAAATTTTCCTTTTTGTAATGCAAGTAAAATTAATAATTCTACCTATTCTATTGCCAAGTTATATTTCTTAATACCCATGTTAAGAAAATCATGAAAATGCTAAATAAAATCATATGAATTTTGATCATCCTTAAAATGGAATAAACAACTATTTTTTTTTCGCAAACTTAGGGCTTTGTTAAACACACCGTAGACAAAAGTGGGCTAAAAGATTAATTCATCTCCCTTTTAGCAGGTTGGGCGGGTAAAGAGTGAAGAGGACATAACACCATACCCTTTTCCGTTGTGTCGTGGTCGTTCCTCAAATAGATTCCTAGGTTTTCCGTGGTCCGTTCGGTCATGATATTGTTATTTTTTTTTGCATCTGTGTTTCCGACATATCTCTGCTTTAAGTTTATTTATGTAGCCCGACGTATAGGTTATTCAAGAGCAACACACACACACACACATTTTATTTTAAAGCGCACTTTTTTTCTCAGTGTACGGCTTTTACGCGGCTCCTCGACACTAACTTTACGGTGTAATAAATACCGCAGATTATATATGGAGTGGGGCTCGCCTTTTTTCAGGGTCTTTGGGTCAAATTCTAGTTCAATGCGGAAGAGGGGTTGGGGTAATTTATCTCTGTTTTTTATGTTAGACACAGATCTAAGCTGAAATTTTTGCTCTGTTAATGCGGCTTTTAGTTCATCGCATTCAACAAAAGAGATTATTCCTCTTATTACAACCATAAGGCCTTTGCTGCTTTTGAGCTGCTATGTGTAATAGCTCCTTTTGCACCTATCGAAATTATCAATAACTTTTCGAAAATCTACCTCATTGTAAATTTGAATTTTAGTTTCATTGGCATCACAAGCTGTGTTATCAGATTGTGATGCCTTGTTGGCACCAGCAAGCTGTGTTATCAGATTGACAAGAGAATTTGATTTTTTTTCTCTGAGATAAATTGGCGGCGGCCTCGACGTTTTGGGTTTAGGGTCTGAATTTTCTTCTTCATACAGTAAAGAATATCTATTTTGGCGAAGATTTACGGGCTGACTATTCTATTTGGATTTAAAACTCTTAGGCGTGTTTGTATTTCCTGGAGGTGTCGCTTGGCGCTTTTGCATTGTAGGGTCTGGCTTTTGCAAGTACCGATGCATGCCTGTCTGCACTGCCGAAACCTGTAGTAGTTAGAGCTAGAGAATTTACTTTACTATCTTTATACCCCCACAATCACTGTGGCAGGGTATACTAACTTTGTCACAACGTTTGTAACTCCCATAAGGACGCGTGTCCGGTATGGAAAAGTATATATATTCTTGATCAGCATCACCTCCTGAGTCGATTTAGCGATGTCCGTTGGTCTGTCCGTCCGTCTGTCCGTCTGTCCGTCCGCACGATAGAGGTCGCTGTTTTGGAGATATCGACTTGAAACTTTGGGTACATGTTTTTCTCGTGAATACTGAGATCAAGTTCGAGAATCAGCCAAATCGGATAAAAACTGGGCGTGGCTCCCATACACCGAAAAAAAGGTAACAATTTTTTATTGTTGTATTCGATTGGAAATGTTTAGAAACGTATTTTTGACATGGTCCGAGGTTCCTAAGCCCCATATATAAGGGTCTAAATGGGGTCTTGAGACCAATTTTTTTTTTTGTGGATTTGATTGGAAATTTTTAGAAATGGATTTTGGACATGGTCCGGGCTCCAAAACCACCTATAATTTGCTCAAAATAGGGTCTTGAGACCACATTTTTTTACGTTCGAGGTACTTCTTCCTACTGTGTGGGGGTATTTCAGCTTCGGTATAGCCGAAGATAGTCCACTCTCTAGTTTTTCACTAACTGGGGTTTATGAACACACTTTTGGTTCTCTGTAAATTTATTGATAGGGTCTGGCGTAAGGGTATTAAGAGTATTTGTACTTGCCAAAGTCGATGTTGATGTTGCGGCTGCCTCCATTTCTATTGTCTGCTGGGTAAACGCGGTTAGGGTTTTGCATTGTTCTCGCTAAGGAACATATGGTGATGCGAGAGAGCTTGCAATGAGCGCCTCTGCAGAGCGACTCTTCAAAATTGAATTTTCAGCTTGAGTATCATTGTTAGCAGGGAACACAATAGTAAGTTGCGATGCATGCTAAGAGAGTGCAGAAGCTTTTTACTGCAAAGCTTCGGCGGGTGCTTCAACATTGTTAGTGTTTTCCGTCAAACCGGTTTGCGAGATTAAATTATCAAGCGGTGGCGTTATCAGCATTTTTGAGCACTTTTCTGATCCCAAAATTTATCACGTCCGTATATTTAAGAGAATTAGAATCAGTAATCAGGCAATAAATGAATAACTTAAATGTGCTACGCAAGATCTGTACTCTACTATCAGAGTAACCCAACAGCAAAATTGTTAAATCAAACAAAATTACTTTAAAACAACAGTTGTTATGTTAAAAACAGAATAACAGTGCACGACTGTCATTTCTACTACCATCTTTTTTCTCGGTGTAGTTATCTGAGCAAGAAAACCCATGGCAAAAGAAGGTAGTACAGCTGTCACTTTTTGTCAGCCATCTTAACCATCTGACGTTTAAGCCAATTTTGATATTTTGCGCTACCGGATTGTTGTAACAAAATCCCAAATTGCCTATAATGCCTCCCAAAAATAAGTTTTGATTACAGTTTCGAAGATTCGGAAGCGACAACGGCAATTTTTTTTTATGAAAAAACAAAATAAAAAGTTCGAAATTGATTTTTTCGAAATAATTTGTATTTACTCCTTCAATTAAAAGGAAATTTAAAATTTTATCCACAAGATTTTAAGAAATTTTATAGCTCCCAAAAATATTTTAAATTATGTTCAACGGGTGGCACCGCTGTTCGAATTGTTTAGAAATAAACATACTTCAGAAAATCGGCATTTTAATCAAAGTAAATGGCATCGGCACTACCTTCTCTCTTTTGCCATCAAGAAAACCTATTGCGTATGTGCCAAAAAGTGAAATATTAGTTTGAAGAAAACAAAGGGGTGGCTGAATAATTTTTTGAGTGAAAACAAAAAAACGAAAAATATTAAAATTTTAAATATTTGTGTGTGTTTTATAATTTGAGCTGTGCAAATATTTATCACAAATGACCCGTGAATTCTTTCAAAGCGAACGAAAGGTATAAATCAAATAATATTGTGCTGCGCAGAAATTTATTTCAAATCTCCTCCTGGAATCAGTTGACAATTGTTAAAACATACAAATGCAAAATAAACAAAAATACTAATGCTATGTGTAATAGCTCCTTTTGCACCTATCGAAATTATCAATAACTTTTCGAAAATCTACCTCATTGTAAATTTGAATTTTAGTTTCATTGGCATCACAAGCTGTGTTATCAGATTGTGATGCCTTGTTGGCACCAGCAAGCTGTGTTATCAGATTGACAAGAGAATTTGATTTTTTTTCTCTGAGATAAATTGGCGGCGGCCTCGACGTTTTGGGTTTAGGGTCTGAATTTTCTTCTTCATACAGTAAAGAATATCTATTTTGGCGAAGATTTACGGGCTGACTATTCTATTTGGATTTAAAACTCTTAGGCGTGTTTGTATTTCCTGGAGGTGTCGCTTGGCGCTTTTGCATTGTAGGGTCTGGCTTTTGCAAGTACCGATGCATGCCTGTCTGCACTGCCGAAACCTGTAGTAGTTAGAGCTAGAGAATTTACTTTACTATCTTTATACCCCCACAATCACTGTGGCAGGGTATACTAACTTTGTCACAACGTTTGTAACTCCCATAAGGACGCGTGTCCGGTATGGAAAAGTATATATATTCTTGATCAGCATCACCTCCTGAGTCGATTTAGCGATGTCCGTTGGTCTGTCCGTCCGTCTGTCCGTCTGTCCGTCCGCACGATAGAGGTCGCTGTTTTGGAGATATCGACTTGAAACTTTGGGTACATGTTTTTCTCGTGAATACTGAGATCAAGTTCGAGAATCAGCCAAATCGGATAAAAACTGGGCGTGGCTCCCATACACCGAAAAAAAGGTAACAATTTTTTATTGTTGTATTCGATTGGAAATGTTTAGAAACGTATTTTTGACATGGTCCGAGGTTCCTAAGCCCCATATATAAGGGTCTAAATGGGGTCTTGAGACCAATTTTTTTTTTTGTGGATTTGATTGGAAATTTTTAGAAATGGATTTTGGACATGGTCCGGGCTCCAAAACCACCTATAATTTGCTCAAAATAGGGTCTTGAGACCACATTTTTTTACGTTCGAGGTACTTCTTCCTACTGTGTGGGGGTATTTCAGCTTCGGTATAGCCGAAGATAGTCCACTCTCTAGTTTTTCACTAACTGGGGTTTATGAACACACTTTTGGTTCTCTGTAAATTTATTGATAGGGTCTGGCGTAAGGGTATTAAGAGTATTTGTACTTGCCAAAGTCGATGTTGATGTTGCGGCTGCCTCCATTTCTATTGTCTGCTGGGTAAACGCGGTTAGGGTTTTGCATTGTTCTCGCTAAGGAACATATGGTGATGCGAGAGAGCTTGCAATGAGCGCCTCTGCAGAGCGACTCTTCAAAATTGAATTTTCAGCTTGAGTATCATTGTTAGCAGGGAACACAATAGTAAGTTGCGATGCATGCTAAGAGAGTGCAGAAGCTTTTTACTGCAAAGCTTCGGCGGGTGCTTCAACATTGTTAGTGTTTTCCGTCAAACCGGTTTGCGAGATTAAATTATCAAGCGGTGGCGTTATCAGCATTTTTGAGCACTTTTCTGATCCCAAAATTTATCACGTCCGTACATTTAAGAGAATTAGAATCAGTAATCAGGCAATAAATGAATAACTTAAATGTGCTACGCAAGATCTGTACTCTACTATCAGAGTAACCCAACAGCAAAATTGTTAAATCAAACAAAATTACTTTAAAACAACAGTTGTTATGTTAAAAACAGAATAACAGTGCACGACTGTCATTTCTACTACCATCTTTTTTCTCGGTGTAGTTATCTGAGCAAGAAAACCCATGGCAAAAGAAGGTAGTACAGCTGTCACTTTTTGTCAGCCATCTTAACCATCTGACGTTTAAGCCAATTTTGATATTTTGCGCTACCGGATTGTTGTAACAAAATCCCAAATTGCCTATAATGCCTCCCAAAAATAAGTTTTGATTACAGTTTCGAAGATTCGGAAGCGACAACGGCAATTTTTTTTTATGAAAAAACAAAATAAAAAGTTCGAAATTGATTTTTTCGAAATAATTTGTATTTACTCCTTCAATTAAAAGGAAATTTAAAATTTTATCCACAAGATTTTAAGAAATTTTATAGCTCCCAAAAATATTTTAAATTATGTTCAACGGGTGGCACCGCTGTTCGAATTGTTTAGAAATAAACATACTTCAGAAAATCGGCATTTTAATCAAAGTAAATGGCATCGGCACTACCTTCTCTCTTTTGCCATCAAGAAAACCTATTGCGTATGTGCCAAAAAGTGAAATATTAGTTTGAAGAAAACAAAGGGGTGGCTGAATAATTTTTTGAGTGAAAACAAAAAAACGAAAAATATTAAAATTTTAAATATTTGTGTGTGTTTTATAATTTGAGCTGTGCAAATATTTATCACAAATGACCCGTGAATTCTTTCAAAGCGAACGAAAGGTATAAATCAAATAATATTGTGCTGCGCAGAAATTTATTTCAAATCTCCTCCTGGAATCAGTTGACAATTGTTAAAACATACAAATGCAAAATAAACAAAAATACTAATACATATAAAACCTGCGCATGCGCACAATTTTCATTTGTATTCAAACCAGGGAATTGAATTCGGAGTTCAAGCAATATAGAAGTATTAAATATATGATATAAAGGCATACAAATTTTATTAGAATACTAACATTTTCCCGTGGCGTTGCCCACGTAAAAAATACAGACATTCACAGTAGAGAAGCGAAATTGAAAATTTCCATCCTGCACACAGAGCTCGAAATTCCCCGCAAAATGGTTAATTCCCCGCAATCTAACATCCCTGATCGAGGTGAATAAAAAGAGAGAGAGAGAGAGCACAAAAACTCCATATAAAAAAATAACTCTCCATTTTCAGCCATCTATACGCAGAAGAGAGTGGAAAGCAACATACAATTATGTTCTGCAAGCACAGACTATGTCAAAGAAATCGAACGAAATCTGTACTGCCGTGCTAAGCATATATTTGGCATCTTGGGAGGTACACGCACTTTCTCAGAAAGTTTGGTAAACATACCTTTAACCTGTAACGTGTGTTCAAAAATACCTATCTGCAAACATCATCAATAATACTTAGCATAAACTACTTATCTGCATATTACTTTTCAACTGCAGATAAGTATTTTATGCTAAGTAATTCTTAAATTTTTTTTAAAAGGACTGAGACTAAGAATTAAGACGAATGTCTCCACTACTTTGTGCAGACCCGTGCGCAGGAATTTCCTTTGGGGAGGGGGGTTTTATAATTTCAAAACTTAATTTTTCAAATTGTTTATACAAACATTAGGACGGTTCACCCGCCATAGTAAAACAATTATTGTTGTTCCCTCTTAAAACTTAACCAAGGGGTATCAAGGGGTAACAAATGCTCGTATATCAATATATTTTTTTAATAAAAAAAGGGGTATTTTCTTGAATATATAGGAGTTTTTCTTGGGACTGATCAAAATTTGCTGGACGGTGTAATAATTCCCCAAATATTTCGGCATGTTTTCTATGGAAAATTTTTCGTTACGCTACTTTTCGATAAATAAATGGTCAAATAATACAAATTCATATATCTTACATAAGTTTTTTTTATACGATTTTTCACTAGTTTTTTTTTTGGTGCTTTGTTATATGAAATAATGAAATAACAAGATATATCTACGAAACTGCGCCTTCAAATAAAAAAACTATCTCAATTCAACATAAAAACAGATATATTTTTGAAATCGAGATATTCTTGATACTTCGTAATTTGAGAATATGTTTTCTGGGACTTTTTTAGTCCAAACCAAAAAAGCATAAGAAAGACACAAAAAACGGACTTGTATTGTATAGAAATACCTATTAACATTTTTCATAGTGTTTATTTGGCCAATAGCACCATAACCGTTATGGTGCTATTGGCATAACAAAAAATGTTCCCATGCGAAACGGATTTTTAGAAATTTTTTCAAAACTGACCAGCTTACAAACAAAAATTCGATATTTACCTTTCGACAATCAAAAAAAAAGTATCCTATTCTCTTCCTTGGCACAAATAGGATGTTTAAAAAAAAAAAAATTATGAAAATCGGTTGGATAGTTTTTGCTCTTACCCGTTACAACCAAATTCGCGTTTTCAATTTTATAAATAGTAAGGAATAAGGATTAAATAATAGTAATGAAACGAATGAAGTTCGCTTAAGAACAAATATCACAGCCCACAGCACAATGGCGTTCTCAGTTTTTCGCCATTTTGAGAAATTTGAGGAATGGAAAATGATGGCTGAGAACGCCATTGTGCTTAGAATGGTCCATCCATACATAAAAATAAGGGATGTGACGGATGCGGGTACGGAGCTGTAAAAAGCCTCGATGCGGATGCGGAGCTGTGGACGCGGATGTTTGAAAATGACATCCGCGGATGCGGAGCCGGATGCGGGTGTGAATGTTTTAAACAACTTTTTCGAATAAATTTAATTTTTTGCACTTTTTTTAATTTTGTCCTGGGGTGCAATCGTGTAACTCGACCACGATTCACGTTTTCGCTGATAGTTGAAAACGTGATCAGCGGCTCGAGTCTCAAAGTTTGCTTCACGTAACTTTACTATCGATTCTCGTTTTACTTTTATCCAAAAACACTTTTCGAACCCTTCCGCGATTTTATCCGGTGTGAAAAAGCACTTTCCGAACACTTCGCGATTGTGAACAATTAAAATTGTAAAATTTTGTGTGTGTTTTAATTCAGTGATTACAAGATATTTCCTTCTTGACGAAAGCGATGAGGCAGATAACATTGCCAGGCGAAGGATACTAACGGATGCTTCAAGTACATTGGAATTACGTGAAAGGAGGTGATGCATGTTGCACCATCATCCAGTAAGGCCGAAAGAATTGCTCATTCATTAGCAACTGCCTTCGAAGTGGAATCGAAAGGCTCAACAACCGGTCCTGCGCAGAACGTTGAACATTATGCACTCCAGCCAACTGCGCCATTACTGTTTAGCATAGCATGCAACTTGTTCCATTATTTTTGTTTGTTCCCATGTTCAGTGTTTTACAACATACATCTTTAATTTTTTGGAGCAATAATTTTTTGTTGCTTGAAAACTTCTTAAAACAAGTGAAAACGACATGTAAAGTGATGTCGTGCGCTGCAATCGAGAATTGAAACGTTTTCGAACGAGAATTGGTTTACGTGAAGAAAAAACGATGTGCAGAACCTCGTTTTCGTTGAATATCGAGGTATACGATTGTTCCCCTGAACTGAGTTTGACAAAATTTTGCCCAGTTTCTCAGAAAAAACCAAAAAATTTTTTCGTTTTAAAGTTAACTAATTCTAGTTAATCGAAGAAATTTTACTTATCTAAATGAAAAAGTTAATGGTTTTCGAAAATAACTGAAACGTTAAACCAAAAATGTTACTTCGTTAATTAACTATTAACTAATTAACTAGTTAATTCCCAGCTTTTTGGTGTCAAGTGGACTCCCAAACATCTTCGGATCCCAAAATATTCCTTGGAGTTAATTTCATGATCATCGGCGTATGACACGTACCAGACCATAGTAACAGAAAACTGCAAAAATTCTCCGAAAATTTGGACATTACTCACGGCTTATGGTAGATAACAGACAGCGGCATCAGTAATATCGGTGACGTGATATGGCGAAGCTCGTAGTCGAACCAATTGCAAAGTACAAAAAAACAACCAAAGAGTATAAAATAGGGTCTAACAATTAGTTTTTAGAGTTTAAAAATGGTTAAAAAAGCTAAAAACTAAATTTAAAAATATTAGATTTTGTGATGAAGTAAAAATGGCGTTAAAAGGTATTTTGCAATGAAATAAGAATATGAAGTTAATATTTAGATAAAATGTCATTATACCCTGCACACTTGTGTCCAAGGGTATATTGTTTTTGTCACACCATTTGTAACACCCATAAGGAGGTGTGTCCGGTATGGAAAAGTATATATATTCTTAATCAGCATCACCTCCTGAGTCCATTAGTCCATGTCCGTCTGTCCGTCTGTCTGTCATTTTGCACGATAACTGTCGTAGATTTTGAGCTATCGACTCCAAATTTTGGGATTCCTCTTGTTTTGGCGAATGATTGGACGATATGGGCAACATCGGATAAGAGCCACGCCTACCTTCCATACAAAATGGCCGCCAATTTTATATTATTTTCGTTTATCTTGAGAAATACATAACATAGCCTCCAAATTTTGGGATTCCTCTTATTTTGGCGAATGATTGGACGGTATTGAAAATGGGCAACATCGGATAAGAGCCACGCCTACCTTCCATACAAAATGGTCGCCAATTTTATATTATTTTCGTTTAGTTAAATTCAGATTTTATCGAGCTCCAAATAAATTATTTATTATTTATTTTTGGGCTATAGCTCATTTTTACCAAAAAATTATTTGGCAAAATAGGTTGTTACAACAACAAGCAAAAACCAGCCTTGGCAGAGTGTACAGCTGTTTCGGATTTTAGCCACAAAATCCTCATCAGCACTCTTTCGGCAATTTTTGTTAATCCAAGACGCCTCTATATTGAGAAATATCGTTTATCTTGAGAAATACTTAACCGATTTGGATGCGGTTTTTTGCATTGGGTTGGAAATGAGGTCGGGAACGAAATGGAATTGGACCGGAACAAAATGGAATTGGAACAAAATTTTTAAATGGATTAGAAAACTAAAATTATCGATAAATATTTGAAAATTATCGATAAATATTGGAAAAATATCGATAAATTATCGAAAAATTATCGATAAATTATCGAAAAATCATCGATAAATTATCGAAAAATTATCCATAAATTATCGAAAAATTATTGATAATAAATCGATAAGTTATCGAAGAATTATCGATAAATTATCGAAAAACTATCGATCAAATTTCGAAAAATTATGAATAAAATATCGAAAAACTATCAGTAAAATACCGATTTTCGATAAAATTACTAACATATAGTCTCGGAATGAATCGTACTCGCATGTGCAGGGTATTATAGCTTCGGTCAGACCGAAGATAATTCTCTTACTAGTTTACAACTAAATTAAAAGTAACATGGTGTAACATATAACGTATTGAATGAATAGTTGGTAGGTGTTAGTGGAGGCAGAGGAAAGCAGTGCACGCAGTAGTACCGGCCTTATTGCTCGTCGAATGGGGGGGTTTTGGGGCTTTTCTGCAACCGTACCAAACTGCCACAATTAAACTTATTATTTGCGTGCTATAGTACAGAAAACTAAAAGAAAAGAAAAAGACAGAGCTGATGGAAAAGTAAACTAACTGGTTCGCAAAAGAGACAAAGAGATAGTGCACAGATGTAAATGTCACTACCATTTGCCCGCCCAACCATGATCACAAAAACCGAAAATTGCATCTGTGATCCCTAAAATGCATAGTCACAAAAGACTACACCAGAAGTATGAAATAAAACAGTAAAGTTAGCGTCTAACACGAAATCATATTGATTTTATTATTAATTAAATTCATATAAAGTATTCTGTTAGAAATGGGTTTTTTCTTACGAAATTTAATTCAAAAATTATTATATCCGAAATATTTATAGACATCGGAAGAAAATTATATTCAAAGGAGAAACAACAGAGTGGAATTAAACTTAAATCATAATAAATTTAGATAAAACTAATTATTTTAAAAATGAAACTAAAAGAAAGAAAATTAGCTATAACAGGGTAACTCTGGTGTTTCAAAGCTTTGCTTAAAAAAAAAAGGTGAATAAAATTTGCTACTAACAAAATAAGAATGTAAACAGAGAACTGAATCAGTGAATATAACGTAATAAAAAAAAAAAACTCGCATTATGATAGTGCTGCTCCCACGTCGAAAGATCATGATACGGCATGCTAAAGCTGTTGTACGAAAATTGTGATAATTAAATTCTCTCATTTACACTCTCCCACAGTTAATATGCTGGGGTTACCATATTACGATATGAAACTCGAAACACTGAATTTATACCTATTTCAACTTGATTTTTTTTCCTACTTAACAAAACTTACGCAAAAAAAAAATTATCACTACAAAAATACAACGAAAGTAAAAACCAATTGGTATTTTTTTTTATACATATGAAAAATAACTAAAAGCTTTTAGTTGGCGGCATTGCCAAAAGCGAATCCTAAGGAAAATCCTTTGCTATTTTGCTTTGGTTTTTACTTTGGTTGGATTACTAATGGTATTGAAACCACTAACTTAAATATTACATAAACCGCAAATAAAGAAACGTTAAAATTTACCGTAGCGAAATTTACAGCATTTTTCACGAATTTTTCCATACATTTTCAGAATTTTCTTAATATACACTAGTTTCATTACTTTTTATAATTCAAAACTTTTTTTTTTTCAATTAATTTCTTTCCCTCGTTTTTTTTTTAATTCATTTTTTTTCCGTAGGGAATTTCACACACATTATTTAAACTTGATTTTTTCTTCTCTTTTCTCTTAAATAGCTAAATTTTGGGTTTTCCTTAAATTAACTATTTTTAATTTTCTATCAGTTCACACTTTCCACTATCGATCTTAAGCCACGCCGACGTATCGCCAAACTGATGTAGAGATGTCGAAGGCCCTTCTCACAGGCTTCGTTTGAGCGAAAGCTTTTGGTTTCTTCGCTTGGAGTTGAGTTTCGCTTGTTTTCTAGGTGCATAGGAATATTGTTTAAAGGAAAGACTTCGATTATGATAATTACCCCGACCAATTGGCACCTTCATAAACGAATGAGAGAGTCCAGCAACTCAAATAGGCAAAACCATAAAGTTTCTAGGTTAGATATACGAAATCTAAAAATTGGGAATTTGTTGAGAATATCCCCATCGATATTAACAAAAAGACAATTTATGGAATTTGAATCGATCTCACCTCAGAATTTCGGCTTTCAACTAAAAGTTGGTAATGCGCTTTTCCGGCAAGTTTTAACTTGGCACAAAACCAGTTGCTCATCAATGGTGTGCTCTTTTGGCTGATTAAAACATAAAAAAAATAATTGGAATTATATTAATTTCCTACAGAAATTATTAATACATATACTAGACGCGTTGGTGGTTTGAGAACAAGTGACGCTTCGGTTGCCCATGGCCTTTATTTATATCATTTTAAAAACTACTTAAATACATGATACGTACGAAGTACGCATCTTGTGTATACATTATTATCTATGTAAAGATAGCATGCAACGGAATTTCACACCATCTGCATGCCATCAATAAAAGACGGTAATTACTTCATAGAAGGATGGACCGTCCTAAAAACTGGCACTATCAGTGGCCGAGCGGTAATTCTAATCTCTTCATAGAAGGAACGACCGTCGTATCATCTTACAACTATCAGTGGCCAAGCGGAATTCTAATCAGTTCGAAAAAGGAACGACCGACATAAATCATAAAATAACATGCACCAAATGTGCGATTGATAAAGAACGAATTTTCTCTTGGCACTGTTTGAATAATTGAACATACTGCCCTCATTGAAACATTACAGGCTTTCAACTAATTACTTATTGGCATAATATTTACTGAGCTTTAAATTATTTCTTACAATTTAATTTAACTGTTATTCAATTATTGTTAAATTATTATTTAATTACTATTGACTCCAAATTTACCAAAAAACTTAACCTCACTCATAACTAACAAGAGTTAGCGACTAAAAGTAAATGCCCCAATTGGAACTAATCCGCCTGTTGCCTTGCAGAGCTTCTTTAAGACGACGACGATGATGACGGTTGCAACGACGAATAATATCAGATTCGTGATACTCAGTCCGTAGTGGAAGACGTCATGAATGTCCAGATCAATTGGGAAGCCGAAGATGGTGTTTGGCACTGGAATATCCGGAATTTTATATGTTTCTAGCTCACCTCTTATCTCAAAATGTTTAAGGGGTGGTAGATGATCCGTTATATTTATCCAAGGGAGCACGAACTTTACTTCGGAGGAATAAGCATCATAAGCCCATAAGTTGACATCCAAATCTTGAAGATGACAATCCGGCATTAACTTGAACATGCCTGTTCCGTGAAGTTGTTGAGTTATGCGGTTTTTGTTGCAACTAATCTCTACCGCTGATTCTTCACTCATAGAAAATATCCAGGTATTGGTAGCATGGAGTTGAGCCCAGAAGTTATGCAATGCCATAATGTTGACATCGCAATTTCTCGGTAATTCCCGTTGTCGCAAAAATAGTTGCACCTCACATTTCGATGCTGGTCCGATGTTGTACAACGGGTGCGTTTGTGGGCATAACATCAGCGTTGACATGAGCTGACAATGATGAAAGTTGTTGTCTGTTAGACCATAATACATAGTTTTTCGGTCGTCCAGAAGAATATATTTGAACGTAGGACGAATACTAATGTAGAAATCATCATGCAAAGTTGGATAAGCGTAAATTGCGTAGGCTTGAAGCTTCTCCTTGCTGATCAGTGGGATACGGATGTTGAATAAGATGAACTCTGCAGTTGTCCTGGTCGTTGTACTTGCTACTTTAGATAATTCAATGGGATTAGTTTCAGGTAGCATTAAATTCTCATTCAAATTTGGTATTATCATCGCGATTTGCTGCTCGAATTTCTTTAACGGCAGCACTTTTTCCAGGAAGTTGCCCTTCGAATTCCAGATTACATCTATAATGGCGCTTTGGATTTCTTCAAACGATTCCATGGCAAGTAGTGTGTTAGTGATAGCACTGATAAGTGCTTCACTATCGGTGTGCTTATTAGCGGCTTCAGCCAGGGTGTGAATGGAATTGTTCATCCATCATTCCAAATAGTGCGTTGAAGATCTTGCCCACAAATTTTAGTGGTGCTCGCCGGGCTCTTGATACCTTCTTCTTGTAGTTGTAAACGATGATATCGTGCTTTTGTTTGATGCGAGAATATCGTTCATTAAGCTGATTTGCGGATTCAGCTAGATATGGCTCGTCGCTCAACGTTGTATTAAGATGCTGAATCCTCAGCATTGCCTTGTCGAGATTCTCCTTATGGTTCCAGTAGGTTTTACGTCAATGTGCACTACGATGTTCCACGCCGTCGTCGTCAGGCCGACTTGCCCTATTTCTTCAAAAAATAGTCCTGATAAATCCTTTATAGGAAATACTTCTACTTGAGCCTTTATTATAGGCATAATACATAATAAACTTAAAATGGTTAACATGACATTTTTATTCTTTAATCTCTTTGATTTTCTTATACCTAATTTAGAGTCTTTATTTTTAATATCTTGTTTAGTTTTCTCGTTATCATTTTCATTATCTTCCGTAGGAAAAGGACAAACATTGTGTACCGATCGTTTCGAAACACCAGTGCTGGTCCTTACATCTACCATTCGACACAATCCGTCAGCTCCACAGATTGTGTTAATAATACGTCCCCTTCTCCAATTCATCTTGGCTAGATTTTCTTCCTTCAAAAGAACCAGACTACCCACTTCAATGTTTAAGGACGCACGCTGCCATTTGTATCGTTTTTGTAACTCACTTAAATATTCGTTTGACCATATTTTCCAAAACTCTTGGGTATTGTTTTGCACTGCTTTCCAGTGATCCCGCAGCCCGTGATAACATTGATTATCACTTCTATCAACAAACGTTGAAAAGGATTCTCCAATTAGAAAATTACCCGGAGTTAAAATTTGGAAATCATTCGGATCTTCCGACAATGGCATAAGTGGTCTCGAATTCAAAATTGCTTCTATCTGTGCCATCAAGGTACAGAATTCCTCAAAGGTCATAATGCCTTCCACAACTCTGCGGAAATGTTTCTTCACTGATTTAACTGCGGCCTCCCATAATCATCACACATGAGGCCATCTGTCCGGTATATTTATCCACTGAATTTCTTTTTCCCCACAAAACCTTTCAATGGCCTCGGAATGCTCTTTGTTTCTGAACAAATGATATATTTCATTGAGGCTATTTGCAGCCTCAATGAAATTAGTTCCATTGTCACAGTAAATTTTTTGTGGGCAACTGCGCCGTGCCACAATTGCTAGCAATCCCTGTGCTCCTACATGCAAATGTTTTGAATGCAAATGCTAGCAGTACTACCCATCCATCATTATATGGCAATAAAATGGATGTTTGGCTTCAAAAGTTAATCTACTTTTTTGAATTCTCCAACTATAATAACTTCCATGTTATCCATTATGGGACAGAGTGATATGATTTTTGAATTAGATGGTAACATTTGGTTTGCTTTTAACAACTTTATCTCGGTTGAAAAATGAAGTTTTTGTATATCTTTAATTAATACAAAAAGTGCCTTATTTTTGTAATCTAACCAATGCTTCAACTGCCTTTTCTTCATGATGTATACGAATTTTAGAATATGTGCAACCACATTTTGTAGTAATTCAAAATTGTTCTTGTGGTTAATTTCCTCCAAAAAGTTGGCCTTCTATACCGTTAGACCCACTACTTCGTTCTCTTGATGACTGGAATCACATCCATTTCTATCTGTGGACTATCACTTACTTCTTCTTTGCAAACCTTCAAAAATTCTGGCCCATAAAGCCACATCATATTACCAACGATCTGGCTTGGAAATAGCCCTCTTGAGACGAGATCAGTTGGATTTACCTTCGTGCTTACATATCTCGATTCACTGATTTTGCATTCGGATTGTATTTGTGCAACTCTATTTGTAATGTTGCGGGTTCCAATTTTAGCCAACTCAGAACAATCGATGAATCTGTGTAATAAAACTTAGATAAGTGATTATATTTCAAACTTTCAATTACCTTTTTCATTAATCCCGTTAACAAGACTGCTCCACATAATTCCAATCTTGGCAAAGTCACTACTGTTATTGGTGCAACCCTTGATTTTGATGCTGCCATGCGTACCGTTTCTCATCTTATTCCAAGTTGTTAAAATGTCTGTCGGTACATTGGTGTCCCAATCAACCTTTAATTTCCATAGTTCTTGAATTCAGATTTTTGCAGTAACTATTACTGGATTAACCAAGCCGAGGGGGTCAAATAGTTTTGAGATGTCCGACAAAATACTTCTTTTTGATACTCTCTCCTTATTTTCCCCTTCCCAATTACATTTCAGCCCCAGCTCGTCGACAGCAGGGTTCCATACTATTCCCAACGTTTTTATTGTACTCGTATTCCCTGTATCGATTTCAATGTCTAATTGAACTTCTCGTTCTTGCGAAGGAATATTTTTTAGTAATTCAATATGGTTTCCACACCATTTCCTTAAATAAAACCCGTATTTTGAGAGAACGTCCTTTAATGTCTTTTGTAACTCAATAACTTTTTCCAGACAATCCCCACCGGTCATTAAATCGTCCATGTTAGGTTAGGTTAGGTTAGGTTAGAGGGTAGATGGCACCATTGGAGCATAAATACTCCAGTGCCATCACACTTAGGCCAAAAAAAAAAAAGTTGACCCATTGTGATGCCCGTACTTTAAGAGGTGGGATAGGCCCACACTCGTCAAACCATAAGTTGGTAATCCAACCACCCAGAATTTCTTACAAAGGCGAGCATATCACGAAGGGGTTTATCAGATAACTCCGCCAGGTCATCGAAAAAGTATTCCCCAAGGGTTCTGCGCCTGAGATGTTGTAGACTTGGACATCGACAGAGGAAGTGGTGGGTATCTTCCTCGACTTCCTCGTCCCCACAGCCCCTACAAACGTCATTTTGGGTAAGACCCAGTCTCGTAGCATGAGCTCCTAAAAGGTTGTGACCCGTTAATGTGCCCATGAGGACAGATATGGATTTCCTATCAAACTGCAGGAGCTTGACCGTACGTCCCTCATTGCGTTGTGGCCATAGTTTGCGAGAGGTCTCACAGGTGGAGAGTTGTTTCCATCTGATGTTGGCCTGCCTCTCAAACTGTTTTTCTAGTCGTTCCCTAATACTACAGAGTGGGATTTTAACAGAGCGGTCCGCTAGGTCAGCACTGATTGCCGACCAAGAACCTGCAGCTCTTCGCGACAGCGCCTGACAAGCTTTGACTTGATGTAGACGGCAGATAACGCTTTTATTGCTGCCTGGCTATCAATGAAAAAGGTGATATCATCGTGTGGTATCTCCACCATTGAGGTCGCCTTGGCCGCCTCCGCCACTGCCAGTATCTCCGCTTGGAAGACACTGCTGTTGTCTGGCAGACGGATGTATCCCGTGATCCCTAATTTTTCGCAGGTGTAGCCCGCGCCGGTACCAATGTTCATTTTTTACCCATCAGTGAAGACTGATATGGGTACGTTTCTTGATAGGTCATGTCCCTCCCACTCTTTCCTGGTGGGAAAGTGACTGGAGAAGGGAATATTGAAGTCTGGGTATGGCAGCAGGTAGTCAGAGCTGATGTCGTTGCCAAGATGTCGTTCCATTATGTCTGAGTGCCCCGTCGAGTTTCTATGCCAGGTTTCTGTCTGGCTTATTCTTAAGGCACTTTTTGCTGCATATTCTTGTGTATATAGGTCTAGAGGCAGAAAATTAAGAATTGTCTCGAGTCCTGCCGTCGGTGAAGATTTCATCGCACTAGATATTCCTATACATGCTATTCTTTGTATTTTTGTCATTGTTTTCAGATTAGTGGTCTTGCTGGCTGATTTCCACCACACGAGACAACCGTATGTCAGTATTGGTCTAACGATGGCTGTATACATCCATGAGATGATTTTGGGGCGTGGGCCCCACTTTCGTCCAAAAATTCTACTACAGGTGTAAAAGGCAATTGACGCTTTCCTAATCCGTTCTTCTATGTTTAATTTCCAGTTCAGTTTACTGTCTAAAACGAGACCCAGATAGCGGGCGCTTTCTGAGACTCTGAGAGGGATCCCCTCTATAGATGGTGGTCTGAATTGTGGAATCGTTCGTTTGTTCGTGAATAGGACAAGTTCGGTTTTTTGGGGGTTAACCCCCAGTCCACATTTCTTAGTCCAGTCGCTCAATTGTTTCAGTGCTACTTCTAGTATATCGCTGATGGTCGGAAGGAATTTACCCGTTGCTAGTAGTACAACATCGTCCGCGTATGCGGTCACCTTTATCCCACTCTTCTCAAATTCAATCAGTATTTCATTTAGTACCAAGTTCCACAGAAGTGGTGAGATGACACCGCCCTGCGGGGTACCCCGAGAGGCGGTCGCCTCCATGTTCGTGTTCCCAAGTTCCGTTCTGATTTTCCGCTGGCTTAACATACTAACGATCCAGTATGTTAGGGCAGGCTCGATATTCGCGTGTGTTAGCGCCCTACTAACCGCACTTACGTTGACATTGTTGAATGCGCCCTCAATGTCTAAGAATGCAGCTAAAGTGTACTCTTTATAAGAAAGATTCTTTTCAATGGTGCTGACGACGCAATGCAGCGCCGTTTCCACACCCCTCCCTTTCGTGTATGCATGCTGTGCCGAGGATATATCACAAGGTCTCAGCCTGCTACGAATATAAAAGTCTATGAGTTTTTCGAAAGTCTTCAGTACGAAAGACGTCAGGCTGATGGGCCTAAAATCCTTCGCTAATGTGTGGCTGGCTTTGCCCGCCTTGGGAATAAAAATAACATTAACTTGCCGCCAAATTGCTGGGATGTGCCCGAGCTTAAGGCTGCTCAAGAACAATTCCTTAAGAATTGGTGTTATAATATTCTTGGTCTTCTGCAGCATTATCGGGAGTATCCCGTCACTACCAGGAGATTTATAGGGCGAAAAAGAGTCAATCGCCCAGTTTATCTTTTCCTCAGTAACTAAACCTTCAGGTATACCATTACTTGTGGTCGCTGTTCTACTCGCGCCCGCATCTTCCTGATTAATATCACAACCTGGGAAATGCGTTTCCAGCAGAAGCCGTAGAGTCTCAGAGCACGATTCGGTCCATCGCCCATCGCTTCGCTTGAGGAATCCAGGTATAGCTGGTGCTTTCGAGAGAAGTTTTCTTAGCCTTGCTGAGTCAGAGGAATGTTCCAAACTACTACAGAAATCCTGCCAAGACGTTCTCTTGGAGTTCCTAGCGGTTTTGAATTTCCTTGTACTCGTTTTGTAGTCGTCCCAGTCAGTGGATACATTGGTTCTCATAGCCTTATTAAAGAGCTTGCGTGCGGCACTTCTTAAGACCCTAAGCTCCTCTGTCCACCACGGTGCTGATTTCTTTACCTTGGCTGTCCTCAACGGACATGCCTTACAATACGCCTTACTAAGGAGAAGCCCTAGCGACCTGGCAGAATTGTCTATCTCATGCGCTGATGTCAGATTTTGCGCCTGCAGTGTATGTATTCCATTCCCTACCTCACTTACAAAAGAGTCCCAGTCCGCCTTTCTTGGGTTTCTATATGGGGGTAATGTATTCTTTGGTATATCTATTTCGAATTCTATTATTCTATGATCAGAGAATGAGGCCTCAGGGGAGACCATCCACTGGTTTATAGATATAGAGTCCGAATTATTCGTTAATGTTATGTCAAGTACCTCCCTCCTATTTCTAGTAGTAAAGGTGGGCTCTCTGCCCTTGTTCGCAATAATCAGATTCTTTTTGATTATATATTCAAATAAAGACTCACCCCGTACATTTGTGTCACTGCTACTCCACTGATTATGGTGTGCATTGGCGTCACATCCGATGAGAATGTCCCATCCTTCCTGCTCGGCCTTCACGATCAGTGAGTTGGTGTCATTCGACGGTGGTGGATTCACTGAGTCGTACGGCATATATGTGGAGGCGATGACGAGTGAAGGAGACCCGCGCCTTTCGCACATTACTGCCGTCTGATCAGGGGTGCTAAAAGAAGGAAGGAGATATACGTTGATTTGTCTCCTAGCTACTATGCCGGTTCTGATTTTAGTCTCACTGTTTAATGGTTTGACGCTGTATGTGGTCAAACCTTTGTCCGCAAGCCCGCATATGTTACCTCGGAGTAACCAAGGTTCCTGTATGAGGGCGACGTCTACGTTCTTGCTCGCCATTAGCGAAACAAGATTTGCGCTAGCCGCTTTGCTGTGGTGAAGATTAATTTGTATTAGCTTCATGGCAGTAGTGGCATTGTACTTACTTTTCTGGGTGGCTCCACAACTGGCCTCAGTTTGCATCGGGTGACCCCTATGCGCACCTTGAAGTTGCATTTCCGTAGAAGTGGCATCGACTTGTGGCTAACGAGTACCACAACCTCTGTGCCCGCCTCCGTTCGCTCAGCAACCTCCACGATCTCCCATTCAAGGCTTTTCAGCTCAGGGTTCAGGTGGCGTAGGTTGCGTTCAATGCGTTCCCTTGGAAGATGTGGTCCCGGGATCATCAGTTTGAACTTCTGTCTGGCAAAGTCCAGGATCGCATTTTTGTCGGCGACGCGTAGGTCGGCATGAGCCCACGGTGCGGTTGTGTTGGCGACAAATTCCTCGAGCCATTTCAGCGTGTCCGCATCATCGCACTGAAGCATCTTAAAACCCTTGATTGTGGTCAGCTGGCCGAAGAGAGGGATATGCTTCCCCTTCTTCAGGATGGCATCATTCACACCCTCAAGGATTCTAAGCTCTATCAGCTGCCACTGATCCTCTGTCAGTCGACGTTCGGGGTTCCCGTAGTCAACCACAGCGACCCTAAGACCGTCCTGTACGACGTCTGCAACGGTTTTCCGCTTTTTGTTGCAGGCCACCGGCGGCGACACCGTATCGTCGTGCCTGCCCCTTTATGGAGTTCCCGCCACTGCACCCGATTTCTCTGGAGCAGTAGTGGTCCACCTGAGTTTACCCGCCGCTGAGGTCGGGGGCAAAGGGCCTCCATTCCTCGCAGCAAGTAACCTCATGCTGGCCCCCGAAGGTACAGACACGCGCGATATGGGTGCCTTCACCGTCTCCTCCGCCGCCGTTAGCATCTGGCGTTCCCTTTCCGTGTAGGAATTCGGGTCGCGCTTCTTCATCCGTCGTATCAAGCGTTTGGCGTTCAGCCTCTGCTTGACGGTCTTCCCCACGTTTCCAGCACTACCTGCCTTGCTCCCCTCAGCGACCATTGGAACATCGGGTTTTCCCGAGCCATGGTGGTGTTGCTTCGGGTCCCTCGGCAGGGTGCCCCCCAGTCCCGAATACTGCCCCGCTTTCACGCGATCCTGACTTACCTCAGCGGCCATTGGAACATCGGGTTTCCCCGAGCCATGGCGGTGCCTTGATTTGCCAGAAAGAGCGATCACCGTGCAGCAGCTGTCCAGAGTGGTATCACCGTCCGGGACCATTTCAGGACCAGTCGCGACAGACGCAGGTTGCGAGTCAGCTGGGCTGGCTGAGCCTTCGCTCGAGCCGGGCTTCGTATCATCAACAACCTTCGTCTTTTCAGACCGCACACCACCCTGATCCTCCCCCGAACAAGATTGAGCGGGGAGCTCATTACATCGTTCGGGTTTGCATCCAGTGGTGCCCGGTCGCATTCGCGGTGGTCCCATAGGCTCCACATCGCCCCGGTCTCCAGCAGGGGCCATCTCTGCGTCCGTTTTATCGGTCGCAGAGGATAGCCCCTGTAGGAAGGCCCGCGCGTTATGCAGCCTTTTACGGTCCCTTTCGTTGAGTTCATCCCAGGTCTTGTTACCCAACCTTCTAAGTGTCAACTTGCTGTTTGCGATCCTCTTACGAGTCGAAGCCGTTGACATGGTTGACAGCCCGGATGAGCTGGCGACAGACATATTATCGTCCTCACGAAGAAGCAATTTCTCCATGTTGACGGCAATATTACCGCCGCCTACCTCACCGACACTAATCGATTCATTGTCCGTTGTCGCGCATTGGAGAAGAAGGTTCTCCTCCTCCTCCGTCATGTCCGTCGTCGTTTCTAAATTTTTTAAAGTTTTTTCTTTTTCGGAATTCATTTTTGGTCCCACGAGTGTGGGGGAAGGGCGGTCATCCTGCACTCACCCCCAGTATGCAGGAAAGGGGAGTTAGGTTAGAACTAGAGGTCCCCAGGTATCTAGAGCTCGCATACTAAAGACCAGGCTCCCTCCTGGCCACGCATCCCTCGGCGTATGAAGCTCCACCTTGGATTAGGGGATTTTCAGGAGTTACCTCTCCTTCGCCCGACTATGTTGGCCAGACCCAGACAGAACTATGTCCGTGTCGGGAACTGTTACCGGCGGTCACCAACGTGGAGGTCATAGTCGCACTTCCAAACAGCTCTCACAGTTACGGCACGCACCATCTGTTCACCAGAATGATTACGTGTTTATCCCCCTGCACAGAGCTGAATGACTAACCACGTCCATGTAAAAGTCAGTTTTAATTACCTCTGCAGCTTCAGGATATTTTTTACGTTCCATTTCTGCCACCTTTTGCAAACACTTGACAGCTAAGTATGGAGCAGCTGAAATCCCAAAGGTCACTGTTTTGAGTGCATACTTTCGGATTTCCTCCTTTGGACTCCACCGCCAATATATCAACTGATACTTCCTGTCGTTTTCGGTAATCCAGACTCTTCTGTACATCTTTTCGATATCTGCCGAAAAGACATATTTATGCTTCCTAAATCTCAAAAGAATGTTAAACAGATCTTCTTGTAACCTTGGACCGGTGTATAACATGTCATTTAATGACGCGTTCTTGGAAGTTTTACAAGAAGCATCGAAAACAACTCTCAATTTGGTTGTCGAACTCTCAGCTCGCAACACACAATGATGTGGAATATAGTATTTTTCACTGAATTTTCTTTCATTTCCTACAATTTCCATATGACCCATGTCACGATATTCTCTCATACATTCATGATATTTTTCTTTTAGAGATCCGTTTTTTTCAAACTTCCTTTCCAGTGATAGAAATCTTCTTTTAGCCTGAATGGCCGAATCTCCCAATCCTTCCAATTTATTTTTGAAAGTCAAGGCTACTACAAATTTCCCCTCATGAGATCGCTTTACATTTTTTAAAAAATGTTCTTCACATTTTTTTTCAGCTTGAGTTTGACGAGCCTCGTCATTTGGTATTTCTTCAATTTCCCAAAATTTCTTAAGTTCGCTATTTAAATTGTGATCCTTACTTGTTACTATGCCACAATACACTGTGTACGAGTCTACAATAGCGGGTCCACTGGCTACCCAACCTAACACACTATTTTGAAGCACATACTCCAGTGCTCCTAAATTGATTTGACCTGTTTTCATTAACTTGTAAAACAGTTCTGCTCCTAGTAAAATGTCAACTCTACCGGGAACATCAAATTGTGGATCCGCTAAGGCAATACCTTCCGGTATGTTTCCTTTAACAATTTTTTGTGATGGCTGATTGGACACTATTTTAGGAACCACCAACACACTAATTTCTCTCTTGAAATCAGACACTAATGATTCAATTAAAACAGTTATTTTCTCTGAAATTTCTGTCAGATTTTCCCCAATACCTTCAATGGTAACAGAGGTTGTTTTTCATTTTTTTCTTTCAAACCCTAATTTATTCTTAAAATTTTGGGTTATCAAGTTAACTTGCGATCCGTTATCCAAAAGAACCCGTGCCTTGACAGGCTTACCATTAGAACCCTTCACCTTGATTATCGCGGTGGACAGAAGAATGTGTTTTTCCCCTTGGCTATTCACATTCTTTTCTGTTTGTTTAACAGTAGCACTCTTAACTTTCTGAGTGTCCTTATGTAATAAAACGTGATGATCCCCATTACAAGTTTGCATTTATAACTTTTGCAAGACATTCTCGAATGACCGCCTTTCAAACATTTAAAGCATAGTCTATTCGCCAATGCCTTTGAATACCTATCATTTATTGACAGACTCTTGAACTCACTACATAGTTCAGCTAGATGATTAAAACTACAGCCCATCAGACATTGGGATGCTGTCTTACCTGACATCCTTTGCATACCAATATTTGCCTTGGGCTGTCCTTGCATAGCCTCTAGAGCATAGAATTCATGGTCCAGAAACTTTGTCAAGGAATCCAACTTTGGAATATGCCTTGAATTTGTGAGTGAACTTTTATATTTCACTCTCAAATGATCATCTAGTTTTCTAATTAGTATGTAATTAATGATGGCATCCAAAAGCTCATCTGACGGTAACTTCAGTGAATTAGGGGCAAGCAATCCTTTTTTTAACGCTTTTTTCTGTGCCAATAACTTCTGGCGCGTCAATTAATTTTGTAAAGTATAAATTTGTTAATGCCCGTTTGTTGGTAAATTTTTCTTCTAAAATTTCCCAAATGTGGGTAGCTCAACTTGTGGGAGAGTATAGTGCATGTAAGTATCTGCTTTTTCAGAATCTTTACTCTTAGTTCTATTCTCCTTACAAAGTAAGTCGCAACTTTCTTTGAGAGAATAGAACGTTTCTGCTAACTCATCGTCTTCGAACTAATTGATATATTCTAGAAATATATCCTGAGCTATATTCCTAGTTTGTTTTAAAGTATCGAGACTTTCCTCACCTAATCGGAAAGCCTCGACCTTTAGCCCTAATTCTCCTAACACGAATTGAAATCGGCGGACTAATCCGGATTTCTTATCGTGGCCCTTCCTATCCTTGACTTGATCCCCCCCACGCGCCTCTGAGGTGCTTGTGTTCATAAAGCACTTACCTGAATTCTCCTCACAGAGTTGTATCAAATAGTCCAATTTGATAGTTGTCGTTGACCAGAGAGTGTGTACTTTCACCTGAATTTTGTCCTTGAAGTACTCTTCCTTCTTTAGATCCTTCGCCTGTGAAAGGATGTCGTGGTTTTGTTGGAAATCGCTCCATGCTTTTCCCAATTCCTTTTTCATCTCCTTCAGTTCATGTAGTCCAGCTGTTGCATCGTTTGACAATCCTATGTCATAGAGCTCTTTGATCTTGTTTGCCAGGACCTCTTGGTTTCCATTTTTTCACACTTTCACTTAGCACAAATTTAAGAAAAAATTTCACAAATTTTTTAAGGTATTTACCCTTTTTTATAACCCTTATATTAACTTGCTTTGGGCGGACTATATATATATATATATATATATATATATATATATATGCTCAAATCTGCGGCGAGCTTTTTCATACACTTCCACCTGAGCTAGAGAGCTGAAATTTGGAACACTGATAGAACTCCGGTGACAATGCATTCTATCGAATTTTGGGGTCCATCAGAGGCGTAGGGGGCCGTGGGGGGACTCAAACTTTTTTAAACATGACATAACTTCCGATTCCTTCAAGCTACAATGATGAAATTCTGCAATGATATTAGGAATAAAGTAGCCAAAAACCCTTAATTTTAAATCGAAATTGCTGAAATTAATTTCAAGGAAATTTATTTTCAGCTTTTTAGTCGGTTAAAGGGTTATATTTTAAAAAACTTGTTTTTTACTCTTTTTTTATTAAATTTTTTTTTTTTACTACACAATAAAACCAATGCTCAATACACGTGTATTGATTTTTGGTACACTAATTTCACGGTAGAAAAACTTTTGTAAAATTTTTTATTTTTAAAATTTTAACACAATTTTATTTTTTAGCTTTTAAAAAACAAAAACGGAATTCAAACAGCAATAAACTTTTATTTTCGTATTTTTGAAAACGCGGGGTCACCAAAATGTTAATACATATACTAGACGCGTTGGTGGTTTGAAAACAAGTGACGCTTCGGTTGCCCAAAGCTTTTATTTATAACATTTTAAAAACTACTTAAATACATGATACGTACGAAGTACGCATCTTGTGTATACATTATTATCTATGTAAAGATAGCATGCAACGGAATTTCACTCCATCTGCATGCCATCAATAAAAGACGGTAATTACATCATAGAAGGAAGGATCGTCCTAAAAACTGGCACTATCAGTGGCCGAGCGCTAATTCTAATCTCTTCATAGAAGGAACGACCGTCGTATCATCTTACAACTACCAGTGGCCAAGAGGAATTCTAATCAGTTCGAAAAAGGAACGACCGACATAAATCATAAAATAACATGCACCAAATGTGCAATTGATAAAGAACGAATTTTCACTTGGCACTGTTTGAATAATTGAACAGAAAGTAATGAACAATTTTGAATTTTCGCATGTTTTAATTTAATATCATTACTCACATTTTTTTCCTCGTATTTTCCTTAACCTTCATGTGTCCGGAATTATTTTTATACGTTACCGATCGGCTGTCTACATTTGTAGACAGTACCAAATTGTACTAAAACAGTGTTGTGGTGTGATAAAATATACATTTATTAGAATGTTACTTGTTATTATTATTTGTTATTGTTGTTATTCAAATAAATGAAAAATAATTTTTATAAGATAATAATTTATTTACTTTTCAATTGTGGAGCAGCAATCTCCGAGAGTATAAGTAGCGGAATGGACATCACAGACAGGGTTCTTGCACCAGCTACAGATCTTTCGAGTAGATTTCCGTATACCTTTTTGACAGTGTTGACAACGAACTGGATTTTTAAGCGGGCCATCTTTAGAAATGACAGGCAATTCAGAAAAATTAGTATTTGAAGCGGAACAGTGACCCATGGTCATTTCAATAGCTAGCTTTGTGTGGGGCAGTCCTACTACTCTTGGTATTTTAGAACGGTACTCCACTGCAGGCATGAATAATTGTTTTGCCAGGCTTCTCAGGAACTTTCGGCGTTTATCAGATTGATTTATATGATCGTTGTTTTCTGAGTAAATGATGAATGCAGCTAGAGCGCTAATATCAATCATGTTGAAAAACATTGCTAATGGCCAACGACGAGTTTTGCGCTTGGTTGTGTATGCAGTTAGCATCTTGTCCATGGCGTCTACGCCACCTTTTGTTGCATTAGAGTCAAGGATGTAGCTCGGTTTATTTTTGTTATCTGATGAAATATCCTTTGTCAAAGATGTACTAGACAATAGTATAACGGATCTTCCTTTTTTTGGAACGTAGGATACCAACGCAAACTTGGAGTCGTAAAAACCAAAAACAGAAGTTAGTTCCGTTCTGTCTCGGTTGGCTTTCATTTCACTTGGAACGAATGTCTTATTTTGTCGGACAGTTCCAAGTATAGCGAGATTTTTTGACATCAAATGCTTGCCCAAAGTTGAGCGTCGTAAAAAAATTGTCCATCACAATAGTTCTTCCCGAATTTTCCCAAGGATGGACAAGTCTCCGCACAACACTCTCCCCCACATTTACAGCACGGTTTGAATTTGTATTTTTACCCTGTAAATTTCACTGTTGAGGATATAGAATGACTTCGCGTCGCATGCGAACCAAACCTTTATCCCATACTTCGTGGGTTTACTCGGAATGTATTGAGTTAAGCGGGTCCTTCCACGGTAAGGAAAAAGCTGTTCATCAACAGTGATTTCACCAGACGGTGTGTAGAATCGACGAAGATTATCATTCATTTGTTTCCACAAGACACTTATTGGAGCCGCTTTATCGGTAATAAATCGGGTTTCTCTAGTACGTTGACCTTCAAACCGAATGAAGCGTGGTATTTCTTTGAATCTATTTTTGGACATTGTGGCATTATAATAGCAAACAGCTTCCGTACTCCACAATACGTCTATATCTTCATCGTGTGATTTATTTACACCAGCTAGTAAAAGAAGTCCTATGAATGCACGCATTTCTGTAAAAGTCACATTATTCCATATCCATTTATTAGCACTCAAGTTTTGAGCATTCAATTCTGAGTACGTTCTATTGCCCTTTTCGTTGGTATCCATAATAATTTGCTCAACCATGTAAGGAGTAAAAATCAATGAAAATATGTCACACTCGACAAGTCCTTTGGTTTGCTTCGATGGGCCTACAGCGTTGGAACGAAACACATTATGAGATGCAACACGAACAGTTTGATTTGGGACTTCGGTAATCCCACAGTGTTATCCTTTGCAATCAATTGCCCACAAGGTTTGGAAACTATAGAATCATCCACCACATCATCAATACATTCACAATAATCATCTTCATATATAACATTTTCATCTTGCAGATCCGGTCTTATATCATCCTCTTCCACAAAAAACTCGTTCTCTGTATCCGATTCTTCGTATATATTACCAACATCATCCGGGCGGGCATTGGGAATATATCCATCATCGGATTCTTCCCATTCTGGATTTGGACTTGAATCGTCATCGAGTTCAACTATAAGATTTTCAATATGCTGCTGCATATCCTCATAATTTTGCGTAGAAATGTTATTTTATTTTTATATGCTATAAAGTATCACAAATCTTTATCAAATATATATACCGTGGTATTATACGACGTGGACGTTCCGACATGGTTTTACCGCACTTTTTATCTAAAACTTCTGCAAAAATTACACTCCGATCACTTGCACGATATATACAAAACTGACTGATTCAATTCTAAATCAAAATAAAACTAAACAATGTGAGTAAAATAATAAAAGTCAATGCATTTTGATTTGAATTTGAACTGAATAATAAGAAAAATATATAATCTAAGCAAGCGTATTTGAAATTTGCGACAGGGAATCACCAAATATTTGAATTTGAATGCTTACTGCCTACTGCCTTAATAAACTCAACATGTAGAAATTTGAAATTGTGCGGGGGCAATTACAATGTATTTTGATACATTTTCTACTGTCTACATTTGTAGTCATCCGGCCGTGAGATGATCTTTTTTTAAATGGGAGGGTAGGAGGTTCCCATATTTTGCAATATTTAAGTTTAGTGTGTAAATCAGCTTAGAAATATTTTTTAGGAAGCTACTGAAAAAATCAGATAGGGTTATAGTGAAAGTTTTTCTTATATCGAAGCTCAAAGTCAAATTTGCTACAAATTTAGACATCCGGTCGGATAAAGGTTAGAAAAACATAATTGAATTTAAATTAAATAAATTCCTTCAGGAATTCTAGAACAAAAGAATAAATTTCAATGAAACCTTTAATTTTAAAATTTTTCCAAAGAATAGTCTTTGCTATGCTGCTGCTGGTAAACGAAAAGACCGAATCTAATTCCTTTTGGCAAAACGTAGGCTCGATTTTAAGACGTGATTTAGCATAAATTAAAAAGTTAACATATTTCTTCCAGAATAAATGCAAAAAATATGAAAAACCAGTTTACCAGCAAACGTCAACTAGGCGATATAAGAGTTGCGCGCATGCAACTCTTGACGATTAGATGGCGTTGTGAACATTTAATTTTAAATTTTAAATCAACGTTGATAAATATAATTTCACTATGGTTCAAGAAAAAAAAAAAAATATATATAAATGCTGAGGCAAGCGCCATTACAATTCCCCCCCACCGAAATCAGACTTTGGGGTCTGAGAATCAAAACACGAAGCTAAAAACCGCTTGCAGAAGCAAACTAAAAAACAAAATTTATAAATTGAAATACAAATGTAATTGAAAATTACTGTCTTATGTCCTTTGCATGATATATGCCCAACAGGTTTCCCCCCAAATCTTCAAGCTCGTAGTAGCTATTACCTAGCTTTCTGCGTATGCGAGCCTTTACGAAAATAGGAGCCAATTTGGCATTATAGCCATGTTCAAAGTTACTCTGTTTGAAATTCCTTCGAAAAACTTCCTGGCCTATATCATAAGAGACTTCTTTGGCACGAAGGTTATAGGTTCTTTCGTTGCGTACAAACGGTTTTTGCATCAACTCTGCAGCTCGTTTAGCCATAATTTGAAGCGAATCATTTCGATCAAAGCGAACAGTGCGGTCATCCAAAATAAGTTGACCCATTCGTAACCATATGTTGGCCGAAGGCTAAATAATAGGGTGAAGTTCCAATAGCAGAATGTATGGCTGAACGCAATGCACAACATATGTTACTTAGTAATTCGTCCCAGTTTTTCTGATCGGGCTTGACATAAGATTTAATAGCTGATAAAACTGACCTGTTCACGCGCTCTGAAGCATTAGCTTGGGGCGCATGTACCGCAGTATAAACGTGTCGTACCTCGTAGCGTTTAAGAAACTCATTGAATTGATTCCCTTGAATTGGGAACCGTTATCAGAAACAATAATTTCAGGAACCCCAAAAGTATGAAAAAGCTCCTGCTCTAGATATTTTTCAACTACATCTGGAGTAAATTTCTTTACTGGCTTTAAAAATTGGAATTTTGAGAAGTGGTCGAGGACAATGAATATTCCGATGTTACCTGATCGAGACCTTGGATACGGACCTAAAAAATCTATGTACAACTTTTGAAAGAAACGTTGAGTATCAGAAGGTTTCCCCATTGGTAGTCTAAGGGTTTGATTAGGGTGTTTTGAAGTTTTGATATTTCGCAATTGTTTATATAGTTCCTAACATCAACGGCTAAATTTGGCCAGAAATATTATCTTCGAATTTTCTCAAGGGTCTTGTTAATTCCCCCGTGGGCAGACAAAGAACTATCATGAGCCTTTTCCATGATCTCCAAAATCATTCCCTTGGGAATCCACAACTTCCACACCATATCATCGTGAATTCTCTCTCCAGTAGCATATTCTGTTCGTCTATAAATATATCCATCAACTATCTTCATATCAGGTATTTCATTCAAATTTTTTTCGATTTTAAGAACAAGTTGCTTATACTCGTCTGACTTAAAATGGGTAGAATCAAGATCTTCAAAAATCCCACTGTCGTTTTCTAAATTGGACAAACTTTCAACATTTATTTCGGACAGATTTTCGGTGTTGGCCCTAGAAAGAGTATCTGGAACTATGTTCAAACTACCACGCCCATGCTGAATGCTAAATTTATAACCCTGCAACTTTAGTGCCCATCGAGCTAACCGCGTACTGAGATCTGTCTGGGACATGAGCCACTTCAACGACGCATGGTCAGTGATGACTGTGAACTCATGCCCTTCGACATAAGCTCTAAACTTTTTGATACTTAGCAAAGCTGCTAAGGATTCTGGTTCGGTTACTGAATAATTGCGTTGGGCTTGATTGAGCTTCTTTGACATAAGTGCAACAGGAATCTCTTCATCCTCCGCATTTTTCTGTACCAAGACGCTTCCTATTCCAGATTTACTTGCATCGCAGTGTGTATAGAACGGCTGCGTGAAGTCAAGACTTTGTAAAACGGGAGCGGTACTCAGATGGGTTTTTAAAACTTCAAAAGCTTCTTGAGCCTCATCAGTCCATACAATTTTTTTTCTTGCCTTTCAGCAAATCAGTTATAGGCGTAGTAATTGAAGCATAATTCCGTATAAACTTCCGGTACCAACCCGTCATTCCCGGAAATCTCCGTACTTGCTTCACCGATCGTGGAACTGGAGAATCAGTAATGGCGGACACTTTATCCGGATCCGTTTTAATTACCCCGTTACCAACCAAATGACCTAAGTACTTATCTTCCGGAACACAAAAATGACTTTTTCCGACATTTATCGTCAACCCAATATCCTTCATTTTCTGCGCAATAATACTTAAAACTTCCAGATGCTTTTCGAAAGATTCCGATATGATCAAGAGATCATCAAGATACACAAACACTTCTGTCCTGAGAGCCAGAGGTGTGACCTTGTGCATTAAACGAGACATGGTCTGCGGTGCGTTACAAAGCCCAAAGGGCATAACATTGTAGTGATACAATGGTCTCCCAGGTACGGTAAATGCAGTCCTATCTTTTGATCCCGGATCTAACGGAATCTGCCAAAAAGAATCCTTCAGATCCAAACTAGTTACAAATTCAGCTTTAGACAGTCTACTCAGAATTCCGTCGATTTGTGGCAAAGGATATGCATCCCCAACCGTAACTGAATTTAGTTTACGACTATCCAGACAAAGTCTATTTTTCCCTGTCTTCCGGTGCAAGACAACGGGAGAGGACCAAGCGCTGTTGGATTCTTCAATAACCCCTAAAGCCAGAATCCTAATTCTTCATAAATTAGTTTCTCCACCGCTGGAGAAACTGGGAAATGGCGTTGTTTGATAGGCTTCGCGTCACCAGTATCAATGACGTGACATAAGACGTTAGTTTTTCCAAGGCCCTCTTGAGCAAACGATGGAAACTTACTTGCTGTAAACTATGTTGTTGTAAACTGGACAAAGGAATTTGTTGAGAAACTTCATCCACTTTTGTGGTTAAATCCAAGGAATGACCTTGTTTAAGACCAACAGGAAGCAAATTGTACAATTCCCAAAAATAAATTTCTTTCAAGACTGGGTATTATAAATATCGTGATTGGTTTCTCCATTCCTCTAAGGATATAATTGTGTCAACAGAAACTACTACATTTTGATTTTTGCCGTTTTAACAGAGGATTTCAATTTTGGAAAGGTTGAACCAGATGTCAAAAAGACTTTTGCTGCCTCTGAGCCAATGCAGCTAATGGATGCACCAGTATCCATCAAACCTAAAACACTCTTACCAAAGAGTGTAACCTCAGCATATGGCCTAATATCACATGGTTTATCCAACACAGAACAAATGAACTTTTTTTGATAATGTTTAATTTTTTTCCAAAAGAACGTATACGTATAGAAGATCGAGAAAGTTTTGGTTGGTCATTAAAAATTCTTTTAAGAGCTATGAGATATTCTTTTAATCTAACATGAAAGGGTTTACAAATGTGTGGTTTATTAACAAAATTTGAGTTTTCGTGTTTACTTCCGATAGAGTCAGTAACAAGCTTCGCTTGATTAGTGACACTTCCAGGTAATCTCTTTAATACTGTTATGGCATTTCCGTTTCCGGTTGCTTGTCCAACTTCGGTCGTTGGTGTGCACTTCTCAGTGCACTGAATTTTAAGTTTTTTGAATAGCAAATTTTACAATTTGACTTTTAGGTCTCTGGGGTACCACAACCGTAACAGAATATTGTTCGATCAGAAACGCAAACCTGGTATCTATGACCAGGCTTCTGGCAATTCCAGAAAATTAAATGAATCTCGGAAATTTCCTCATTCACGAGATCTGATACAAAATCAGGTTCAGCCTCAGAATTTGGCTCCAATTCCGCAATACGCTTCTGCATCATGTTTCCTGCGGATGTCTTGCATGAAAAATTCTCGACGACGACAAACATCACGAAGATGTTCTACAGAATATATTTGCATATTTAAAAGTTCGTGTTGTATTTCTGGTAGAAGGTTGCGTCTCAAAATTTCAACTAGAGTGTTATCTGGTAAAGGTTCAAATAGACGATCTGTCAATTCTACAATAGATTCGTAAAAACTGTCAAAAGTTTTATTAGGCTTTTGCTTGCGATCCCTAATCATTTCACGGTGATCTACATCCGTTCTTGAATCTTTGTACTGCCTTCTAAGAGCGTGCCACACCTCAGGCCAGGTTATCCTAGCAACTGATCTATGATATCGCCAGAACCAGTCACTAGCTTTACCATCAAAAAGAGAACTTGCATTTATGCACAATAGATCAAAATTGCCCTATAGAGTTTGAACTGTCAGGGTTTCAATACGGTATATGAAATTATCCGCGGACATACTATTCGGACCCCCAGTGAACTTTATTTTCCAATTGGAAATTATTTGTAATACTTTATCCGGACGGACGTTTAAATCGGACGAAGGGGATGCGCCAGAGGCCGGAGTATTTACACGAGAACTTAAGTTACCAGCACGAGGTTGCGAATTTGCATTCTGACTGTTATTATTATTATTTGAGCTAAGACCCAGAAACTCTTCAAACGTTTGCTATTCCACATTAGGGAGCGTTCGCATTTGCGGCGACGTACGAGTAGCTGACGATGAAGCACCATTTGGCTGTGATGCCTCAGGGATATTAAGATTCAATCTTGAGAGGCTGGCCTCAATTTAATTTTTTTTAATTTAGAAATTTGATTACTTAATGAATGATATTTGCCTGATCGGTATTCTTATTTTGTGAGCGTGTCTTCCTAGGTGTATTTCCAGTGGTAGGCGAATCATTCACTATTTGGACTTTGCAAACGTGACAGAGAGAACTAGATTTTAAATATTTTGCTAAACAAGCTTTATGAGAATATGTCCTGGATGAAGTTACGTTGCTGCAAACGCTACACGTGAAAGAGTTATCCTCAGCACAAGCTGCAGAGATATCTTCATTGCTATGCCTAAGCGACATTTTCACAAATCAAGAGGGAAAAAATTTAAGAAAACAGAATGTATCAAAATAAATGTAGATCTTCAGTTCGTAGGTGTGTGTGCAATATTTCCTATAAAAAGAATAATAATGCATAAACGCAGAATTTAGAGTTAAAAACTTCAATAATTCTAGTTAAAGATATATTTTTTTAAATTGTCTAATATAGAAACAAAAGATAATATAATACTGTTTGATTCCACTACTAATGGCTTGAATCTGCTGTGAAAATTTACTCAATTGCAGAAAAGATAAAAAAACTAAAAGATAGATGAAGAAAAGTGACAGGTGAAAAGATAGTAAAGGTTGTACTATTCGGGATAGAATCCAAAGTATCATGGCTCTATAATTCCACAAATAGTAAGGTAGAGTAAAGTTATTGATTTCTCTTACACAGCGGTCAGATTTGGAATAAAAATCCAAAATAACTGAATTCCAGCGAGTGCAGTGTGAATCCCACAAAATTACAGAAACAACAATACTAGAAATTTTACTCAAAATAATTGGTTGTAAATGAAAATGAAAAAAAAATGTATCATGAACGAATTCCATAGAATTATGAGCTAAAAGAAGAAATATATTGGAGGTAACATATTGAAAAAAAAAAAATTTGAAAAAGGAAAAGAAAAATTGAAAATTGAAAATAGGTACCGAATACGCGATTGGATGTGCTATTAAAGTAAAAACAAGATATCAAAAAAAAATCGATTGATGTACTCGGCCCCACACGTTGGGCGCCAAAAATATATATTGTAACATATAACGTATTGAATGAATAGTTGGTAGGTGTTACTGGAGGCAGAGGAAAGCAGTGCACGCAGTAGTACCGGTCTTATTGCTCGTCGAATGGCGGGTTTTGGGGCTTTTCTGCAACCGTACCAAACTGCCACAATTAAACTTATTATTTGCGTGCTATAGTACAGAAAACTAAAAGAAAAGAAAAAGACAGAGCTGATGGAAAAGTAAACTAACTGGTTCGCAAAAGAGACAAAGAGATAGTGCACAGATGTAAATGTCACTACCATTCGCCCGCCCAACCATTATCACAAAAACCGAAAATTGCATCTGTGATCCCTAAAATGCATAGTCACAACAGACTACACCAGAAGTATGAAATCAAACAGTAAAGTTAGCGTCTAACACGAAATCATATTGATTTTATTATTAATTAAATTCATATAAATTATTCCGTTAGAAAAGGGTTTTTTCTTACGAAATTTAATTCAAAAATTATTATATCCGAAATATTTATAGACATCGGAAGAAAATTATATTCAAAGGAGAAACAACAGAGTGGAATTAAACTTAAGTCATAATACATTTAGATAAAACTAATTATATTAAAAATGAAATTAAAAGAAAGAAAATTAGCTATAACAGGTTAACTCTAGTGTTTCAAAGCTTTGCTTAAAAAAAAAAAGGTGAATAAAATTTGCTACCAACAAAATAAGAATGTAAACAGAGAACTGAATCAGTGAATATAACGTAATAAAAAAAAAAAACAAACTCACATTATGATAGTGATGCTCCCACGTCGAAAGATCTTTGGATGATACGGCATGCTAAAGCTGTTGTAAATGGTGATATTTAAATTCTCTCACTTACACTCTCCCGCAGTTAATATGCTGGGGTTACAAAAATACAACGAAAGTAAAAACCAATTGCTATTTTTTTTTATACATATGAAAAATAACTAAAATCTTTTAGTTGGCGGCATTGCCAAAAGCGAATCCTAAGGAAAATCCTTTGCTATTTTGCTTTGGTTTTTACTTTGGTTGGATTACTAACGGTATTGAAACCACTAACTTAAATATTACATAAACCGCAAATAAAGAAACGTTAAAATTTACCGTAGCGAAATTTACAGCATTTTTCACGAATTTTTCCCTACATTTTCAGAATTTTCTTAATATACACTAGTTTCATTTCTTTTTATAATTCCAAATTTTTTTTTTAACAAAATTTTTCCTCTGGAATTCTAGTTTTCTTTTTTTTTTTTTTTCCAATTAATTTCTTTCCCTTGTTTTTTTTTAATTCATTTTTTTTCCGTAGGGAATTCCACACACATTATTTAAACTTGATTTTTTTCTTCTCTTTTCTCTTAAATAGCTAAATTTTGGGTTTTCCTTAAATTAACTATTTTTAATTTTCTATTAGATATACGAAATCTAAAAATTGGGAATTTGTTGAGAATATCCCAATCGATATTAACAAAAAGACAATTTATGGGATTTGAATCGATCTAACCTCAGAATTTCGGCTTTCAACTAAAAGTTGGTAATGCGCTTTTCCGGCAAGTTTTAACTTGGCACAAAACCACTTGCTCATCAAGGGTGTGCTCATTTGGCTTATTAAAACATAAAAAAAATAATTGGAATTATATTAATTTCCTACAGAAATTAATGCACAATTTTGAATTTTCGCAAGTTTTAATTTAATATCATTACTCACATTTTTTTCCTCGTATTTTCCTTAAAAAAACACAATTGAATTTAAATTAAATAAATTCCTTCAGGAATTCTAGAACAAAAGAATAATTTTCAATGAAACCTTTAATTTTAAAATTTTTCCAAAGAATAGTCATTGCTATGCTGCGGCTGGTAAACGAAAAGACCGAATCTAATTCCTTTTGGCAAAACGTAAGCTCGGTTTAAAGGCGTGATTTAGCATAAATTGAAAAGTTAACGAATTTCTTCCAGAATAAATGCAAAAAATATGAAAAACCAGTTTACCAGCAAACGTCAACTAGGCAATATAAGAGTTGCGCGCATGCAACTCTTGACGATTAGATGGCGTTGTGAACATTTAATTTTAAATTTTAAATCAACGTTGATAAATATAATTTCACTATGGTTCAAGAAAAAAAATAAAAAATGTATAAATGCTGAGGCAAGCGCCATTACAATGGTAACCTTAAGCCAAACTAGCTCCATTCTATACAGCTAAACATCATCATCGAAAGGAGGCCTTTATCGATCATCGTTGGAGAATTTTAAAGCAGCTCTCATTGTTTACGTTATTTGGCGTTCTCAGCCATCGTCACACAGAAAAAAAAGGTCGGTAAAATTAACCGAAAAAAGTGGTTGACGTACAGCATGTCAAAATGTATGAAAATTGTAAATTTTTTTACCGAGCTCGACGGTAGATTTAACCGACAAAAAATTTAAAAAAAAAATAGTTGAAATAACCGAAAAAAGTTGTTGTTGTACAGAAATTTTAGGTTCTTTTACAGCAATTGTTGGTTAAATTTGAATTTTCACCAACTTGTGCAATTTACCATTCGCGCATCTTCAGTTGAATCGTTGGGATTCAAAGAAAGAAGAATTCCCAATCGTGCTATGAATGTTGTGCCTTATAGAGGCAGCAGAGCCAAACAGTGTTTTTTGCTTGTAATACTACTTTTGGAAAATAAGTGCTTGTGTCAGTTATGCGCTCAAGGTAATATTTATTTTTTTAAACATGCAATCTTGCATTTTCGAAATATATTTTTGTGTTTAATATGTTTTTTTTGGTTGTTGGGCTTTGTTTTCAAATGAAGAAAAAAATTAGTTCATCGAAAAAAGTTTTCTTATTAAAAAAATATGTATCGAAACAAATTTTTGTTGTATGTTTACAATTAAAAATTGTAAGCCAACAAATTTAAATGGTTTTCTTACTAAAAAAATATGTATCGAAACAAATTTTTGCTGTATGTTTATAATTAAAAATTGTAAACCAACAAATCATTAAAGTAAATCAACCACTTCTCGTCGGTTAGATTAACCGACGAAGAAGGGTTGGAGCGTTTTTAACCGTCTTTTTCGGTTAAATCTACCGACTTTTTTTTTTGTGTGCAGGATGTTTACATACATCGTATTTTCCATTTCTCAAATTTTTCAAAATGGCGAAAAACTGAGATTACCATTGTGTTTAGACTGGCCTGTGATAATTATTCTTAACCAAACTTCATTCGTTTCATTTTTATTATTTAATATTCTAATAAAATTTGTATTCCTTTATATAAATATAAATAAATTGTTTCATACACGAAATTTCGCTTTTTTTATAAAAATTTCATATTTGCATAAAAGGCTGAAACCGATCGAAAAAAATAGTCAATCGTATATAGCTAAAATTTTTTTTTGTTTTCTATAGAAAATTTAACTATTTAATTTAACTTTTAACGATGTTAACTTTTCAACGAAATTAACTTTTTAATTTAACGAAGTTACATTTTTGATTAACTATTACCGGGTTAACGAGGTTAAATTCTCCATTAACTATGCCCAGCTTTGATTAGAATTGTTAAAAGACTGGCACGATGAAAACTTACCAAAATCTATATTTGTTCCACTCATTCATAAATTAAAATAATCTAGAAGAATTTTGTATCACAATTGTATTGTACAATTTCATTATTATTCATATAAATTAATATATAACACTATTTTAGGTTTAAAAAAATTAGGTAAAATCTGAAATTAAATATAAAACTAGAGAGTGCAATATCTTCGGCTATACCGAAGCTGAAATACACAGTAGGAAGAAGTACCTCGAACATAAAATTATGTGGCTCATTTTGAGCCACCTATAAATAGTTTTAGAGCCCGGACCATGTCCAAAATCCGTTTCTAAAAATTTCCAAACAAATCGACAAAAAAAAATAATTGGTCTCAAGACCCCATTTTGATCCTTATATAGTGGTTTCGGAACCTCGGACCATGCTTTTGGAAAATACCCAATAAACCTATCGATTGGATATCGCCTAGAGGTCGAGTTGATATCAAATAGTTTTCTTAAATCTCCAACGTTAGTTCTCAACTTCAGGTCAAGTGGCGGTCTATGGCATGCTCATCTTAAAAGGACATGTAATTACACATTGATAATATACAAAGCTGGGCATAGTTAATCTAGAATTTAACTTCGTTAACCCGGTAATGGTTAATCAAAAATTTAACTTAAACGTTAAATTAAAAAGTTAATTTCGTTGAAAAGTTAACTTCGTTAAAAATTAAATTTTTACAAGAAATATGAAAAAAACATTCTACCTATATTCAATTAAATGCATGCCCTCACAGACCCTTTTTCCGATTGGTTTCAGCCTTCTATATGCAAATTTGATTGAACCCATTAATGGCAAGATCGAAATTTTCGGAATTTTTTCAAGATTTTTTCAGGAATACCTAGACGCAAAGCGGACAATAAGAAACGAATTTCAAACTTTTTTTTTTTTACCGCTTACCGTTTGCCCAGCCCTGGCCGTTACCATATGGTAACACTCGTCACAACCCTAGCAAAATTACTTAATTTAAGATATTATTGTTTATAACTACTTTTTTTTTTAAATTCCTGAAAGTTTAGCAATGTTTTAAGATTTATTTTGTAAAAAAAATTTTTATCGACCAATTTTTTTAAATCTAAAATTTTTTTAAAAAAAAAATTTTGTTAAAAAAACTTCTATAAATTCAGGAGCATTTTTGATCACAAAAGTTTCTTCAGCAAAGTAGTTTGTTTGTAAAAACACAAATTTTTGCATCAAAAAAAATGTACAGCCGCCAGGAAAAAAGTTAGAAAAGTAGGTCAGTTTTCAACTAGGATTTTCTTGATAAGTGTCCTGGTAGTCATCATAGAATGGGGTCCAATAGACCTTTTCAATAGTAATCAAGTTGATATTCTTAAAATTTCGGTAGTCGTTCAAAATTACTACAAAAGGGTGGCCCAACTATTTGTCCGCCACTGTATATAATATGTATCTCCACCTACACCAAAATACTGCTTAGGTTTTCAATAACATAAGAAATATCTCCATATCAACTGAAATTGGAAAGGTCCTCGTCATCATTTCATTTGACAAACACAACTTACATGGCTGTAAAAGAGGTGTACGATGAAGACCATAGGAAGTACCTCCTTCATCTTCCTCCTAATAATCTGGTTCAGCCGGATAAAATTATGCTCGCCTAAATGTCTTCATCGTAATGTAAATTTGCTAAAAAACAATTGAGTAAGTTTCAGCCGGTCGAAGTAAGCCTTTATATACCATACACCCTTCCATCTGAGAACTGTGCTCATGTGCTCCATTTAGTAGTACTTTTTTACGTTCATCAGCCCGGCATGACCTAGCCATCTTAGACGTGGATTTTGTATGCGTCATGATGTCATGTCATGATCGGGGTATTGCTCATATAGCTTTTGCGGTACTCACCATCGACGCAAAGCGGACAATATATCTTACGGAGAATTTTCCTACCACAATTCCCGTGAAATTGGGTAACATTTGTTACAAAACTCGACTTTCACTTGTATGGAAGGTAGGCGTGGCAGTTGATCGATATCGACTTCGAGGACCTGCAAAGGATAAATTCAATGTTTGGACCGCCTAGCTTTAATTTAACTCCTTCAATAGCACATACCAATCAAAATAACGGACACACATACGGATATGGCTAAATCAAGTTAAGAGGTGCTGCTAATTTATAGATAAAATATATTTAACTTTATATGAAAGAAGCTAAAAACTAGAGAGTGGACTATCTTCGGCTATACCGAAGCTGAAATACCCCCACACAGTAGGAAGAAGTACCTCGAACATATAAAAATGTGGTCTCAAGACCCTATTTCGAGCCAATTATAGGTGGTTTTGGAGCCCAGACCATGTCCAAAATCCATTTCTAAAAATTTCAAATTAAATCCACAAAAAAAAAAAAATTGGTCTTAAGACCCCATTTAGACCCTTATATATGTGGCTTCGGAACCTCGGACCATGTCAAAAATACGTTTCTAAACATTTCCAATCGAATACAACAATAAAAAATTTTTACCTTTTTTTTGGGTGTATGGGAGACACGCCCACTTTTTGTCCGATTTGGCTGATTCTCGAACTTGATCTCAGTATTCACGAGAAAAACATGTACCCAAAGTTTCAAGTCGATATCTCCAAAACTGCGACCGCTATCGTGCGGACGGACAGACGGACAGACGGACAGACGGACGGACAGACAGACGGACATCGCTAAATCGACTCAGGAGGTGATACTGATCAAGAAAATATATACTTTTCCATACCGGACACGCCTCCTTATGGGCGTTACAAACGTTGTGACAAAGTGAGTATACCCTGCCACAGTGAGTGTGGGGGTATAAAAATATTTGAAATGTATAGATAAAATTTACTTCATTTTACAAAAAATGCTCAAATATGTACGCTAATTAATATATATATTTGTCCAGGTCTGTCTGTCTGTCTGTCTGTCTGTCCGTAACACTAACCGATTCAAAATTTACAACTTCACTTAAAAATTTTTTTTAAGTTGTTAACCTTCTTTTTTTTTAATGTTAGCCATTCTGGTGGTTTGTCCACACGACGCTGCGGTCGTGAGAAGGAATCAGAGCCACTTACAAATATATTCACACATATATTTTTTCTTATAAATGTTAGCCGCCCTGGTGAGGTATCGAACCCACAACGCTGCGATTGTAAGTAAGATGAAGTAGCGAACTAAGCGCCTTCTCACCAGAGCTACTAATGCTCATACAATACCTTTACCTAATATCGATTAACTTCGGCAAGCTGTATGCAAAACGCTTTCATGTATATACACACACAAAAAATCATGTTTCACATATATAAGCAAAAATAGCTTCGACCTAAAGCTGCCACCTTTAAGAAAATAACACTGCCACAAGACTAGCGTTGCCACCTAACACTAGTTTCACCTATTACGGTGGTGTATTAGATTTTCATATTACACTTTCATATTACACTTTCCTATACACTGCATATATTCCCAGTACAACATTAAGGTCCGCACACATCAACGCGAAGTACCGCCGCCGCAGCGAAACTTACTCAAAAATGTTTCTTGCAAATGCGAAAATATATTTGTTTAAGGTGCGAAATTTCATAAAAACAAATAAAAATGTAAATCATTTATAAATTTAAATTCCCGAAAAAAAATACTACAAAATGAACACCTTTCTCAGAAGTCACTCAAGAAATTGTAAAAGGGGAAATCAAAACTTGAAAAAATTTATTTCTCGGAAAACAGATTCTTGCTACAATAAAAGATTCAGATTCGGTTTTAGTACGTCAAAATACATAATACGAAAATAAAAATTGAAAAAATCCAATGAATAAAACGCTTTGCAATAAAAATAATCGACAATCAGAAATAATGTTTAGCCGTAACAGGTGAAAACATTGTTAGGTGGCAACGCTAGCCTTTTGGTAGTATTATTTAAAGGTGGCAAAGCTATATTTTTGTGGGTATATACACATTCACCATACAGCTTGATGAACTATATCGCCATTAGCTCAATTTATTTTATAGCTGGCTGTGGTCTGTTGGTTAGAGCTTCGGCCTATGACTGCGACAGTCATAGGTTCAAGACCGCCACTGGTCGTATTTTTTTGAATCCATTGCTTGATATTCTTTTTTCTTTTTATAATCTTTCTTTTTTAATGTAACAGTTCAACTTTTCACAATTGCATCATCAAACAAAATTTCTTTCTATTCTTTACAAAATTAAAAATTACATATTTCACAAATTTCTATAAAAAAAATTAAATTTAAATTTTAAAAACATAGAAAATATTTTTGTATCTAAAATATATTTAGTAAACATTTAATTTTTTCAAATTAGTGTGTTTTTTTCCCGTGCATGGCACGGGCAAATTTACTAGTATGCATATAAACACGTAAAAAAAATTATTTTAAATCTGAATATTAAAAAAAAAATTTTTAATAATTATATTAAGTACACAAACACACTTTCAAATCAATATACTAATAAAATATATTTAATTTTACTTAAAAAAAGCTCATACAAACAATTTCAGTAAGAAAATTTAAATTTGCTAGGGTTGTGACGAGCGTGCCCATATGGTAACAGCAAAATTCAAAATGATAAAAATGTAACACAGAAGTTATAAAAAATTATTTTATACGTTTTCTAATACTTTGATATTCTACCCAAATGCCAAAAAAAAAACATGAAAAATATATGTATAACTTTTTATGGCAATGAAAAATATTCTTACTGGAAAGGTCGTGACTTTTTTAAAACAATACTTTTCAATTATCCGCCACGAATGCTACTGACGAGCGATTGCTTAGTTATATATCAAAAGAAAGATCAAAGTATGCTTTATAAACATCAAAAAACGGATTATGATATTCGTTCAAATATTTTTTTTATTGCACATACCGTAGAGCGCTATCAGCGCTACCATATGGGCACGCTCGTCATGAATGGGTTAAAATAAATGTTAAAAGTGTTTATCAAAAGCGAAATTTATTAAAAGCATACAAATTTATTAGATTATTAAAAAAAAATAATGAAACGAATGAAGTTTGGTTAATAACAAATATCACAGGCCGTTCTAAACACAATGGCGTTCTCAGATTTTCGTCCTTTTGAGAAATTTGAGTAATGGAAAATACGATGTAAACCTCATAAATAAAAATAGAATATAGAATACTTCGAAATATATCGGCAAGTGTATTTAATGGTTTTTTGAAATAATTTTTAAATTAAATTAAATAAGTTCGAAAATAATATGAATTCCTTTTTTCGTTTCAAAGTTAACTAATGCTAGTTAATCGAAGAAATTTAACTTAACTAAATGAAAAAGTTTATGGTTTTCAAAATTAACTGAAACGTTAAAAGTTAACCAAAAATGTATCTTCGTTAATTAACTAATTAACTAGTTAATGCCCAGCTTTGATAATATTTCGTCTTCGTTCTAACAAAGTCCTTAAGTTAATTTTTCTAATTAAAAGTAAACTAGTGTTAATATGTGTTTAGTCCCCGCATTAACTTGGAAACAAAAATTGTCAAATGTTGTAAGAATTAAGCTTGACTCACAATTGCTATGCAAACAATAAATGCAGTTCGTATTCCCAGCAGAAGTCAACGACCAGAAGCTTGACTCAGCATATATGCTGTATTTGGGTCACGCGTGCCAATCCAAGCTGCATAATGTTTTTTGCATAGCAATTGTGAGTCAAGCTTAATTCTTACAACATTTGACAATTTTTGTTTCCAAGTTAATGCGGGGACTCAACATTGTGGCCCCTTTTGAAGTCTTCAACTTCGATACTAAAGTCCTCGCTACATGGTGTTCTGGAGTTCTTGTGAAGTATTAATTGTGCAGGTTTTAACAGTTGAGGACGTCTTGGTGTTGGTTGAAATGTATGTCTTCTTCTGATACATTTGAGTCCTAAATAAACAATGACTGATAGTATAAGGCACATGCTTGTATAGCCAACGATGACGATATGTGTGTTGGATGGTTGGAGATCTTGTAATTGTGTTTGATGTCTCGTATCTCATTGGTCACATTCTTCAGTTGCCCTTCGTGGTTGATGATGCGAAGGTGAGTGAATACAGTTGCCTCGTGGTGTATCAATTCACTTCCGAATGTAAGGTTGATTTTTGGATGAAATGATTGACTTAACACCTCGGAGTGTACAGGCCTTCCAGATTTTATGATGACATCATCATTCTTCATTTCGCATCCAGCTGCCAAGGTTACAAGTCCGATGCCATTTAAGTGAGTGGGAACAGCAGTGTTGTTGCAAATGAAGGTGATGAGTTGCTGCTTGTATAATGAAAACAACCACTGATTTGGCGTTTGTAACTGTATCCATGAATTGTGTGCTGGCATACTGTTTACCATGCATGTTGTCGGAGCTGGGTGCTGGAGGAATAGCTCAATTTCACAGATGGTTGACTGCGGATTTTTAATCTTAATTGGATGTTGTTGTTCACAAAAGTAGTGCTCATCGTTAACTTGATCGCAATAACTGAATTCGAGTGTGGTCATTAAGTAAAATTGATCTCGGTATACGTTCGTAAGTAACACTTCGAATTGACTGGTAATGGCAATAACGGAAGTTTTAACTATTGATGGTAGTGGAACCAGCTTATATATGTCAAAGTCCGTTGACTGCAGTAGCGGTAGCGTTATTCCGAATATAATGAAATTGTTCACCACTCGATAATGGATTTTCATTAATCTGTAAATGAGTGTTATTTCAATGAGTCCGTTGTTTGTAGGAAGTACCGTGTTCGGAGGAAGATGTTCCTTTCTATACGCTAATTCACTCTGAAGCTGAGAGGGAGCGATGACGAGAGGGAGCGATGACGAGAGTGTTGGCACGGTTATGATGAGTATCCGTGATTAGATCTTGAATAGCTCCTTGAGTAAATTTACATTCTTGTATTAGTGACGCTGCTAAAATTGACAGTGTATGAAAATTTTGGATTGATTTTTGTTGCCTTGATTCCATGCTCAAGTTTCGTAGTTTCTCATACACAATGTCTAACTCCTTGTTGATTTCCTTTGTTTGATTTCCTCTTTCTGCTTCAGTTTTTCGTAAAATGTTTGTCGTTGTTTCGAGCACCGATGTCTGGTTTTTGATCAGTCCGTACATATGATCTTCATTGTTTTTTATCTTCTGGATTATCTTGGTCATCTGAGTTTCGTACTCACTGTCCAGAGTTCCAAACAATGATCTGGCGATGTTGCCTACGATGTCCAAGGGTGCTCGTTTGCTGCGTCTTGGAAGTGACCTTGTTGAGTCCTGTATTACTAGACTATTACGTAACTCGCTCGATTGGTGAGAATACTGCTCGATGATTTCCAATAAATGGCCTTTGTAGTTAATACCCGTTGATAATTTCCTGAGGTGCCGTACGATGCTGTCAATTGTATCCAATGTAGCCCAGTAACCTCTAAGATCGTGATAGATAAGAAGATTCCAATGGTTCGATGAGATGCTTGCTCGTCCAAGTGCTTCAAAATATACACCCGGATCATGATTGAATTGTTGGATGCTAACTGAAGTCGATGGACTGGTTGCCGCATGCGAGATGACAGGTAGCAATAACATTGTCAGCAACATCATCTTGAGCGGGTTTTTTGATGACGTTGAGCACCTTCTTTTGCGCTCCTCATGCCCCTTTCCTTGGTTGACATCGGGTTCTAATGTCGATATGTCCTCCCGAACATCTCCAGATTCTTCTTCTCCAGGTAATGGTGCTAATTGATGCACTGCCCTTCGTGTGATTCCAGTTTTTGTCTTAACATCCGCAACTCTGACCTTGCCGTCCGGTCCGATGATTGGTTCGATAACTCTCCCCATGGCCCATTTCAGCGGTGGTAGATTGTCGTCTTTAATTGTGACGAGTGTACCTGCCTTGATGTTTGGAAATGACTTAGTCCATTTAGCTCGTGCTTGCAGCTGCTCCAGATATTCGTCATGCCACCGTTTCCAGAACTCATTTTTTAGATGACTCACCAGTGCCCATCTTGATAGTAATGACATAACACATATCAGTGTTATGTGTGTTGACAGATGCTGTCATTGGCTCTCCAATCAAAAAAGGACCTGGTGTTAGAGCTCTTAAATCATTAGGATCTGACGACATTGGTGTAAGTGGCCTGGAGTTCAGGACTGCCTCGGCTTCGGCAGTGAGAGTGCATAATTCTTCATAAGTTGGTGAGGCTGATGCTAGAGTTCGACGCAGAAGAGTCTTGGTTGATTTCACTGCTGCCTCCCACAGACCACCGAAATGTGGTGCTCTTGGCGGAATAAAATGAAATTGAATCCGATTGTTAGAGCAAAGACTTGATATTTTCTCCTTTGATTTGTAAGTCGTCATGATCTTCTCTATTTCCTCCAGTTGTGGTGTATATGCATATACTACAGTGTAGCGCACCAGCCCACAAGAGTACACAAACGAAAAAGTACCGCTAGCAGCGAACACTTGAAACTGCATTAATAGCATACGCTGCTGCCCTGAATAGGAGCACAGCATAATAGTACGTAAACCAACGTTTTTTTGCTTTTGTCACTTTTCCCTTCGCTTGCATTTCTGTCAGCGCGAGGCAGAATGAAATTTGAATCCTGGCTTTGGCAATAAATGCGATCGGCCAATGCCCTTCTGGCAGCGGTAATAAAATATTGATCATAATGTAGAAATGATTTTTGTATTATAGAATTGTAGATGTAAGCTTATTTTTTAGGAATTGAATGTAGTTGAAAGTAAATTGAAAAGAAATTGAAAGGGTCGCCAGGGTATAAAAGCCATGGCGATTCAGAAATAAATCAGAGATACTTTTTGGGATTTAAACCGAAAACTTCTTTCATTTGACTAATTGCGGCGACTTCGCCAAGCATAACTGTCAGCGGAGGACCGGTTTAAACATCCAAACAATAGAGTAGGGACTACTGACCAAAACAGATTTTACATAAATATTATATGGCGATCCTGCCAGGAGGGCATTGGCCGATCGCATTTATTGCGAAATATACAAAATATACTTTGCATAAGCATAACGTTAGTAGGCCTTACGTCACAAACGTATAATTAAATAAAAATTATTTTTCTTTTAAATAAACCACAATATAAATGGAGAAATTAGTTCAGGAAATAGATAAGATTTCAAGTAATCTAAAAAAGAGTTCAAAAAGAGGTTACAAAGAAGCAACATTGCTGTCAAAATTGGTAGAAATAAATGAAATAAAAAATCAATTCGACCTTTTAGCTAGCGAAAACGAACAGGACGAAAAAGTAATTTCCCTAAAAATAGAATTCAACTCTTCTTACAAAAATTTAAAAAAACTAATAAATGAACAAATTGAATTAGCTAAGAGTAAAGACGACAGGGGAAACTGCCATAAAGGCGATCCCTTTGTTTGATGGCAACAAGAAAGAGCTTGAGGCATTTTTGAAAATTGTTGAAATCATGAATAGCACTTTGTCAACTGAAGCAAGAGAACAACTTATAGATTTCGTTTACTACGTGAAATGCAGTGCATCTGTTAGGACAACCTTGGGCGCGGTATCGGTACCAAAAGATTTTGAGACGCTTAAGAAAAGGCTGTCGGAGGCGTATAAGAAAATTGTGACTATACAGCAGTTACACACTTCTTTGTCTGGCTTGACACAGAGAAGATTGTCAATTACTAACTTTAAGGATAAGTTGTTAGGACTTATTAATGACTTAAATGAATTGCAAATAAGTAATATAGGGGTGAACCCAACGGAAGCTCAGCGATTAACGATAGTGAGTTCAAATGATGAGTATGCACTATCTGTTTTTAAAAATGGGTTAGACGAAAATTATAAACAAACATTTTTTGCGGCACAACCAGATTCTTTAATTAAGGCTATAAACTTATCATTGGAGTTAGAACAGAGCAGGCAAACTGAGCAGGTCTTGATGTTGAATAGGAACAACAACAATTTCAATAATAACAACAATTTTAGGAACAATAACAATGGTTACAGAAACAATAACAATTTTAGGAATTGTAAGATATTTTATTTTTTCGACCTTAATTGTATATGATGATTTTTTGTTACTTTTTCGGGCTCTAGGTCATGTTTCCACAAAATTTTTAAAAAACTCTTTTTATGTTATTTAAAAAATTTTGTAATTTATTTTCGATATTTCGGACCCCTTTGGTGTCCGTCTTCAGGAAAAATCTAAAAATTATAACAATAAACAATAATAACAACATTAAAACACCGAAAACAATTTAACTAACTAACAATTTCCAAAATATCTTACGAGTATCCAATGTCAGTCCACTTGTTGTGATTGTCAAGCTAATACTAAATATATGTTCTGTTTATTTCGCAATTAAAGGGGGCTCAATTCAAATAAAAGGAAAAGGCAATTTTATTAGATTGAAGGGTATAAAAAAAGGGTTTTATTGAATGTTAAGTGAACGTGATTTCTATATGTTTTGTGATTGCAAATTCAATGTTTAATCTATGTGTTATATTTCACTGTTGGGTAGTTGTTCTTATGTGATGTTGGGTAATTGTTCTTATGTGTTGTCTTCTGTCTATCGTCTTTGCTGTCTTCGCTCTGGGTGGGTTGCGGGTGCGGATTGATGCTGTTGCTGCTGATGCTGTTGATGCGGCTGCTGTCGATCGAATGAAAAACTCCTTTCTATTGTTCTTCTATCATCCTTCTGTAGTCGTTCGTCAAGTTTGTGTATTGTGTGGATGTTGAAGAGAGCGACTGGAATTGTGGATCTTGGGGCGAGCGGTGTTCATCACGTATAGAGTCCGTGCATGAACATTCCGCCCGCCTTGCAATATCTGCAATTAGAAGACATGTTAATAGGGTCTCAAGTATAAGTTGACAATAGGGTATAAAAAGGAGTGGCTAAGCCGTTGGAATTATATAGTTCATTTTTTTTATTCAAGGGGTAAATTCATAACAATTCAAATATGTACAAATATATATATATATCCTCTCTTAAGTGTACGTTGTTAGAACGAGCCAGACAAAGTCCAACCGTAGGCAGTATTTTGCGCCACTGCCTGGCCGTTGACACTCTTAATGGATGAGTTTTTTATCACCCGAGCGTATATGTCTGCCCCGAGCTCCATTTGGATATCTTGGGCAGACGAGAAATTTGGATCTGCATACACCAGGTTTTCGAAGAGGGTCTTCGCGGACGGACTTATCTCTGTCGGGTACGGTTTGCGGGGCAACTCATCCGTTACAACCGCGGTCACACTGAGTTGGTGACTGTCGTCGATCTTCGAGGCGATGACAAGTTTGCAGAGCCGTTGTGAGCCATCGCTTGTTGTCCTCAGTCGCCATTTATGGGTCAAATTATTTGATATGAGAGTATTTGGACGGCCGGGGTTCACCAAAACTCGTACCGTGCTCCATTCTCCTTCGTGTTTAACCCGAACAGATGCCGTTGGAATGAGGGTCTGCTTTAGCAAAGAAGGGGTCACTTTGTGACGGGTTTTTGTGGAGCGCTCACCCTTACCAATTCCTTCCAGCAGCCTTGGATGTCCGTGTAGGGTTGTGTGGTGTTTTGAAGAGCATACTGTGCAGGTCACCTTGCTCGTGCAGTTGGCCACTCGATGAGAACGTGCGAGACAATTGCTGCAGTAGTGCATCTTTTGCACCGTCTCATATTTTTGCGTCAAATTCATCTCGACGAATCGACTGCAGGTAAGCAGGCGGTGGTCTTTTTTACAGATCCCGCATGCCACGTGTCGGCTTTGGGAACTACGCTTCGATGTTGTTGACCGATCGTCTTGGGGTAGTTGCCGGAAGCGGTCGAGACGTTCTTGCAGACGGGAACGAGTCGTCTTCTCTGGTCTGCGGGTCTTTATTTTCAGCTGGGGTTTCCGGGTTAAGCGGCGTTCGGGTGAGGCAGCTATAGCTCCTTGACAGTGACAGGGTTTGAATGGAGCCATAGCTGAAAGTAGAGTGGGGTAAGAGAGGATATTAGTAATAGTAAAGTATAAAGAGAAAACATAAAGAACTAAGTAGATGGCAAAACTACAAGTTTTGTAATGGGTCGAGTCGTGGTACCATTTGCAGTTCTTATGTCAACTACTCGGGTTCTAGCATCTGCTCCTAAGTACGTTTTAAGGACTCGCCCTAAAACCCATTCGTTTGGAGGCAGATTTTCATGCCGTATGACTACCAAATCATCTACAGCGACATCTCGTTGGGGGTGTTTCCATTTATATCGCTTGTGAAGTTCGGTTAAATACTCAGCTTTCCATCTTTTGCAGAAAGTATGGTGTAGAATCTTTAGCTTTTGCCACCGATTTACAATGCTGAGATTTGCATCACTTAGATCGAGCTCAGCTGGAGCTAAGAGTGGCATTCCGATGAGGAAATGTCCTGGGGTCAGTGGAGCTAGATCGCTTGGGTCTTCACTTGATGGACTTAAGGGTCTGGAGTTTAAACATCCTTCAATTCGAGCAAGTAAAGTTGATATTTCTTCGAAGGTAAATCTTTGGGTGGGTGCGATCTTTTTTAAGTGGGTCTTAAAACTTTTTACTCCGGCCTCCCAGAGCCCGCCTATATGTGGAGCTCCTGGGGGTATAAAGTGCCATTCCAAATTTTGATGACTTTGGGTCGTTATCACCTGATTTTGAAGGGATCTTAATAATTCTCGCCGCTCTTTCTTTATTATCTGACTAGCTCCTACAAAATTCGTTCCATTATCGGAGTACAGAGCGGCGGGGCATCCGCGGCGGGAGAAAAAACGTGAAAATGCTGCTAAAAACGCTTGAGTGGAGAGATCGCTGGTAGGTTCAAGGTGAACCGCTTTTGTAGCGAAACACACAAAGACGCAAACGTAGCCTTTTGTTATTAAACATGCTCGGCCAGTGTAATTTTTTATTTCGATGGGTCCTGCAAAGTCTACTCCGGTGTTTGTAAAGGGTCGTGTCATTTGGGTGCGTTCTGGGGGTAATGCGGCCATGATCTGAGTCTGTTGTTTCTTTTTGTGTAAAACACAAACCTTGCAGTTAAGAATTATGGATTTGATGAGGGTTTTGAGCTTCGGTACCCAAAATTCCGATCTCATTACACGCAAAACTACTTGGTTTCCCCCATGAAGGGTGACTAAATGGGTCATTAGGGTCAGGAGTCGTGAAAATCTACTGTGGTATGGTAACAAAATAGGGTGACGTTCATTATACGAGAGTCCAGTGGTATTGGCTAATCGTCCGTTCGCTCGTATAATTCCATTTGAGTCGAGGAATGGGGTCATTGTGAGCAATGTACTCTTTCGAGATATTTGGGTCTTTTTATTCAAGCTGTCATACTCATCGGAAAAGTATCTCTTCTGACATATCAGAATCAGTCGTTCTCTCATCATTTTTATCTCGTTAGAGGATACATTAACTGTGCTGTATGACTCTGTAAAGTGTGAGGGTCTGGTACGACGACAAAATCGCATAACATATGCCAAAACTCGAAGTGCTCTAGACAATGAAGAAAATCTGTCCAGAATGTCTTCTTGGGCAACGACGGCGAAGCATTTTTTTTGTTCGGGTATAATTGGGGATGGTAAATTTGGAACTCCCGTGGGTCTCGTTGTTTGAAAGGTTCTCCAGTCATCATGTGGTTCTTGTAACCAGGCTGGCCCATACCACCATAGAGGATGATTTTTGAGTCCGGTTGGATCACAGCCGCGACTGGCGACATCAGCTGGATTATCGTGAGTGTCGACATGGTACCAATGGTCGGTGCCTACTTTTTCCACGATTGCTGATATCCGATTCGCGACGAACGTTGTCCATGTGCAGGGTGGTTTCTTCAACCATGCTAATACGATGGTGGAATCGGTCCAAAAATTAACTTGATACTGGGTCAAATTTAGTTGGGGTAAAAGGGTCTCTGCCATGTCAGCCAAAAGTACAGCTCCACAAAGTTCTAAGCGTGGTAGAGATATAGTTTTCACCGGGGCTACTCGAGTCTTTGCAAACATTAGGGTCGAAAAAATCTGTCCATCTGTCTGGGTTACACGCATATAAAATGCTGCAGAATAGGCTTTCTCCGAGGCGTCCGAAAAACCGTGGAATTCGATACTGGCCCTGGGTGAGTAGTGGGTCCATCGTGGCATTTCATTTTGGTTGATCGAGTCGTAGTCATCTACAAATTGAAGCCATTTGTGAAGGGTCAGAGCTTTCAATGATTCATCCCAATCCGTTTTGTCAAGCCATACTTGTTGCATGATGATTTTTGCGCTCACCACAATGGGGGCTAACCATCCAGCAGGGTCGAAAAGCTTGGCGATTGTAGATAGTAGGGAGCGCTTGGTGGCAGCTGATGATCGCTCTAAATTTGGAACTGAAAAGAAGAATACATCTTGTTTGGCGTTCCAACGAATTCCTAGGGTTTTAGCGTTGCATGCTTCAGACAGATTTAAGAATCCTACATCTAACAGATGACTATCGGGTAGGTGCGCTAAAAGCTCGGGTGTGTTGGCTGTCCATTTTCGGAGTTCAAGTCCGGCTGACTCCAACGTGGTGATTAGCTCTTGTTGGGCTTTCCGTGCTTCAGGTATGGTATGAGAACCATATAGTACGTCGTCCACGTACATGTAATTGCGTAATATCTGTGATGCCTGCGGGTGGGTGTGATGCACTTCGTCAGCCAGTTGATGAAGGGTCCTTATAGCCAGGTATGGGGCACAGTTAACTCCAAAAGTTACTGTTTGCAGCTCAAAGTCCTGAATGGGGTCATCTATGCTGCGGCGAAAGAGTATTCTTTGAGAGGGTGTATGGGTCGGATTTAGACGAATTTGCCTATACATTTTTTGTATATCTGCATTAAAAACATACTTGAAAAAAACGCCATTTTGAAATAAGTAAGACTAAATCTTGCTGTAAGATAGGTCCAGGGTAAAGGATGTCATTCAAACTTTTACCGTTGGACGTGGGACTGGACGCATTGAACACTACTCGGACTTTTGTAGTCACACGATCGGGTTTTATTATTGCGTGATGTGGCAAATAGTACGTATTTGATGTGTCTTGATTCGAGTAGATAGGTGGTACCGGTTTCATATGACCAAGGTCGATATACTCTTGCAGAACTTGATCATACTCAATTTTTAATTGGGGTCGTTTGGCAAGCGCAGATTCGTTACGAATATATTGCGCCATCGCGATGTGTCTGGAATTCCCAAGAGTGGAGGGGTCCGTTGATTTAAAGGGTAGGGTGACTACATAACGACCGTCGGCGTCACGATGTGTTGTTTTTTGAAAATTCGCTTCACAATTTTTGTCTGCTTCCGTTTTTAATGGGTTCCGAGGTATTTCTTCAATTTCCCAGAAGCGGGTCAATAAACTGTCTAGGGTCACAGTGTTCAAAAATGAAACGATTATGTTGGGTCTAGATGTGTCTGGGACCGGACCTGTAAGGATCCATCCAAATTCAGTCTCTTGCGCCAAAAGAGTTCCAAGAATGTTCTTTTTAACCCCATTACAAATTATTTGTGGATATAAATCACTACCGATGATCATATCCAAGGGTCTCGTTTGATAGAACTTGGTGTCTGCTAGGGTCAGATCACCAAGATTTCCTATTAAGGCGGGGTCAATTGAATAACTTGGCAATTCTGATGTTAACGTCTTTAACACCAGTGCTTGGGTCGTCACCTTGAACTGGGAGTTCAGGTTGGAACTCAGTGTTAACGGGCAAGACTTCGATGGATTAGCAGAAACGGTTTGATTTAAGCCTGTGACTTGTGCCGTCACGGGTTGGGTCGGCAGCGCCAGTTTTCGTCTTAACTGTTCCGAGATAAAGGTTGCTTCTGAACCTGAATCAATTAACGCTCTTGCCAAAAACTGCGAGCCTTGATGCTCTACTCTAACCATTGCCGTTCCTAAAAGAATATTTGTTGATTGGGTAAAGGGTGGGTCTCGATTAGTGGACTGTATCATTGTGGTAAAAGCCTGCCTAGAAGTAGACGGTCTATCGTCATCATTTATTGGGGTCGTACTTGGGTCAATGCTGTGTTTGTGTAACAGTGAATTGTGTCGTTTGTTGCAATAACGACAGCTGAACTTGCTTTTACAATTTATTATGCCATGTGATATGGCTAAGCAGTTAAAACAACATCCAGCTTTCTTGACTGCTTCTTGCCGTTCTTCATATTTCATGGCAATGAACTTGGGGCACTCGCGAAGAATGTGCTGCTGTTTACATATGCAACATATTCCGCCATCTACTTCATACTTGGGCTTAGAGGGTTTTTGGTCTGAAGTCTTGAATTTACTGCTAGTAGGAGGAGGTTGTGTCTTTTTGTTTGTCTGTGCTACGTTCACATGAAACGAGTTAACACGTGGGTTATTGGGTCGGCTGATAGCTCCTTGGTGAATGGGTTTACTAGTTGGAGCTTTTATATCCCCAACTGCCTCAAGGGTCTTATATTTCTGGGTCAAAAAAGTGTCAAACTTTTCCCACTTTGGGACTTCCGAGCTGTCGCCTAAAGTACTTTCGAAATCTTCTAAAATCTCCTTGGGTAATTTTGTGGAACAGGTGTACACCAGGATAGGGTCCCAAGTGCTTGTGTCTACCCCTAATTGTTCCAAAGTAAATATGCAATTGCCAATGGACCTTTGCAATTTTTTTATTGACACTCCTGAAGCAGTAGAGACTTGGGGTAAATTAAGAAGGGTCTTAAGCTGCGCATTGATTTGCATTCGCTTATTTTCATATTGGCCTGACAAATTATTCCACGCTAATACGAACCCATCGTTTGTAAGAGGTGCTGTTTTGACTATGTCCAGCGCCTCCCCTCGGGTCTTTTGATTCAAATAAAACAACTTCTCTATCGAACTTAAACGGGTGTTATTTATATATAGGGCCGTGAACATGTCTCTGAATGTTGCCCATTTGACATAATCCCCGTGGAAAATTTCCATGTCACACGGGGGGAGACGAACAGATGGAAAAGAGTCGACAAGAGGGGTAGAAGCGGGGGCTACCTGTGCGGGTGACTTGCTAGTCGATGACACCGGCATTAAGGCATCGATGCGATCCTGAAGGCAATTCATGCCTCTCGCGTACGCATTGAACACCTTCCGATATTTAGCCTTCAATCTCAACATGTCCGCCTTCTCTTCGGGTTTTTCTCCTTGGGGTATTGCCCGTACCTCATCAAATGCCTCCTTGGCCTTCTGAAATATGCATTCCAGCTCCGTCCTCTCTATCTTTATGGTTACGATAGTTGCATTTGGTATGGGGTTTTCAGTGCTTTGTGTCTCGAACTCTAAAACGTCATTCGAAAATCGAACAAAGTTCGCTACAGCCAGGGTCAGTTGCGACATACTTAATCAGATGTAAAAAACCGAATAAAAGCAGCCAAAAAAAACTTGTAAAAAATGCTGGTTGGGTTATTCCAACAAAAAAAACTATATAGGGTAGTTTCAATTTCCACAAGAATCGCGTGAAAATTGAATAAAAATGTTTGAATTAAAAAATGAGGGTCTGCTCAAAATTTCCGCTTGGGTTGCGAATATTTGAGAGAAAAAAAATTTTATTTTTGTAAAACAAATTTTAATTTGGAAAATATTCCGGGTCTTTTTAAACAAAATTTTCAATTCAATTACTTTGGGTCACTTCAAAAATTCCGCTTGGGTCGCGAAACTTTTGAGAAAAAAATATAAATTTTATAAAAATTTTCAAAAAATATAAATTGTAAATAAATGTTGGTTGGGTTAATCCAACCAAAAGCAATGTAGGGTATTTTAAATTTCCACAAGGGTAGCGTGAAAATTGAATAAAAATGTTTGAATTGAAAAATTGAGGGTCTGCACAAAATTTCCGCTTGGGTTGCGAATATTTGAGAGAAAAAAAAATTTAATTTTTGTAAAACAAATTTAATTTGGAAAATATTCCGGGTCTTTTTTGAACAAAATTTTCAATCCAATCACTTTGGGTCACTTCAAAAAAAATTCGCTTGGGTCGCGAAACTTTTGAGAAAAAAAAATATAAATTTTATAAAAATTTTCAAAAAATATAAATTGTAAATAAATGTTGGTTGGGTTAATCCAACCAAAACCAATGTAGGGTATTTTCAATTTCCACAAGGGTAGCGTGAAAATTGAATAAAAATGTTTGAATTGAAAAATTGAGGGTCTGCACAAAATTTCCGCTTGGGTTGCGAATATTTGAGAGAAAAAAATTTAATTTTTGTAAAACAAATTTAATTTGGAAAATATTCCGGGTCTTTTAAACAAAATTTTCAATCCAATCACTTTGGGTCACTTCAAAAAATTCCGCTTGGGTCGCGAAACTTTTGAGAAAAAAAAAAATATAAATTTTATAAAAATTTTCAAAAAATATAAATTGTAAATAAATGTTGGTTGGGTTAATCCAACCAAAACCAATGTAGGGTATTTTCAATTTCCACAAGGGTAGCGTGAAAATTGAATAAAAATGTTTGAATTGAAAAATTGAGGGTCTGCACAAAATTTCCGCTTGGGTTGCGAATATTTGAGAGAAAAAAAAATTTAATTTTTGTAAAACAAATTTAATTTGGAAAATATTCCGGGTCTTTTTAAACAAAATTTTCAATCCAATCACTTTGGGTCACTTCAAAAAATTCCGCTTGGGTCGCGAAACTTTTGAGAGAAAAAATATAAACTTTATAAAAATTCTTCAGTAAAGTAATTTTATAAAAATTCTTCAGTAAAGTTGAGGACAAATGATTTTTATTTATTTAGGTGAAAGTTTTAATATTGCAAAAAATTTCACTTTTACTACGTTATTTCTTTATGGGTACCGAAATAAAATCTTATATACAAAAACCGAAATGACTCTGGGTCAGTGACCACATATGTATGTATATGCCTGATTTCGAAAGGGGTAATGAATAAATGAACTAAAACCAACGACTCACTCAGCAAAAATTTGTTCGTTGTTAGTGTAAATATATGCTTCTCTCGTTCAAATTCCTCTGTAGTGCAGGTGTTGATTTTGTTGCTTCTTTCGTTTGTCTTCCTTCGGGCTTCGTTTTGTGTTTTTTTTGTTTTTCTATATGTACGCACGCACTTCGATATTTGTAATATGTAATTTTTTGTGTTTTATAAATTTAGCTTTTAAAATTTTCACTTTTCTTTTTGGGTTTTCAATTTGTAATTTCACTTTCACTTTGTTTTTCACTTTCTAATAATTTCTTTTCTTTTATTCTAAGGTTCGAAGGACCAATGTTTATTTCGCAATTAAAGGGGGCTCAATTCAAATAAAAGGAAAAGGCAATTTTATTAGATTGAAGGGTATAAAAAAAGGGTTTTATTGAATGTTAAGTGAACGTGATTTCTATATGTTTTGTGATTGCAAATTCAATGTTTAAGATGTTGTTCAAATTGTACTATTGTGTTTAATGTAACTTCTTTTGTGTTTTGTTGAATATAAATTATGTGAAATGTGATTTGATTGTGAACTGTATTGGATCCGTTTGTACGGAATCTATGTGTTATATTTCACTGTTGGGTAGTTGTTCTTATGTGATGTTGGGTAATTGTTCTTATGTGTTGTCTTCTGTCTATCGTCTTTGCTGTCTTCGCTCTGGGTGGGTTGCGGGTGCGGATTGATGCTGTTGCTGCTGATGCTGTTGATGCGGCTGCTGTCGATCGAATGAAAAACTCCTTTCTATTGTTCTTCTATCATCCTTCTGTAGTCGTTCGTCAAGTTTGTGTATTGTGTGGATGTTGAAGAGAGCGACTGGAATTGTGGATCTTGGGGCGAGCGGTGTTCATCACGTATAGAGTCCGTGCATGAACATGTTCTGTCTGTGTTTTCTTATTATGTTTTCTAATTATGTGTCTGTAAATATGCGCGCATTTTTCTGTGTCCGTTTTGTAATTAATTCGTTTTTCCGTCGGAGTGTTTATAATATGTAACATTTCTATTGTGTATCGTTTTCTGTAATTTGTTTCTTGTTGTAATATTCGCGCATTCTCCAAATTCGGTGAGTGTCCAGTAAACACACAGTGAGCTGCTAATGCCGTTTTGTTGTCCATTGCTCCTTTTCTTGTTTTGTAGTCAGATTTGTGTGCGGCTAATCTTGTCCGGAATTTAGATTTTGTCGTACCAACATATATTTTTTTACATATGCTGGATCCGTCTCCATTGCATGGTATTTTATAAAAAATACTTTAGCTTTGTCTAATTTATCTAATTTTGTTTTTGTATTTGAATATAATTGATTTAATGTGTTGTTGGTTTTTAGAGCTATGTTAAATTTATTTTTGTCGTATATGTCTGAGTAGACGATTCTATTTGAAAAACCTGGAACGTGTGACATTGCTTTGTAAATTTTTGCAGTTTTTTCAGAGTTTCCCTCATCTAGTTTCTTGATCGCGTTTTTGATTATGTCCATCGTGGTTTTGTGAGAAAAGCTATTTTTTTGTAATATTTTTTGTATCTTTTTAATGTTATCTTCATGATATTGTGCATCGCTTATTTGTAGCACTCTTCTAGCAAAATTCTGAGCCGTATTCATGATCACATGTTTCGGGTGGTTCGAATGGAAATTAATAATTCGTCCTGATGCTGACGGTTTTTGGTACCAGTCTATTTTAATTGTGTTTTGCGTCTTTGTTATCATTGTGTCTAAATATGGTAATTTTTTGTCTTTTTCCATTTCTTGTGTGAATTGTATTTGTCTATGGAAATTGTTTAATGTTTTTAGCGTGTCATTCACTTTGTTCTTCTTTATGATGCAAAATAAATCGTCCACATATTTTGTAACTCCTCTCGGTTTTTGGTCCAAGTTACCCATCGTCGTGTCCAATAGTTCTTCCATCACTATGTCTGCGATAACCGGTGACGCTGGTGATCCCATTGGCATTCCTTTGAGTTGTTCGTAAATTTTGTCTCTATGTTTAAAATATCGGTTCTCCTTGATGCAAAAAGTAAATATGTCGAAAAATAATTCCTTCGGTATGTCGGTATAATTTGTTATTTTGTTTACCGGAATGCTCGGTGTTTTAATGTTGTTATTATTGTTTATTGTTATAATTTTTAGATTTTTCCTGAAGACGGACACCAAAGGGGTCCGAAATATCGAAAATAAATTACAAAATTTTTTTAAATAACATAAAAAGAGTTTTTTAAAAATTTTGTGGAAACATGACCTAGAGCCCGAACAAGTAACAAAAAATCATCAATTTTAGGAATTATAATAACAACAACCATTTCAATAACAACAATAATTTAGGGAACAATAATAATGGTTACAGAAACCATAACAACTTTAGAAATTACAATAATAACAATACAATAAAAAATAGGAATCGAAATGATAGTTATAATAGAAACCAAAACGATAACAGAAACCGTGGAAACGCAAGGGTAAATGTGTTAAGCAACCAGGGAAACGAAGTCAACCCGGGGGACAGTCAGCAAGGACCTTCGGGGGAAAAACAATAAAAAAAACAGAATTTTTAAAATCTCGGATAATTTGACCAATTATGTCACTTTAAAATGTGTTCAATTTGGTCGTACGCGTACATTTTTAATAGACACAGGAGCAGATATATCCATCTGCAAAACATCATCTGAGATAGATTTGAATATTAATAGTAATAACAAATGTAAACTGACAGGCATTACTAAAGATGAAATATCTTCGTTGTGTTCTGTGAATTTATCATTATGTTTTGGGAAAGATAGAGCGCACCATGAATTCCATCTGGTGGAAGAGGATTTTCCAATTTTAACTGACGGAATTTTAGGCATGGATTTTCTAATTCGATTCATGTGTAAAATTGATTACGAGACTTTTACGATGTCGGTAATGTTTATTGAAGATGAATATATAGTTCCAGTGGCTATTAAAATTCCTACACAACATTGCTATATAATTCCACCTCGGTCTGAAATGATTTGGATGTGCAATCTGCAAAAGAATTAGAAACGATTGTTAGAAATTATCAATACGTATTCCATCTTGAGGGTGAAAATTTGTCTGTTAATAATTTTTATACTCAGAATTTGAGGTTGGATGATGATACTCCTGTATATATTAAAAATTATAGACTACCGCATTCACAGAATGAGGAAATTGACAAACAAGTAAAGAAATTAATTGACGAGGATTTGATAGAGCCATCTGTTAGTGCGTACAATTCACCACTGTTAATAGTACCAAAAAAGAGTGAGGATGGTGAGAAGAAATGGAGGCTAGTTGTTGATTACAGACAGTTAAATAAGAAACTAATTAACGATAAATTTCCGTTGACAAGGTTGGAAGACGTTTTGGACCAATTAGGTAGAGCGAAGTATTTTTCCACTTTGGACATGACTAGTTCCTTTCATCAGATTGGTCTAGATGAAGAATCAAGACCACTGACGGCGTTTTCAGCGTCGAGGGGGCATTTCCAATTTAAAAGATTACCATTTGGGTTGAAAATATCTTCCAATAGCTTTCAACGCATGTTAACTATTGCATTAAGTGGTTTGAGCTCAGGCGCATTTTTGTACGTTGATGATATCATGTACGTAGATTCGTCGCTTTCTGCAATTATTACAGAAAGTTCATACAAAATTTCGCGGAAATAGCAAAATGCTTAAATAACCTCCTTAAGAAAAAACAACCCTTTATTTGGACAGATGAATGTCAATTAGCTTTTGAACTTTTGAAAGAAAAATTAATAAACCCACCAATTTTAAAATATCCTGACTTTGACAAACCATTTGTGTTGACAACAGACGCATCTGATTATGCATTAGGTGCTGTACTTTCTCAAGGAGAAATCGGAGAAGATTTACCAATTTCATATGCCAGCAAATCTTTGAATAAGCATGAATTAAAAAAGCCAGTTATTGAAAAGGAGCTTTTGGCGATACATTGGGGGATTAATTTCTTTAGACCATATTTATTTGGACGCAAATTTATTGTGGTTACTGATCACCGACCATTAGTTTCTTTATTCTCGCACAAGAATCCATCTTCAAAGCTGACGAGAATACGAGTAGATCTGTCTGACTATGATTATGAAATTGTTTACAAACAGGGAAAGATCAATACGAACGCTGACGCATTGTCAAGGATAAAAATAGACTCAGATTTGTTAAGAACAATGATTCCGAAAACGGAAGATAAGTCCGCGAAGAAAACATTAGTAATGACAAGGGGCATGACTGCAAAGGACATTGCAGAGAAGAACGTAGATAAGGAGAAATGCGAGCCTCAATCGGAGTCTGATCAACTTCATTGTTGGGACTGCACGTCCATTTCTGACGTTAAAAATGTGAAAAAGCGATTTGAATATTAGGGGTCCCCAAAGAATTGAAATATTAAATAATTTAATACTGGTACGATGTAGTGATAATCTGAACAAATTCGATTTGTCTTTAGAGAAGCTACCATCGAGGATGAATACAGTAAATATTAAAGAGCTAGCGCTAGACGAAAATGACATGATATTTCGGTATATGTCAAAGGAAAAGTTTAAGAATTTATATAATGTGTTGCAACACGATAGATTAAAGAATAAACGCTCAGGAGTCAAGATATTAATATATAAAAGTCCCCAAAGAATAGAAGATGAAGTAAAAAAAAATAAATTGATAGAAGAATATCACAATTCGCCTTGCGGAGGGCATTTCGGAATCAGAAAAACCATTTTAAAACTAAAACAAAGATTTGTGTGGAAGAATATGAGCAGAATGGTAAAAAATTTTGGTGTCAAGTTGCACAAAGTGTGCGTTAAATAAACAAATAAGACATACAAAGGAACAGTTGATAGTCACAAAGCCAAGCACAAGTTTTGAAATCGTTCAAATTGATACTGTGGGACCATTGAGAATTTCTAATGGTTATCGCTATATTTTGACAGCCCAATGTGAATTAACAAAATTCGTTCTGGCATTTCCCATGGAAACCAAAGATGCAGACACTGTAGCACACACTCTCGTAAATCAATTTATTCTCAAGTACGGTTGTTTTAAAGTGCTAAAGTCCGACAAAGGAACCGAATTTGTAAATGAGCTCATGGGCAACATTTGTAAACATTTAAAAATGCAACAAGTATTTTCGGCACCATATCATCATGAAACTATCGGTGGTGTAGAAAGAAACCACAGGGTACTTAACGAATATATGCTTGCATTTGCCGATGACCAAGAATGGGACAAGTGGGTTTCATTTTACACTTTTGCGTATAACACTACTCCAAATGTTGATACGGAGTACACGCCGTTTGAATTAGTTTGGGTAAATTACCGTATTTGCCGAGTGATGACATTATGAAAAGTGAGCCTGTGTATAACATGGAAAATTACGCGAATGAAGTTAGTTTCAGGCTGAAGGCATCTATAGAAAAGGCAAAAGAAATCATTAATAGAGTTAAATTGAAAAGAAGAAATGACAGCGAAACAAAAATAAATCCATTAGTCGTAGATGTAGGAGATTTAGTTATAGTAAAGTTAGGTGGTAGAAGGAAAAACCAGAGTCCTTACCATGGACCTTATAAAGTAGTAGAAGTAGATGGGGTAAATTGCCTTGTAGAGATTAAGGGACATATTAAGAAAATTCATAAAAATAACTTGAAAAAATATATCGTAGAAACATAGACTTATATATCCATGTATTAATTATTAAATTTTTTTAATTTTAAAGACTTCATTTAACAATATTAAATTTTTAACATTATTTATAATTTTTAAACCAAATATTATATATCATTATTTTTACAATACTTTTAATTATTCCTAGATGTTCATTTTAACTGAATTGATGTTATTAAAATTAAGATTTCAAATTTGTAATATTTTCATTCATTTATTCTTAAAATCAATTTTGTTAATTTTAATTAAATTAGTGTAAACATTTACATTATATATTTTTAAATTTCTTATCATATCAATTAATTCAATCATACTAATATTTTATTTTATAACTTTTCTCATTTTTTTTTGAAAATTATTTCTACACAACTAAAATTTCATTTTTCGTTTTTCCAAATAATTTTCATCTAAAGGGTAAGGGTGTGGTGTATATGCATATACTACAGTGTAGCCCACAAGAGTACACAAACGAAAAAGTACCGCTAGCAGAGAACAATTGAAACTGCATTAATAGCATACGCTGCTGCCCTGAATAGGAGCACAGCATAATAGTACGTAAACCAACGTTTGTTTGCTTTTGTCACTTTTCCCTTCGCTTGCATTTCTGTCAGCGCGAGGCAGAATGAAATTTGAATCCTGGCTTTGGCAATAAATGCGATCGGCCAATGCCCTTCTGGCAGCGGTAATAAAATATTGATCATAATGTAGAAATGATTTTTGTATTATAGAATTGTAGATGTAAGCATATTTTTTAGGAATTGAATGTAGTTGAAAGTAAATTGAAAAGAAATTGAAAGGGTCGCCAGGGTATAAAAGCCATGGCGATTCAGAAATAAATCAGAGATACTTTTTGGCTTTTAAACCGAAAACTTCTTTCATTTGACTAATTGCGGCGACTTCGCCAAGCATAACTGTCAGCGGAGGACCGCTTTAAACATCCAAACAATAGAGTAGGGACTACTGACCAAAACAGATTTTACATAAATATTATACAGTTGGTTGCGAGGGCCGACGAAGTTAGTAGCATTGTCTGAATAAATATTTTCACACATGTCTCGTCGCGCTATGAATCGTTTTAGAGCTCCTAAAAATCCTTCAGTTGTGAGGTCCGAAACCACCTCCAGATGAATTGCCTTGGTAGCGAAGCAACAAAATACGGAAATATAAGTCTTTTGTGGCCGTTTTCTCCTTATTTTGAAGTGAGTGTATAATGGGCCGCAGAAATCTACGCCACAATTGCTGAAAGGACGTGCTCTTCGGACTCTGTCTGTGGGTTGGTTGCCCATCTGTTGTTGGCAAAAACGTGGACGAATTTTGGCACAGATAACGCAGTTTACCACAACCGATCTGGCGTTGTTCCGGCCTTGGAGAATCCAGTACTGTTGTCTTGAAATTGTATGTAGAGCCTGAGGTCCTGCATGTAAATGTCTATTATGTATGTCGATCATAATCAGCTTTGCCACAAAACTGTTTGCTGGCAGTAATGATAGGTGTTTTGAATTGTACCCGATATCGGCTGCTTGTAATCTCCCACCGACTCTGAGAAGTCCTTGGTCATCGATGAATGGAGCTAAAGTGGCTAATTTGCTTGAGTTGGAAATTTGTCCTGACCCTCGAAGCTGTTTTATGTCATCACTGAAGCTTACTCGTTGCACCTCCTTGATGATTTCGTTGGTAGCTTCTTCTAACTCTCTTGGTGATAACCATTCTTCGCTGCTATGGCTCTTGTTTTTAAGATGGTTGATGAATCGACGAACGTACGACATTACCCGTTGCAACTTTTGAAATGAATTACTATGATTGATGCAGTATAATGGATGTCGGTTTTCAGAGTTCGTCACGGATAGTATGCATTTTAGTTATTTTTCCTCAGCTTCCAGTCGTGTGTTCTAGATTTTGTGGCCAGCCTGATCTTGAATGTTTAAGGAAGTTGGGCCCTTCAAACCACAGTTGTGATGCTATTAATTGTTCTGGATACAGTCCTCGTGAAACAAGATCTGCTGGATTTTGTGTTGTACTGACATAGCGCCATGAACCCCTTGTAGTTAGTTCTTGTATATTTGCAATTCTATTCGCGACGAACGTTTTTAGTAGCGCCGAATCTCCTTGAATCCATGAAATGACGATTTGAGAGTCAGTCCAATAGAATATTTCGTCGAGCTCAACTGCTAGGATGTCCTTAAAGCGATCGACAGTCTGAGCCGCCAGTGCAGCAGCGCAGAGTTCCAATCTCGGAATCGTTGTTGGCTTAACAGGAGCTACACGAGATTTAGCACATAACAGTCTCACAACGACAGCACCAGAGCGATCTGTTGAACGTAGGTATAACGCGCATCCATACGCCCTTTCGCTGGCATCTGCGAATGCATGAAGTTGAATGTTAGTTGTATTGGAATTGCTGAACATGTATCTCGTAATTTTGATTTCGCTTAATTTGTCGAATTCCTTTCGAAACCTTAGCCATGATGACTGTAGTTCGACGGGCAATTCGTCATCCCAGTCAAATTTTTGTTTCCACAGTTGTTGCATGAATATTTTACTCATGACGACTCCCGGATTTACTAGTCCTAATGGATCGAATATCTGAGAGGCTTCTGCAAGAATTGTTCGTTTTGTGACGTTCTTGAAGGTCCGCACTGTTGAGGTGACAGAAAAGATGTCAGTAACTGGATGCCAAACCAATCCAAGTGTTTTCACGTGCTCATCGTCTAGCTCGGAGAAGTTGAGTTGTATCTCCAAATGTTGTTTTGGTATATCGGCCACCAGCCTCTGGTGATTGCCGCACCATTTACGTAAATCGAATCCTGCTGACATAAGTAGTGATTTAAGCTGTTTCTGCTTTTCCATTGCTGGGAGCAATGATCTTCCAAATCATTGCTCCCTGACATTACATCATCAACGTAAAAGTCTTTTATTGCGGCTGCTCCCAATGGATACCCAATGAAGACACCCAATGAAGACCCAATGAAGACATCTTATAGCGAGATATGGTGCGGATTTGGTGCCGTATATCACCGTCTTGAGTTGATAATATTTAACAGGGTCTGACGGCTGTTCCCTCCACATGATTAGTTGGAGATTTCGATCTTCTGGTGCAACGATGATTTGTCTATACATCTTGGCGATGTCTGCTGTAAACACATAACGCCTCATCCGGAACCGAAGTATGATTGTGAATAAGTCGTCTTGTATCCTTGGGCCATTTAATAACAGTTCATTTAGTGACAGGTTGTTTGACGTCTTTGCCGATGCATCAAACACCACTCTTAGTTTGGTTGTCGAACTTGTTGGTTTGAGGACGAAGTGGTGAGGCAGGAAACAGTGTGGAACGGTGAGAGCCTCCGGTCTTACTTCTTGCATATGGCCCAGTTCTCGATATTCAGTCAAACATTTATTGTATAGTTTCCTGTTATCCTCCTCCTTGAGAAGCTTTCGTTCGATGCTTAGTAATCGTTTAAAGGCAATCTCCTTAGATCTGCCGAGTAACTGTGGATCACTCAGCATCGGTAGGTTGACAACATACCGTCCGTTATTGTTGCGGAAAGTTGTTGATATAAAAAATTCTTCGCATTTCCCATCTGATGATGAAATTCAAGATCAGCATTCGTCAACCCGCAGAATCGCTGATCATTGTACGCCGAAGACACCTTTCCAAGTACAACCCATCCAAACACAGTGTTCTGAAGCATTGGAAGTTGTTCATGGAGCTTATAGCGGCCGTTCCGAGTTAGTTCGCCATAATATGCAGCTCCCAATAATAGGTCACATCCCTGTGGGGTATTGAAGTTGGGGTCTGCCAAGACCATATTTGCTGGTATCTTCCAATCGTCGATGTTCACGTGTATTTGAGGATGGTGAGAAGCAATTTCCTTGATGGTGTTCACCTCAACTTGTGTTGAAAAATTGTTGATTCGAGATGTAATTGTTATGATGTTCACGTTCGGATCTATTTTGACTTCAGTATTTCCGACACCGTTAATAGATTTCGAGAAGTCTGTATATGGCAGTCTTAATCTCCTGCGAAGTCGATCCGTGATTAAATTCATCTGGGCGCCCGAATCGAGAAGAATTCTGCATGGAATCTGTTGTCCATATATGGACGGTCGCTGTTGCTAAAAATACGTAACCAGATCCTTGGTCAACATGTTCTGCTCCCAGATTTGTTATTGATGTAGTAGCACCGGATTTTGGTGCCTTGTTTGCTGACTCGGATGTTGACTCGAATGCTGAGCTAGATGCCGACTCGGGTGCCGTCTTGATGATAGATTCCTGATGCAACAATGTGTTGTGTTTTTTGTTACATCTTGAACAACTGCGGAAATTGCAATCCTTGAATCCATGCCCTTTTCTTAAGCAATTGAGGCATAAATTCAACTCCTTGGCTCTTGAATATTTTTGGCTTGTGTTGAGTGCCAAAAAATTCTCGCAGTGATATATTGCATGTTTTAGTTTGCAATGCGGGCACTCCATCATTCCATCCTTTTGCCCTGTTAGAACGCATGGATCTGCTGCATGATACGAGAGTTTTTGCCCTTGCCCACCTTGTTTATCCTTGTGGCCAATTGCTTCAAGAGACTGGAACTGGCCTTCCAAAAATGATAAGAAGCATTTTATTGTTGGTAAATCCTTCGGATGCTTAATTGACTGCTCATATAGCATATGCGTTGATCGATCCAACTTCTTTACCAAAATGTGTAGTAAAAGTGGGTCCCATGAAGTGGTTGTAACTCCTAAATTTTCCAACGCTTGAAGACACTCGTTTGTGGTATCGTGTAATCCCTTGATTGATGCTGCAGTTGATGTGGTGGCTGATTGTGCCAACAATTTCTGTATTAGTGTAGCCGTTAGCACTCGTAAGTTGTTGTACCGATCTTGTAAAGTTGTCCATGCTGTTTCGTAATTGTCATCAGTTAGTGTAAGATGACGAATTAGTAGCTCTGCTTCTCCGGATAAGTTGGTTTTTAGATACCACATCTTTTGAATCCTTGGTATTGCCTGGGTATGGATCATTTGATTAAAGATATCAAAAAATTGCCGCCACTTCAGGTAATCTCCGTCAAAATTGGGAATGGTCACCGTAGGCAATTGTAAACATCTGGTAGCGCCGTAGTTGTCTCCAGTCACTGGTCTTCCGTACTGGTTCTTATGCTGACCTTAACTGCTAAGTCAACCAACAGCTCCTGGACCATGTCTTCGGTGCTGTTGTACAGTGATTCGTCGTATCCGACGGCTGCGGTGCTGCTCCCAAATTACAAGATTGAGTCCTCAATTTGTTGCCACATCCGATTCAACGTTTTTATTTTGATTTCGTAAAATTGTATCGGATGCTCGCCGTCGGTAAACAGTCCACTGCTGATTCGGCGCACAGACGCTAATGCGGCTTGCTGCTTCCGTATGACCCCCACCGTTGTAGTTGGACACTCCCTCGTTGTTGGTTGATTGGTCGCCAACTTCCTTGTAGGTGGGTTTGGCGGTGTCTCCTTAGATTCCGTGTTGACCCTTTCTTCGATGGCCAATTTGGATGCTTCGAATTTCTCCTGGTACTCGCTGACCAAGTTCCTGATTTCGTTGTAATATTTCTTAACAAAATACTTGTGCTCCATCGGTAGCACCGGTAGAGTTCTTATTTCATTGTCGGTAGTCTCGAACCTAGTCCATCCCTCATCCAGGCGACGAATTCGTTCTTCAAAATAACCTGCCGACTGCTTTCTGGATTCCGCATCTTTGTTGAAGTTGCGGATTATCTGCGCGATCACTTCTCCGTTTTGTTGCTGGTATGCAATCAACGTCTCGAAATCTGCCATCACTTCAAAGCGCTGTGGTTCTCGATGATGATTTGTAACACTTCCGTACTATATTCTCGCGGCGCGTATCGATTTGTTAGCGCTTGTCGAATTGTAGGTGCGTGTTGAATTGTCGGGGTCACCAAAATGTTTTGATTACTATACGAGTTGCTCGTATAGTAAGTTCCACTCTATTAAATAGAACACTGTGTTACACAGTGTCAATTGTTGTATTCTTGAAGTACGGTGTTGCACGGTACTTCAAGACTAAATTGAATGTCGAATTAAAACTATGACTGCTTGGTTTCAATTATGCTGAGTCAAGCGTCTGGTCGTTGACTTCTGCTGGGAATACGAACTGCAATTATGCAAACAATAAATGCAGTTCGTATTCCCAGCAGAAGTCAACGACCAGACGCTTGACTCAGCATATATGCTGTATTTGGGTCACGCGTACCAATCCAAGCTGCATAATGTTTTTTGCATAGCAATTGTCATTGCAAATATTAATGTTGTTATCAGCAATATTGTTCTATATAAGCAACCAATTAAATAAAGAACGGCGAGTTAAATCAGTATATTTCTATCTTATTAAAAAAATATTCACAAAAACCTAAAAACAAAAATTTGTATCAATAAAAAAATTTACCAATTTTTAATGGAAAGGATTGGCCATAAGTGCATATACCATTTTTCGTGATATTTTTCGGTCCTCGACCATCTCGATTGTAACACCATGTATAATATTATTGTTAATTTGTATTTATTTTAACAACAGCTTATTTCGTGCACCCCACAAACAAAAAAAGTCGGTATATCTAACCCAAAAAGACGGCTAAAAACGCTCCAACCCTTCCATGTTGTACGTTTCACCGATGAGAGATGGTAAATTTATTCCACAAATTTTTCCACGGTTAAAATGTGAATTGTTCAGTAAATTTGTGAAAAATTCACATTTAATCAAAAATTGTGGTAAAAAACTTACAATAACAACAACTTTTTTGATTATTTGATCTATTTAATGTCGAATTTTGAAGATTTATTGTAACAATCCGCCATTCAATTTTAAATCGGACACAAAACGGGGAATTCCGGACCTTAGGTCTCCAATTTTGCTGAAATTTTGTCAGTTAGTTCGGCTTGTCAATTTAAGATACTAATTTGAACCGTTTTGTAAAAAAAAACACTTCTTGACGGATTTAAAATAATTTGAATTTGAAGAAATTTTGGCGAAAATTTAAGTAGCAAACAGAGAACTTTGTCAAATCTCAACCGATTTGAAATTGTTTGATATCGTTAGAAAGGTAAAAAATTGTACTGGAATTTACCTTTTATTGTTATCAGATACCGCTATTTTTGAGTAAACCGTATGCTCTCAAAAGGGTAATTTTGTTGTAACTTTGACTCGATTTTTAATGAAAAACACAGAAGTTATGGCCATTTTTGTAAAACCTAAAATTAACGTTTTTACTGCTGTATTGTGAACAAAATTCATCAACATCGCGAAAGAAAATTAAAATTAGTGTCCGACCGATTATTTGGCTTCGGCCACAATTCGCCTAAATTTCTTCTTCTTTGGACACCATCTTTATCAGCATCCAAAATCGGTTAAGAAGCAATATGTCTGCTTTTTGGGGTATGTAAAATTATTTTAAAAAACCAGACGAAGTAGAGCATTTCTGTGGACGCCATCGTGTTTAGTACCAAAAAATCTTTAAAGATCCATAGGTTTGCTTTATGCGGTACCACGTTATTTTTTTTCACTGTAACTTAGAGTTAAAATATAATCCAAAAAATTTAATGGTACTAAAATCAACATTCACATATTCAAAACAAACAATCGTAAAAATATGAGAAATAGCTTCTTTTAAAGATATATGTTAGCACTAAACGATGACGTAAGCATTTTTTTTTTAATTTTTTTAGCTTTGATAAATTACTGAATTTTGTTAATTTAAACATATTCGTGATCCTGAATTTCTCAGAAACCTGACGTGATAGAAAGCCATCTTGTTCAGCGTTAAAATCTATGAGAATGCTACGGAGTATCAACGATTGAGTTATTATTAATTTATTAATATTTTACATAATCATTCACTTACTAAGGGTTCATTAAGATATAAACCATTTTCAATAAATGTTTTAATATTTTTTTTTATTTGTCTTTATATTGAGCTTTGCCGAATGTGAAAAAAAAGCGGAAGTTCGGCTTCGGCTTCGGCTCAAAAAACCACCTTCGGTCGGACACTAATTAAAAATGCTCAAAATACAATTTAACACAGTTGATCGTTAAGAATACCCGCAAAATAAAAACATTCAATACGGAGTGAATTCGTTTTGAACTAAATTCGTTTTCTATATGTAAAACACAAAAAACCACAAACAATAGCGATGTTGGATGTTGTGTGTTGCGATTAGGGTCCGACCGATTATTCGGCTTGGCTTCGGCTTCGGCCACATTTGGCCTAAAATTTCACATTTGACCCATAATCGGCTTCGGTCCGAATGTCAAAAATATGTAAAAGGTAAACAATTTTTAAATCAATGATGGCACACAAAAATTGACAATGAAAATCTATTACAGAATTTAGCAACCATGGAATTTTTGGCAAACCCCATAGGCAAAATTATCTTGTTTAGAAAACTAGACGAGATAGAGCAATTCTGTGGACGCCATCGTGTTTAGTATCAAAAAATCTTTAAGGATCAATAGGTTTGCTTTTTGGAGTACCATTGTAACTTAGAGTTAAAATATAAATTACTGAATTTTGTCAATTTCAACATTTTTTTTACTATTTTTTCATTTTGTATTTATATTGAGCTTCAAATTCGTTTTTGGCCGAAAGTGAAAAAAACTGAAGTTAGGCTTCGGCAGAAAAAACCACCTTCGATCGGACACTAGTTGCGATGTCAAAAACGAATTTTGTTCACAATACAGCAGTAAAAAACTTATATTTTAGGTTTTACAAAAATGCCCATAACTTCTGTGTCCATCAAGTGTCCATCCAAAATCCGCCCAATTTTAAAATTTACACACAAAAAAATAATCGCTTGGCGCGAGGTTGTGGTAACAAATATTTGTCTGTAGCTCTAGTTTTCGCTTGAGAGAGACCCAAATTCGCTTGTAATACCAGAAGAAACGCAAAAATGTTCGATTCGGATATAACAACAGAATAGTAGATTGAAGCAGCCACTTTTTTTCAGCTGACAGAACATTTCAAATAAAAAAGCTACCACAACCGAACCCACACTCGCGTGTAGCAACTGAATTCGGTTGAGAACCGTGACAACTAACAGTGATGCCATGTAGGAAGCAAAAGACCAGTGTTGCAAATCAATTTTTATTTTAACTTTTGTGTTTTTATTTTTTGATTTCTTCCTTTTAATCTAAGTTTCTTTTATCAAAATTCACAAAAAAAAACATTTGACCAGCCATTACAAAGGCTGCAAACTAATTCAGAAAAATAATTGAAGGCTTAAGCCCATGCCACACAGGCGTCCATTGACCCCTATTTATTTGAATTTTTACTCTGTTTTACGCTGTTTTAATTTTTTGATGAGTGCCACAAGCAACTATATTTGACGCCAGGTCAATCTGACACCTTTTACCTTTATGTCACAAAAGGGTTGCTTTAAGTGGTCTACACTTACGATTTATCGTATGCGATGTATAGTATGCGAGAATTTCGGTAATGTAGATTGGGGTAATGGAAGCTTTTTTTTGACAATTTCGGGGCCATAGAGATTGTTTTAATCAATATGTACAAACATTTTCATTTTTTCTTCAATGAAGATCGATATGTTTTAAATTGATTCATAAAATATTTCATTAAAACATTCATTTGTAATAGCGTCCTTTAATTACATTACGTATTTCTTTAACAAATTTAGCAATTAAAATAACACTCTTTTGACTGATAACCCCACCTTGAAGCTGGCGTCGAAAAAAACCTGAAAAAATACTCACTTGCTCTTTCAATTAGTGTTCATTTTTAATTTTGCCAAACCACAAAAATTATAATTTGGCAAACAACAAAAATTTGTCAGCACCCGGCGTCAATTGACGCCGGTGTGGCATCCCCATCACTATTCTGCATCAAATTTTGTCCATCACCATTATGCATCCATCTTGTTTATCTTTTACGCATCTAGAAAATATTTTTAAAACCTAATTATGATTAAACTATAATGAATTGCAAACTAAAAGAAGTGTTTTATGCTTCGAAAAATTGTGCAGAATAGTTTCTATTTTGTTAACTTCCGAAAAAACACGTATTTCAACATTTAGAATTTTTTGTGAATTGAATGAAATAATTAAATATTGCGTCTTATGAAAGCACGTTAATTGTGGATATAAAACACCATATGTATTTGCAGTAAAAAGTATGTTGCCCATCAAATTCGTGTAAGAATTGAGAATTATTTCGCATTAAAAGTCTTGTGTTTATATATGAAATTAAATTATAAAATTATTTCTCTACTTTTACAAGACAACATCAAACACATTTGCTTTCTTTTTCTTACGTTCTTTTTCGTAATACTTTTTTTTGTATATTTTTTTTTCATTTGCACAATTTAAGTAAATTGTTGCCTCGCTCTTACACGTTAGCATTATTTTTGACATTCTTTTTGCAGTATCAGAGAGATGTTGCTGCGTCAGACAGTAGATGTTGGGACAGACAGTAGATGTCGGTTGAGATTTGTCAAAGTTATGGGGGTTTTTCTCTGTTTTCTACTTAAATTTTCGCCAAAATTTCTTAAAATTCAATTTACCATAAATCCGTCAAGAATTCCCCTTTTTGTGGCCGATTTAAAATGGAATGGCCGCAATTTTTTTTCGGTTAAACCAAACTATTAACAACGGTTAATAAATTAAGGTTTTTCATACATTTGGCAAGCCTAATCAACTCTACAAAAAAATTGTATTGTATCAAATTTTGTGTTTTTTTATTTTCTTCAATTTTGATACAACGATTTTTTATGTAGAAATAGCCGGTGAGGAGATAATTAAATGTTCGGAAAATTGTACACAAAATTAATACTTTTTTATTATTTGGCATTTATAGTTACTTTCAAATGCAACGCTGTGTGCTGAATCGGGGAACGGTGTTGCCACATTGGTTATATTGAATTTTTTGCAGTGTTTTCGGCATCATATTATGGGATGTTGGCAATCTACTTTAATAACAAATGAAAAGTATTATTATTGGTCCATGCAACAAAAAATTATTGTGGAGAATAAAATTTAACCAAATCGGGCTCGATTAGAAAACAATAAAATTTTATATTTCCAAAACATTTCATTTATTTATTTATTTTATTTGCGCATGAAAAATATAAGGGGTAGAATGATATATTTCACAGTAAATCTTAAAGCGTTTTGAAAAATGTCTTCATGCGGTCGAGAATTTTGCGTTTTAAAATTCCATATATCTCTATTATTGTTGCTTAATTTAATTTTATGAATGATTTTTGATGATATATACTCTCGCATGATTTGGAATATATTTTGCAACTTATTTTCTATCTAAATATGTTACAATTAGTTTTTTATATGAGATAAATTCAATCATTTTTATAATTCAGAAAATAGCATCATGAAAATCGTAATTTAACTTCGAATATGTTGAGAAAACGTTTCTTTTCAGCATTTCCATAACTTTGAAATAACATCAATGCAACCTAAATATGTTGCAGTTAGCTCCGCCTCCTGCGATGTTTTCGGTTGCATTAAAGTAGTCTTGAACGTTTTCTCAACCCAATTTTAAGACATGCATTTGTTTCCTTGTCAGTTGAATACACTTTATTGCAACAACGGTGCTAGTTGGGTATCTACGAAAGGAAATACGAAAATTATAATTATCTAACTAAAAGCGTTAATTTGGAAATAAATAACCAATAATCATTTTATATGATTAAATAAATCTTGGACCAATAATTAATTGATAAATATTTTCGTTTTCCTTAAAGGAGGGATAGGATGTATATTTTTGTGGGATCTTATTTGATGTGTAAGATCATGGTAGGGTGGGTGAAGAGCGGGTATTTCAAATAACAGCCAGGAAATGCCTTAAACATTTTCGATCAATCCTAGTACAATTTTACGTTTTCTAAATTTTTTGATCATATTTGGGGTTTTGTTTTGTTTTACGATATGTTCATATCAGTCCACTTGAAATGGTAGCTTTAGGGAGTCTGTAATAATATTTAGGTTTTGTCCTGGATAATTTGAAGTTGTCAACAACCCCCCCACAGACTGATTGCTAGCGGCAGAGACGGCTCCCGTTCGACTTCTTCAATTCCTGTAATAATATTTGTCAACCATGGTTATAACACCAGACATGGCTAAGAGCACATTACACTACATGACTTTCGGCAAAGGGTGGACGAGCTGTGCGAGGCTCAGGGCGTTGGGGAATCCCAGTTATTTAGGGAAGCAGTGGATGTCAGAAATTAGGAGAAGAACTCAGGGTGGGACTGAGTTCATACGTATTTATGTAGCGGTTATGAGGGGTCTGTTCCGTTGTCTCCGTTTTACCAGACTCAGCTGGGCTTGGTTGATCCTAAGTCTCTTGTTGGAGCCAGACTTGGCTTATTAGAATTCAGGCTCCTCCTCAGGGATGTTTAGGTGCTTTAATTGTGGGCAGCCTGGACATGTTTCGTCCAACTACCTTAGGGACATCTATTGTTATGGGTCTAGGAGGTCTGGCGTCCTGAAGCACGATAGCCCCGATGCTCTCAGAGAGTCGGGCAGTCACAAGAGCGCTCGGACAGGGAGGCTGCCCCTACAGTCGCTCCGCGTTAATTCGGGAAATGGGGAGCGAGAACCTGTGGAAGCAGAGCAGGTGGCTCGCGAGGATTAGGTAGGATGCCTGCGGGCAACCAGCTGGCTAGCGTAAATAGTGATAGGCCTCAGAGGCAACGTCCGTCCGAAGTTTGTTTGAGTTTCACTTTATCGGGGAGAGAATTAGATAATAGGCCATATTTAGGTGTTAAAGGGTGCGTATGTTAGGTCTTTTAGATTTAGGAGTCACTAGGACGATTATTGGTAGGCCGGGCTGGGACACGTTGAAGTCCTGGGGAATTAAGTTATTGACGTCTGCGGTCACCAAGGTGGATCTTGCTGATGGGGAAGAAGTTCCGGTTCAGGGGGTAGTTTCGGTTAATGTCGAGGTAGAGGGCAAGTCGGTTCTCTGTGGTCGAGGTCTCGTCAGTAGCGGCGATAGTTGATAGGACTGCGTTGTCAACTAAGGAAAATCGGTTCTTGAGGAGTTACAGCTTTGCCTGAGGGACTTGGTTGCACACATTTGGTCGAACATTTGGTACGAAGCCAAATGTGGAGCCAGTCAAGCAGCGATACTATCCGGTATCGCCCACTCTTCAGAGGAGCATAGATGAAGAGATAGAAGATATGTTAGATAAGGGTCTGATTGAGATTTATCACAGCACTGGGGCATAAAAAAGATAGAATTAATAGGTTTTGTGTAGATTATAGGACATTAAATAAAATACCGATAGAGATAGTCCTCATCCTTTATATTTTGGCTACTTTAGATAAGCTAAATGACGCCTGAAACTTGGCAGAGGTTTATTGATGAGGTCCTAGGGCTGACTTAGAACCCCATGTTTTCGTGTATTTGGACGATATTATTAACCTTAGAAATACATTTAATAAGCATGTTGAGGTTCTGTTGACCCCGAAAAAGTTGAGGCAATGCTGAAAATTCCAGCGACCAAAAATGTAAGGGAAGGTTTGTTGACACCATTTATTGGTATCGTAGGTTTGTTTTGAATTTCGATGGTTTGTTTAAGCCTCTAACTGATCTTCTAAAGAAGAAGAACAAGTTTAGATGGTCACCAGAGTGCGAGGACAGCTTTTTGAAGGCTGTTTTGAATTCCGCTGGTTTGTTTAAGTCTCTAACTGATCTTCTAAAGAAGAAGAACCAGTTTAGATGGTCACCAGAGTGCGAGGACAGCTTTTTGAAGGCCAAGGACAGCTTTGTGAAGACCCCGGTCCAAAGCTGTCCTGATTTCGAAAGACCCTTCGTAGTTTAGACTGATGCTTACGATTTTGGAATACGTGCCGTTTTGACATACGAAAGAAGTTAGAAATGGCAAGTACCAGGACAGCGAAAACGTACAGACGTAGATGTGCAATATTTACCACACGAGTAAGTATGGAGACGTAATTTTGTTTCGCCAGATGCTGCAAACTATTTTGCTACGAAATTGGCTCAGAACATAAGTTTTATAAGATGAAGACGAAGAGGAGAAATAGGTGCATGACCCCTGCCACTTAAATTTTGCCAAAAAGTATTTTGTGTTACATACCACACTCATCCATCATCCCCTTCAACTTATTTCATTTTGTTGATATAAATAAGAATATGGAGAAATGGAGAAGCGTCGTTGTGAAATTCAAGGTTTCTGGAAGCTTCTCCTTATTTCTTTATTAATATGGAATTTTCCAGAACCTTCTATGTAGATTCTTTATGTATATTGTAATTCGACTCCACTATGGATGAATTTAAAGCTAAAGTGGAGTACAAGAGTAGTAGAAATTACTGTCAGGGTAGTAGATTTCAAGAGAGCGGAGTAGATATGGGTTTATGCGTAGAGTACTAGAAATTCTACAGGTACATTTAGATCGCACGAACGAAGTCTAATCACAAACAAAATTCCGTATTAACTTGCACATAAGAGTTCCCAAAATTTAAATATGCATTTGATAGAGGAAAACCATACCATTAAAAACATGTATACTTTTTACGATAGGATGTAAACTCATCACGCTAGACTAGAAACATTGTTTGAAAAAATTCATAATATAGAGACAAAAACGCATGAAAGTTAAATTTTCTGCTAAAAAATTTGTTCATTGTAGAGAAAAATTCACTCTATAAAAATTCAGGAAATGTTAAGCTAAAAATAATTTTTTAAAAATGAAAATATCGGAGTTTTTTTTAGGCTGCCGAGATGAATTTACATCCTATTCAATGAAAAATGCAAAAATTTGATTTAAACGGTGCATTCTTTAGTGTTGAACGGTGTAATTGAAGTTATAAGTTATTTTTGTCTTCAGTTGCATGAAAACGACTTTTTAAATCCTGAAGACGGGATGCAAGAAAGAAAGCAAAATAATTTTCTAAATTGAACAATTTTTAAAAACCCCCCCCGAAAAAATCCTGGGTGCGCCACTGGGCGTTACAAACGTTGAACCCCATAATGGGTTCAATGGCACTCCTTTTTCATTATATGACAAACGCCACTAAAAAATTAAGTGAGTGGAGAAACTTCCCCTCACTTACTCGCCTGGTCAAACTAAACTTGAGTTTGTCTGGACTGGATGAACAGACAGGGAAGGAGCAGGCCAAGGATGAGGCGAAAACTATCGAGAATCAAAAACGGCAAAAATCAAAGAAGACGTAAAAACTTTGGCCCACTATAACACGTCAAAAAATTAAGACCTAGCCACACCACTTGCATGTGCTCACATATAAAATAAAGCAAAATAAATGGCATCCGAATGTACATTAAGGTAGGCCAAGATTTGTATGGGTCGCGTTTCAGAATTAGAAAAATACGATCAAAAAACCATAATTATCCATTTTGCACAGTCAACCCTCTCCCAAGACCAATAAATAAAAAAATTTTTTGCCGCTGAAAAAAAGGGTATCTTTTTTCAATAAATAATAGATAGGGGGGCCAGCGGGACAATCAACAAAATCAATCTTGTATTTTTTCATTCTGAAACTTTAGTGTTTTTCCTGGGGGAAGTGACCGCCCAAAATGGATAATTTTGATTTTTTGCACGTATTTTTCTGATTTTAAAACGCATTTTTAATTATTTTGTGTTTTAACTTTTGCACTGTACTTTTTCTTTGATTTGACCACTTTAAATAAAACAAGTGAGTAAGTTTCAGTCGGGCAAGCCGACTAATGTATACCCTACACCTACTGGGCCATATTGTATCCACCATCTTAAATTTTGAAAATGCGACATCAAATTCGAAATCAGCGACCCCAAAAACCCCCCTATACAAAATTTCATACTGTTTTGATGAAATCTTAAAATTTCGGCCGAATTTCACATATATGGGAGGTAGTCGTGGCAGTCTACCGATTCCGCCCATTTTCAATACCAACTCCTTCTAGGGCCTAAAAAGGATAAATCCAAAATTTGCTTTCTTCTAGCTCCTGCAATCGTGTTTACAAGAAAATAGGACGTACAGACGGACAGGGAGGTAGGCGTGGAAGTCGACCGATTCCGCCCATTTTCAATACCAACTCCTTCTAGGGCCTAAGAAGGATAAATACAAAATTTTGGATCCCTAGCTTCCATCCAGTTCCTGCAATCGTGTTTACAAGAAAACACTAAATCAACTCAGGAGGTGACGCTGATCAAGAATATATATACTTTTCCATACCGGACAAAGTGAATATACCCATACCTCATGAGGTGTAGGGTATAACAATGGGGCGGTCAAGAGTTGTCCGATCTGGATGAAACTTTGGGACAATCATTTTTAGACCCAATACAACATATTACGCCTCAATGCGAAATGACTCTGTACTCTAATGTACATACAGAAACGGCTAGCGGTCCCATCCCATGCGTTTGAAAGTTTTAAACAGTTACATTTGAAGCTATTGTTGATGAAAATCGAGACTGGCTAATGTAGTGCAATCCACTTAAACGGACCACACTAAAACACTTGAATACCGATAGACCGAACTCATGCAGTAATGTACACACTAGCTAGTGCGAGCGTCGTATTACTTTCTTCATGCATCAGAACATCATGGTTTCAACGGCACATATGCAAGCCATATGTTGACCGACGGCCAACGGAACTCAAATTCTAGGTCATCGTTTTTAGTATCAAAAAAATCTTTAAGGATCAATAGGTTTGCACATTATTTTTCATTGTAACTTAGAGTTAAAATATAAATTACTGAATTTTGTCACTTTCAATATTTTTTTACTCCTTGATCCTGAATTTCTCAGAAACCTGACGTGATAGAAAATTTCTGAGAAATCCGCTTTGAAATCTATTCGAAATGCAACTTTTGATTTATGGAGTATAAAAACGTCAAGGGGCGTGGCAATGGGCGTGTTCAATGATGGTCCGTACGTAGTAGTATTTTAATATTTTTTCATTTTTTATTCAAATTGAGCTATGGCTTCAACTTCGGTTTTGGCCGAAAGTTTAAAAAAAACTGAAGTTTGGCTTTGGCAGAAAAAACCACCTTCGGTCGGACACTAGTTGCGATGTCAACAACGAATTTTGTTCACAATACAGCAGTAAAAAACATTAAATTTATGTTTTACAAAAATGGCCATAACTTAAATGTCCTTTCTTGCAAAAAAAAATCATTAAAAAATATGGAGTGTTTTTTGTTATAAATCGAGTCAAAGTTACAACAAAATTTCCCTTTTGAAAGCGTATGGTTTTCTCATAAATAACGGTATCTGATAACGGTAAAAGGTAAATTCAACAATTTCAAATCGGTTGAGATTTGACAAAGTTATGGGGATTTTTCTCTGTTTGCTACTTAAATTTTCGCCAAAATTTCTTAAAATTCAAATTACCATAAATCCGTTAAGAAGTGTTTTTTTGCAAAACGGTTCAAATTAGTATCTTAAATTGACGAGCCGAACTAACTGACAAAATTTCAGCAAAATTGGAGACCCAAAGTCCGCATGGGTGGCCGAATTCACATGGAATGGCCGAAGAAGTATCGCTTGGTTGTGGATTTTAGGAAGCTAAATGACAAGATAGTAAATGACAACTTTCCGCTGACTACTTTAGAGGATGTACTGGACAGACTTGGTAGAGCCAAATATTTTTCAACTCTGGACATGACAAGCTCTTTTCACCAGATCAAATTAGACAAAGATTGTAGACCATTTACATCTTGTTCGACTCCAAAAGGACACTATCAATTTGAGAGACTACCTTTTGGTTTTAAAATTTCATCAAATAGTTTCCAAAGGATGGTGACAATTGCTTTGAGTGGACTGGACTCCAAGGCATTTCTCTATGTAGACGACAGTATAATTTTTGGGTGTACCCTACAACACCATAACAGGAATCTGGTTGAGGTGTTTGAGAAAAGCGGGGAGGGAAGGCATCTGAACTCCTAAAGAAGCATACTGGCATGCCTGCAGACACCTTCTTTTGACCACTGGGTATGCTTCTTTAGGAGTTCGGATGCCTTCCCTCCCCGCTTCCAACCTTTACTTCTTTTTTATATGAAACGGGACAAATAAACCGGCCTATGTCTGTCGCTTCCATGCGTATGCCTGCTGGAAGGCATGGTCGTAGAAGCGGAGTTGGATGGTGTCTTTTTAATTTCCCTCCGTTTCCTCGCTCTGACGCTATATTCGCCTTTGATTGGCTGAGCTAAAAATAGCCCAAACTAGAGAGTGGACTATCTTCGGCTATACCGAAGCTGAAATACCCCCACACTGTAGGAAGAAGTACCTCGAATATAAAAAAATGTGGTCTCAAGACCCTATTTTGACCCAATTATAGGTGGCTTCCGAACCTCGGACCATGTCAAAAATACGTTTCTAAACATTTCCAATCGAATACAACAACAAGTCTTTTGAACAATTTTTACCTTTTTTTTCGGTGTATGGGAGCCACGCCCAATTTTTGTCCGATTTTCGAACTTGATCTCAGTGTTCACGAGAAAAACATGTACTCAAAATTTCAAGTTGATATCTCCAAAACTGCGACCTCTATCGTGCGGACGGACAGACGGACAGACAGACGGACGGTGATGCTGATCAAGAATATATATACTTTTCCATACCGGACACGCCTCCTTATGGGCGTTACAAACGTTGTGACAAAGTGAGTATACCCTGCCACAGTGTGTGTGGGGGTATAAAAATATATTGGGAACATCTATTTTTAGAATTTCCCTTTTTAGTTCATTTTAAATTAAAGTTATATTTTTCACTCATTGTAAATTAGATTTGTGGCACGTAAATGTTATATTTTATGATTCTGATATTATATTTTCGAACTCTTTAGTTCATATAAATTTTTATTTACTTAGTTGCGTTTTGGCCGAGCTGAGAATTGAACCCGGGACACTTGGCTAATGACAAGGCGTGTGCGGCCTTTTAGCACGTTCGTCTACTAATGGCATTATTTTACTATGATCTAACTGCGTATATTAGATCTTACGTACTTTTTGTAAATGGGTGTTTCGAAAAGTATTTAAGCATTTTATTTACTTCAAATAAATTTGAAAAATTTATTTTATTGTAACTTTGAGTTTTTCTTATACAAATTGCAGAAATTTATCGTAATAATTCGAATTAAAAAAATCATTAATGCGGTTACATAGCAAATTGTATGTTTAGAGTTAATTCAATTCATGGTAGTTAACGATTTTTCAGTTTTAGTACCACAACTTTTAAACGGATTACATTTCAAATGTTCTGTAATGAAAATTGCAAATTTTTTAGCAAACGAAATTACTGAAATTTTTTTTGGGAGGCTGAAGCAGAATGTACAGAATTTTATGAACTCTTATAAACATATTGCAAAATAAAAATAAAGAAAAAATTCTAAAATTTCGGTATATATAAATCAATTTGCAAAATAAAATAAATCATATTCCTAAAATATTTCCAAATCAATATGTGATATTGTTGGAAATTTGAATGTTTTAGAAAATTCAAGAGATTTTCTTTAAATCAATCTGGAAATCAACTATTTTATTTAGATTGATTAATTAAATATTTCTAAAAATATTTGAATTTGCAAAAAAAAAATTCTTTTAGAGCGTGGGTATTCCGTTTTATTTCATAATCTGAAAGAGATACGACAAAATAATGTTCCACAATATTGTGTTCCTTTAAAAAAACTTAAGAAAATATAATACTAATCAAACAATTCGTTCAAAAATTGTGGTTCTAAATCTGCTCAAAGCTTCGTTTTCACCATTTTTACTACAACTTAAAAACAAGAGCTGATAACGGCAAACCGATAACAAATCAAAAATCAGAGTACCAAAATGTATTAAAAAAAAAAAATAAACCAAAAAAAATTGCTATAATCAGGATTTCAACCCACGATCCAAAAAACATAAAATATCTTCAAAATATTTAAGCGTATTGCGTAGCGCTGGCATGCCTCCGCTAGGAAGGAAGCTCAGTTTTCACGATTTTTACTACATCTTAAAAACAAGAGCTAATAACAAAAAACCTTAAACAGATCTGAAATCAACGTTCAAAAATTAATTTTTAAAAAAAATTTCCGAAATCAGGATTCGAACCCACGTTTCGAAAAACATAAAATATCTTCTAAATATTTAAGCACATTGCGTAGAAAATCCATTGACACCACCCCATCTCCCTTCTAGCACAGGCATACTATCATGCCTCCACTAGTAGCGAGGATGGAATGTGCAATTTCTTCCCATAACAGGCGTGCAGGCATGCCTCTAGCGGAGAGGACTTGCGAAATTTACTACTGTTATAAGCAAATACAACAACTCAAAATTTGGACATTGCGATTTTGAGCACACGAAAAAAATTGTACTGTGGTCATATAACTTTCATATTTCCTTGTTTTTTTAAAACTTGCGGTCTGATTTTCACAAACCAGAATAGCCTATTCGATGCAGCTTATTTTCAGGATTCCAAAAATGTCAAAAAATAAATTTCGAAAAAAGGATAGTATGATTGTTGTTTATCTCAAAAGGAAGGGTGCATCTTCTAAAACTTAGAACTAACAATAATTTTTAACGGTACAAATTTCACATTAAATACAAATTTCACATTATAATTTACTAGCTGACCTAATCCAACGAGTTGGACAACCTATGTAGTTATCATTCATAGGGCCGTCATCAAGGCGATGTTGACATCGATGGATGTTGGCATCGTCCGGATGGCGTCAAATGCGGTATGTTGGAGTTGCTGAGGGTTACGGGGCTTTCTATTGAAAAGCTATAGAATAGTTACGCTTTAGACGTAGGGGTCGGGTGGGTCTAAACAAATTTCTAGCTAGAATATTTGGATGCAGCTTAAGCTTATCTTTGTACTTTGATGTACGCTTAGGGATCTCATCGGAAATTGTCGGTATTTGTAAATCTCGATGGATTTGTGCATTTCTTATAAACCATGGAGCTGCAACGATTTGACGCAGAACTTTTGACTGCATTCTTTGTAGTTTCTCAACATTTGATGGAGATGCTGTTCCCCAGAGCTCAATCCCATATGTCCATATGGGTTTAATTACGCTTTTATATAAAAGGATTTTGTACTTGGTGTTGAGTTTTGATTGTTTCGAAAGGAGCCAATTTAGTTCTATTTTTTTTAAGTTTGATTTGTGTATTTTTAGCTTCGTTGTGACTTTTCCAAGTGAGCCTGCGATCGAGATGCATACCAAGGTATTTGGTTTCACGACACTGTGGTATTACACTACCATTTATTTTAAGGGTGGGGCAAGTATCTTTCCTTAGGGTGAAGTTTAGATGAACGCTCTTAGACTCATTGACTTTAATTCTCCACTGAGCTAACCAATTTTGCAATGTGATTAAATGCTGTTGTGATGCCATTTTGGGGTCTGAGTGTGAGCACAATATTGCGGTGTCGTCGGCAAGTGCTGAGATGAGGGTCTGATCATAAATGGGCATATCAGCTGTATAGAGTATATACGGTAGGGGTCCGAGGACGCTGCCATGAGGTACACCGGCAAGAATATCAAATCTACGAGAAACGAAACTTTTATGATTAACTACAAATTTTCTGTGGGTCAAGTAGTTGTCAAGCAAAATGTGCATGCTTGCGGGTAATAGTTTATGTGGTTTGGATATCAATCCTCTATGCAATACCTTATCAAAGGCTTGGGTGATGTCGAGGAATACTGCTGAGCAGTATTGCTTTTTCTCGAATGTTTTTTTTGATCAATTCAACAATGCGATGAACCTGTTCAATTGTGCCATGCTTTTCTCTAAATCCGAATTGGTGATTGGGTATTTCACCTTTAGCGAGTATTGTGGGTAACATAATTTTTATCGGAATTTTCTCAAAATGTTTTGATAGGGTGTCGCGGTATAAAATCGCGACACGAATGTTGTTGTTTTTATTGTTTGTTTTGTTTTTTTATGTTTCCCTTTTGTTCGGGGCGACGGGCGAACAAAATCGAAGGAACAAAATCTCACACGCACTAACCGAAAGAACGCACTGAACAATTTTGTTAATTGTTATTATTTTTTATTTAATATATTTGTTTTGCTTAATTCGTTAAGAAAAACAAATTCGCCACTCGCGGGTGAAATGCGACCGGCGCGCGGAAGAAGAAAACTGAATATTTTGTTTGAGCTGTCAAAGTTCTCTTGCTTTCTTCTCATTTCTATGGCTTTTGCTTTCGTTAAGTTAGCTCAGTGAGCGGCGGCGATCCGATGAAGGTATTGCCAGCCTCGCCATTACAATAGTAAAATGTCAAAGCCTGGACTAAAGCTTTTGTACTCTTTGAACCTGTTTGAGGGAGGGGAATTTGAGAACATTTATGCTTTCGCCTATACGTACATGAGTGCCGCCAAAATGTATATTTCATTTTGGTGGGCGCAGGGGGGTAAGCCGCACTCTATGTATGTGGGACAATAAATGGAAAGTGAGCGTCATAGGCGCTCATATATTCTAATTCTTTAGTTCTTTTTGAGCAGGGAAGAAGAAAAGTAAAAAGTGAAGTTTTAGATTTTGAATTTAATTTGACTTAAATAATTGGTTAGAAAATTTTGATAATTTTCTTTCTTGTTTTCTAAATTGTGTTTTTGGAGTGGTGAGGTGGAGCGGTTGCCAGCGTCGGATTGTGGCTGGAGGCCGTTTCCCCCTCTTCCTTATTCCTTTTTTTTTGGATGTGTCGTCCCGCATCTGAGCCAAGTTGTTGCTGGACATCGAATTTTATCGAAGTCCAGCTGGTGAATAGATTCTGCAAAGAATCGTGCGAGGGATTTCAGACAGGTCGGTCTGGTCCCGCAAATCAATTGCGTTTTAAAAAATATAATTTTTTTTGGTATATAAATAATTTCTTTTGGGTATGTGTCGTTTTGTGTCAATTTTGAAAAGGGTTTGTGTTCGGTATTATTTTCTTTGTGTCGGGAAAATTTCCGTTTTTTTTATATATATACATATATATATTTATATATATATATATTGCGGCAGTTTCGGTGTAGGGTTCTAAAAGTTTAGTTATCACGTTTTCACGTGTTCGTGTTGTTCGTTCGGCCTTGGATACCATACCGCAAGGGTCGGCTTAAATCCCACGCTTCGCGACTGTGCTATTCGGGAGCAGTGTTAATATGGGGTTTCTGGGTTTAGTGAGAAGGAGCAAAATTCCTCCAGTGTAAAAACTGAAAGATTTAAGCTCTTTTCGGTCTTTTTTGCTCCTCCCCTCGAGCTCTCCTCCATCAACAAGCTTGTTTCGCCACTTTTTATATGGTTGGTGTCTTTGATTTGGTTGCTGTCTAGGCTGAAAGCCAAAAATTTTAGTTGGTGTCTTTGGTTTGGTTGCTGTCTAGGCTGAAAGCTAAAAATTTTATAGTTCACAATTGAATCAGCCCAGATTATATTAACCTTTATTAACCCAGAACTTTTTTTCGAATTATTCGTAAATATACTATTGCTGACGTGATCATATAGGCACGTTGGGACTGATTCGGGTTAAAGTTTCTGGTTGGAGTTTGTATGGACTAGTTGTAAATTAGCAATTGCCTGGCGGTAGGGCTTTTGATTTGGTTGGTCGATAGTAAAGCCATCTGTGGGGGTCTCTGGCTTTGAAGCTTTGAATTGCGCTCTTGCGATCGCCGATCAGTGAGTTTCATTGTTATGTCGATAGGGACAGCCACTTAGCGGGAGATCTTTTGATTTTTGGGTTGCTGTCTAGGCTGAAGTTTCTGGTTGGAGTTTGTATGGACTAGTTGTAAATTAGCAATTGCCTGGCGGTAGGGCTTTTGATTTGGTTGGTCGATAGTAACGCCATCTGTGGGGGTCTCTGGATGAAAGTTTTGAATTGCGCTCTTGCGATCGCCGATCAGTGAGTTTCATTGTTATGTCGATAGGGACAGCCACTTAGCGGGAGATCTTTTTATTTTTGGGTTGCTGTCTAGGCTGAAAGCCAAAAATTTTATATTTCACAATTTTATAGTTCACAATTGAATCAGCCCAGATTATATTAACCTGTATTAGCCAAGAACTTTTTTTCGAATTATTCGTAAATATACTTTTGCTGACGTGATCATATAGTTACGCTTGGACTGATTCGGGTTAAAGTTTCTGGTTGGAGTTTGTATGGACTGGGAGATCTTTTGATTTGGTTGGTGGCTGGGCTGAAAGCCAGACATTCATTTAAAGCAACAGCAGCGGAGCGCTAATACTCCAGCATACTTACTGTAGCATACATTGTAGCAATGTAGTTTGTTTATACTAAATAAAGCGAAACAAAACCTTGTTTACGTTTGATTCATTTAAAGCAACAGCAGCGGATCGCTTATACTCTAGCATACTTACTGTAGCATACAATGTAGCAATGTAGTTTGTTTATACTAAATAAAGGGAAACAAAACCCAATAAAAGACTTTTGATTTATTTAAACAAGCAACGGTCCAGACGCTTTTCATATTCTACCAGGAGTATGCATTTGTTTACGAATTGATGCCTTTAAAGTTTAAAGCAGCAACAGCGGATTGCTTTTTCCAAAAAAGTCAAAAATATTTTCTCATGTGGCTTGAAATTCGATTAACAAAGCGAAACAAAACCCAATGAAAGACTTTTGATTTATTTAAACAAGCAACGGTCCAGACGCTTTTCATATTCTACCAGGAGTATGCATTTGTTTACGAATTGATGCCTTTAAAGTTTAAAGCAGCAACAGCGGATTGCTTTTTCCAAAAAAGTCCAAAATATTTTCTCATGTGGCTTGAAATTGGTTACTTCCCAAACAAAAAAAAAAAAATCCATGTGTCTTCTGAACTTATTTCTCATATATAAAGGGAGTAACAGAAAAATAGTTTAACATACTCGATAACTAACATGAATAATGTGCAACGGTTATTTGCAAGGATTAGGGCTGCTGAGTGGGATTTGGACGATAATGTCCAATATGTCCTACGTAATGCACGGAGTCCTGACGAGGCAGTTGACGCCAGTTATATTCATAGTAAGCGATATTAATCAAAATTAATACAATGAAAAAACTTATTAATTGAATTTTGTTTTCTTTTTTTTCTTTACAGGCGATTATGCTCATGTGTTTCGTAGGGAATTTCCCATCACGGAACGAAGCGTAGAGCGGGTTCCATTTATAATGGTCTCGTTTTTGACAACAGTGCCTGGCATCGCAGCACATTGCGATGACTCGGGACGATTGCGGTATTATTGCTGCACCCACGACAACGACTTGTTTCGCTGGAGGAGAGCACTCCAAGAGAATGATATATCCAGCACTACAGATTGAAAAATGTAGAAGACAAGACCTAGAAAAATATATGAATATTTCTTAAATTTATAAATTCAGCTATTTTTGTGTATATATTGTTAACTATGTATGCATATTCAAAAAAGAATCAAAACAAATAAATATGTGATTGAACATGTATTTTTATAAACAAAAGAAAATCATTAGATTTTGTACAAGACAATATTTTGAAGTTTGGCTTCATTCTGTTTTGAGGAGTATATCAAAGGAGTCGAGTATACATTTTTATATTTTTGAAAGAAATACCACAACACGCAGCATGGAATCAAAGTGTTTAATTGGGGACGGTAAAAAGAAGGAGCAACAATATAAAATAATTCAAAACCCATTTAAGAAGAACACCAACGAGAAGAATGATCAGAATAAATATTCCTCTTCGGATATTAAATATAAGAAAATTATATAATAATTGAAACAAGAAAAATATGTTTAAAAACTTTTGTTTTTATTAAATAAATTCAAATAAAAATTTTAGACATAAATGTCCACAGTTAAAAGAATTGTAGTTTTGTAATTGATTATAGTTATACGTTAGGTTACGATTTCCAAGATATTTGATGATTTCCTTCGGAGGAGGTAAGTTCCCAAAGCTATCAAAATATTCCTTCCGATTTTTGTCTTTGTAATATGCTACCCAATGTGTACCAATTCCACTAGATGAATCCAGATTCACAATACCGCTTTCAATTTGATGTACGCGTTTTGGTAGTTCATCTAGCATAAATACTCCTCTAAAGTGTGGTATATTCACAGCGAATTTTCGTAAATCAACATCAGTTAATGCTCTTTTGGGTAGCTTACTTAAGAGTTTTTTGAATAGGGTTTATAATAGAATCCAAGTCCTTTTCTATATGGTTTAAGATGTAAACCTTTGCCGATCGCAATCGCTTCCATATTTTTATTATGCCGGAGAGCTTCATGCAATTGTTCTTTTGCTGCTCTCGCTTCATTAATGGTCTTTACAATTGACGAACCTCCTGATGCTAATGCACCGATTGCACCGAGTGCTGTTAGTATAGGTACAAGTGGTAAAAACCCTCCTACTTTGGGTACAGATATTACTCGAGGAATTTGTATAGAATGTTTTTTATTTCCTATGGTAGATCTAATTGATTTTTGAGCAATTTTAATAGCGTCTTGAATGTTGTCTGGCTTAACTTTCTTTAACATTTTAGTCGCATTTTTTATTGCTGAAGAAAATGTTTTTTTAACTTTCAATCCACGTTTTTTCGGCCCTCTCTTTACACACCCCATACCTAGTTTGGTTTTAGTTTTCATGACGTTTGTTATAAACCAACCGGCTGCACGTTCACCAATGCTGCTTTCTTTAGATTTTACCCGTTCCCATGCTCGTTCAGCTAATATTTTATCCGCTATATGACGTTGATTAAATTCTTTAGATTTAGAGTACGCAATATCGTGTTCTCTACAACTAGCGTCGAGTGGATTAATACCTTGATCGCCACGTTTTAAACGTTTTTGTAATTTTGTTCCTGGTCCACAAAACTGATATCCTGGTAGATGTAGTTCTATAGGTAACTTGTTTATAATTGTGTCAAGTAAACCATAGCCTTTGATGGTTGATTTTTTACTAAAACGTTTGATGTATGTCATTCCCATTATATATATATTTTTTTTTTTTGACTAAAAATATTATATAAAAGTTTTCGTTTATATATACAATTTTTTAGTTGATATGAAGATGCGCTTCACAAAACAACAAAAACAGATTGTTGTGCAAAATTTGGATGCTAAAGCAACACCTCACTTATCAAATCAGCAACCAAGACATGGATCGCTACTACCGAATACATTGAGAACATTAATCGTGGGACCATCGAATTGTGGAAAAACTAACGTAATGTTGAGTTTAATTGAGAGTCCGAATGGATTAAAATTTGAAAATATTTACATATATTCAAAGTCATTGCATCAACCGAAATATCAATATCTGAGTAAATTGATTAAACCGATCAAGGGAATGGGATATTTTACATTTTCTGAGAATGATGAAGTTTTACTACCAGAAAAGGCGAAAAGTAATTCGATAATGATATTCGATGATGTTGCATGCGAAAAACAAAATAATATACGATATTATTTTTGTATGGGTCGACATAACAATATTGATAGTTTCTATTTATGTCAAACGTATACACGAATACCCAAACATTTGATACGAGACAATGCAAATATGATTATAATGTTTAAACAAGATGGAATAAATATTAAACATATATATAACGATCATGTGGGTACAGACATGAGTTTTAAAAACTTTATGGAAATGTGTAGTGAATGTTGGCGAGATAAACACGGATTTCTTGTTATAAATAAAGATGACCCCATTGAGAATGGTAGATATCGAAAGGGATTCGATATATTTATTAAATTATAAAAGGACGCTCTATAGAAATTCACCCATTAGTAATATGTAAAACTTTGATCAGATCAGATCTGATCTGCTATTTAACCTGATCTGCTATTTAACCTGATCTGTTATTTAATCTGTTATTTAACCTGATCTGATATTTAACCTGTGATCTGATATTTAACCTGATCTGGTGTGATCGAAACCTGATATACAAAATTAAGTTCAATGGATGAAAAATTGATGACAAACATTATAAGTGCGAGGAATGTCTTAAAAAGAAAGTTTCAAGCTATAAAGACTGGAGAATTGACAGAAACTGATAATCTAGAAAAACAATTTTCACCCATAACAAAACCATTAAAGGAGTTTATTGATACAGCTAAGAAATATAAAAGTATAAAACAGGAAGAATTTAAACAGGAGAAGGTCGAGAATGAATCTGATAATGATGATGATGACACCTTTAAATCTATAAATTTAGACTCTATGTACCCAACTCAAAGAAAAGAAGCTGTAGCGTTCAGTTCACCAATTCAAAGAAACGAATCCGAATACTTCAAAACAGAAACAAATAGAAGCGATACAAATACGAATGAAGACACTACTATTAACAACACAAATGATAGCAATAGTTCCAAAATAATATCAGATTTATCATTGTTGAATAAAATCAACAAATTAGATTTGGTATATGGAGTCAACCGAGGTTTAGATGGTAATTGGCGATTTGGTAAATTGCCCCTTAAAATAACTGCTAATAAAATACAAATTGGAGCTAACAGTTGGGATTTCACAGACGGTCTGTTTAGTCTGTTATTTTATAAAAAACCTCCAAAAACATATAACGAAACAGAATTAAATACTTACAAATCGATATTATTAGCTACGAATGCCCATAAACGCAATTTTAACGCACACAAACAAATAAAAGGAAGCAAAGCACATAAATATAAACAAATTATTCAAAAATTGTTTAATGCTAATTTATCATCAACGTCATCAACAACAACAACAGCAACATCAACACCAATAAAATCCACACATAAAGGAACTGGGCTAATGAAATTAAATTCAACTAAAACAAATTACGTATATTGGGATAATCCTAATGAACTAGTAGATCGTTTGCGACTATTAATTTCATCACAGTCAGCCGGTCACAACAATCACAATAACGAAATTGTTTCAATCATTGAAGAATTGAGAGAGGGTAATATAATAGTATAAGAATAGAGACATGAGTGTTGATAAATTTGGTCGCTATTCCCACAATGCGAAACGAACCCACAGCAATGTTAAAAAAACTATAATAAAGGATATTGGTTTTACATTTGATCATGATCGAAATATTAATATGAATTCTAAACGAATTATTAATTTGGACGCACCCATTGCTTCTACTGATGCAACAACGAAAGATTTCGTAAATAAACTCATGAGAGAACAATACGACCGTATCGAAACATATTCAGAACACTTCGAAACAAATATAGATCAAATAAAGTTGGAAATTGAAAATATGATAGATAAGCTCATGAGAGAACAATACGACCGTGTCGAAACATATTCAGAACGCTTCGATAAAAATATAGAGCAAATAAAGACGCAAATTGAAATTATGAACAAAAATATTGAAGAAATTAGGAGGGAAATGCCACCGACTGCAAAAGAGTATAACAGTAATTTAGGTTACGATTTTACGAAATTAGGTCCACGCAAGCTTTTTGGACCTTAAATATTGTATTATTCTATCATCGTCATCATCAACAACAACAACACCATCAACTACTACACCACATAAAAAAAAAAAAGTAAATAAATAAATAAAAATTTAAAAAATGAGTAAAAGAAACCTAGTTGCAGAGCTACATACACAATCTTGACGAAATTTTCCACGTCGAAAGGTGATAATGAAGGGTATTGATGATCTTTGGCAGGCTGATCTTGTAGAAATGGGTACATACTCCACATATAATAAAGGTTATCGCTTCTTATTTATTTATTTATTGATTTATTACGGCTCTTTGAGCCTAGTTTAATACACTTAAAAGATATTTAACAATTTAATGTATGGGTGACTTAAGAATTTAGGAAAACAATGTTTTAATAATAATAATTGAAACATGTACCACAAACAATAAACCACACCATTTATCTTATCTCCAACGTCCTGGTATAATCATTTAATTTTCTTTTGAATAAGTTAGTTTCAAGGTTTTTTATATTATCAGGTAATTCGTTGTAGCATTTTAACCCTTTGTAAAAAAGACTGTTTTGTTCAGACTCTGTTTTATAATTAGGTAATTTAAAATAGTTTTTCTGCCTTGTATTTCTGTCATAGACCTCATAGTTAAATATAATATTTGTTCTTAAATAATCAGGCAAATATCCGTTCATTATATTGTATATAAATTTCATGGTGTGAAAAAATATTTGTTGCTTAACACTTAGCCAATTTAATTTTAGTAGCATTTCTTTTATTGGAGTATCATAACGTTTATTTAACATGAAGCGCATAGCTTTGTTTTGCATTTTTTGCAGCTTTTCAATTTGAGAGTCTTTCATTATAAAGAAAATGGTAGGACAATAGATAAAGTGCGGCTCAACAATTGATCTGTATACTTTTACTTTAAAACATTTACTTAACTTGTTACACGTTCTTTTAATAAAATATATTTTTTTCGCTATTTTGCTTATAGTATAATCAATATGATCGTCAAATTTTAATTTGCAGTCTATTTGAATGCCTAAATACTTTATCTTCTGTACATTTTCAATTTCCTTGTTATTTATTTTAATACTTTCAATATATTCAATGTTCTTTCTTGTTATAATCATAAATTTAGTTTTTTCAATATTAATTTTTAATTTGTTAGCACACAGCCAATCATAGAGAGCATCTAAGTCAAGTTGTAGTTTTTCTCTCATTTCATTTTCTTTTTTACCACTTATCGAAATTAATGCATCGTCAGCAAATAGTTTAATTGCACTGTATTTTAAAATTGAGTTAATATCATTAATATATAAGATAATTAAATGACAAGCTTCGGATGCGAACTGAATTTTTATTTTAAAATTTTGAACAACTTAGCCTAAATTTAATGGAAAGGAAGAAGAAGAAACACACGCAATCTGTGTTGTCAGCATTTTAACATTATTAAAATGCAGCATTGCACCGGATGCGTGTGCGCTGTAACTGGATGCGGGAACGCTGCTTTAATTGTATAAAGCTGCGTTGCCAAAAATATTAAATTGATATGTGTTAACTCCTCCATCCTTAAATTCGAGCGTCCTCGGTCGATGTTCTTATAAAAAATCTTGAAAGGTTTTGCATTCCAATTTCATTGTTACCATCATTAGTTGATGCATTTAAATTTATGTCTACTTTCTTCTTCCTTTTTATTATTACAAGTATAATAATTATAATAACTATAAATGCCATTAGATTAATTGATAAAAAGGTATAATTTTGGGTTTTTAACAATTTTATATTGAAAATTTCATTGGCTTGAATTTTGTTTATCGATTCTAGTGATAATATTTCTTCTACTTTACTATTGTTTGCCATTGGTTGTAATATTGCCGGTAATGGCTTGTTCCCTGTTATTTCTTTTGAACTGTAAATCTTGTCTTCTATCTCAACACTTGTATTGTGGTATTTTATTAAATAGGTTCCATTCAATTGCAAACTTTCGTTATTAAATTTTATGAAACCGTTATACTTATTTAAAAATATTAAATCGCTTGAAATTACTTCTACCGATTTTATGTGTTGGTTATTGATTTTTATACAATTATCTATTTTACTTTTTAGCAGGTGTGCTATGCACGTGCTATTAGTTATTTCTTCTATCTCGTTTCTTGAACAAATTGATAAATTTATGTATGATTTACAATTATTCTTTTTTCCAAATATTTTATTTTGACATAACAATATTGATTCGTATTTTATTTTGTTTATAAATTCCCCTTTCTTTACTGCTCTTATTTCTAATGATCTACAGTCCTCTTTTTCTGTTGTAGGCAAATTTATTATATAAATAAGACAATCCTTATTTGATGCAATTTTAATTTCTGCAAATTCCAATGCTTCATCGACATTAATGAATGGAATATTTTCATTTTTTAGAAAGTTTTCCGTTATTTCCATTTCTTTATCTGATAAAATAAATGAGTTTACTGTAGCGGTAGATGCGGAAAGAAGCGGTTTGAAATGATTCGGATCGTATGCGGAGAGAAAAACTCTAGTGTGTTCAGTTCAACTGATGGTTTATTAACAACTAAAGTATAAAATCTATAATACAAAGGAGAGTTGCCATATAGGCGCGAACATACCGGCCGCCTTGAACGACTGGATTAAGTTCGAAATATTATAAATACATAATACATTTCATTTAAAAAATAAGTTCAAAATTTCAGTTTTAATGTAAAATACAAATTTCTTTAAGAGAAAAAGTCATTTTTTGTCGGTAGGAGTGATAGTTTTGCAACAGGACGTACTAGCTCTCCATCTGCAGTTTTCAATTTAACGACGCGAACCTTTCCATCAGTGCCTGGGTGACAATGAATTACGCGTCCGAACTTCCATTTAGTCGGCGGTACGCGCTCGTCATGAATGACTACGACGTCGTCGATCTTCAAATTAGGAGAAGATCGAAACCATTTTGAGCGCTGTTGAAGGCTAGATAGGTATTCGGTACGCCAGCGTTGCCAAAAGTGTTGCCTCATTGCAACAATCATATGCCATCGTTGACACAAATTTCCAGTAAAGTCCTGCGTGTCAGGTTCTGGAAGCACCTTCAAGGGCTCACCCGCTATAAAATGCCCAGGCGTCAAAGGCTCTAAGTCGTTAGCATCAGGCGAATACGAGCAGAGAGGGCGAGAGTTGACGCACGCCTCCACTTCAGTCAGCAACGTATAGAATTGCTCATATGTCAACAGGGTGTCACCAAGAGCGCGTTTTAAATGATATTTTACTCGCTTTATACCGGCCTCCCAATAACCACCCATGTGTGGTGCGCTGGGCGGATTGAAGTGCCAAGTGATGCTAGAGTCAGCGAAATATGTGCGGACACTGTCGTCGGTCATGCAGTGGCGAAACGTAGAGCGGAGCTCCTTATCAGCACCGACAAAATTCGTGCCATTGTCGGAGTACATGTGCTGGCAATATCCTCTGCGGTCGATAAAGCGTTTAAAGGCGCCTATGAATGCAGACGTAGACAAGTCCCCAACCAGCTCCAAATGCATTGCGCCAGTGCTCATGCATACGAAGCAACAGATATAGGCCTTTGTCGATTTAGCGCCCCTTCCATGCGAAAATTTAAGTGCATAAGGGCCGCCAAAGTCCACGGCGCTGCGCAGAAAGCACCGAATGCTCGTTAAGCGGCTATGGGGCAAATCAGCCATTTCTTGCTGAAGCGGTTGTCGGTTAGTGCGTTTGCATTTAACGCAATTGCGATATATTTTGCGTACAAGACTGCGCGCTCGCGGGACCCAAAACCGTCTCTGTAACACGGTGTGCATGATCTGCGGCCCAGCATGAAGAGTGAATGCATGGATGTCGTAAATTAGAGCAATTGCAATTGGCGAATCCCTCGGCAAGATTATTGGATGTTTAACGTCGATTGTAGCGACTGCATGTCGTAGGCGACCACCTACGCGAAGAACCCCTTCGGAGTCTAAAAATGGTTGCAAACGCAATAAACTGCTTCGCAATGGCATATTTTTCTGAAGTCTGCAATTAGAAAGTTCGCTTGGAAATGAATTAGCTTGAACATACTTTACCAGAGCCACTTCAGCTTCGTTTATTTCTTTAGTAGTGAGTGATCCTGTCGTTCGTATTTTAACAGCGTTCGGCAGTGCAGCTTGCACATTATTAATAAAGCGGCGAGCGTAAGCAGTGACCCTTTTGATCTTGATATAGGATGAGTATTTTGTTATTAAATCCCAATATTCCACAGTTTGCGATATGTGTGTTGCAGCCTTGATTTTTCGAAGTTCCAAGTTAGTCGCATGTTGAGACGAAGCGTCGTGATGCCAATCGCTATCAGTTGTTTGCAGCCAAAGTGGCCCGTGCCACCACAACGGATGTGCCAGAAGTTGAGAAGGAGCGACACCTCTAGAAGCGCAATCAGCAGGATTGTGCTCTGAGCGTACATGACCCCAACATTCTGGAGGTAAAATCTCCTGAACATCAGCTACGCGGTTTGCAACAAACGTTGACCATCGACTAGGATGGCCTTGCAACCACGCCAAAGTTACCGTAGAATCTGTCCATGCAAACCATCTTTCAAATTTATTTACCTGGCTCTCTTGAATTTGCTTTACGAGTTTTGCTCCTAGGTGAGCCGCGCATAACTCCAGACGTGGGAGAGTCACAGATTTGAGTGGCGCTACCCTAGTGCGTGCTGCGACTAAGACAACGTTTACGGTCCCATCTGGGAAAACGCTGCGAGAGTACAGTGCAGCTGCATAAGCTTGCTGCGAGGCGTCAGTAAAAACATGAAACTCGACATGAGTAGCGCTTTCGTCGGTTCCCAGCCAGCGCGGCAGCTTAAGCGATGATAAAATAGGTAGCTCTTCTCGATGAGCGAGCCAATCCTTGGCGATAATTTCAGGCACCGACTCGTCCCAGTTTACGTTGGCATGCCAGATTTGCTGCAACCATATTTTGGAGCGTATAGTGCATGGTGCTATCAATCCCAATGGATCGAAAAGAGTACTTAAATCGGAGAGGAACACCCGCTTAGTCAGGGTGCTCGGTAACTGTTTTAAGCTGACTGCTAAAGTTAAAAAGTCTTCATCTGTATTCCAGATTATACCCAAGGTACGAACTTCTAGGCCGTCTGCTAGAAGATGCGAGGTTAGTTCGGACTCGTGCGGTATGCTGCCTGTGAGCTCCTTGCAGTTGGTTGCCCATTTGCGAAGTTCAAATCCGCCCTTCACGAGTAGGCTCGAAACGTCCTTTTGTAGAAACCGAAGTTTAGCGATAGAGCAATCTCCAGTAAGGAGATCGTCCATGTAAAAATCGCGCATTATTATTTGAGCTGCATTTGTGTTAGTGTTGATAGCGTCCTTGGCGTCTTGCTGAAGGCATTTCACAGCAAGATGGGACGCAGCGGCTACGCCGTAAGTTACTCGTAGTAAACGGTAGTCTTGTACTGGCTCACCTGGACTGCTACGCCAAACTATTCGTTGATAATCGACGTCATCTTTGGATACGCATACCTGACGGTACATTTTCTCCACGTCGGCCGTCATTGCGTAGCGGTGACCACGAAAGCGAATAAGAATTGAGAAAAGGTCTTGTTGTAGTTGAGGGCCTACCATCAAGGCGTCGTTCAAAGAATAACCGGAAGAAGTCTTCATCGAAGCGTTAAAGACCACTCGCAATTTTGTTGTGGTACTGCTGTCCTTTAACACGGCGTGATGAGGCATGTAATAGCAATTTTGTGGTATGTCATGAACCGGCTCCATGTGGCCCATGTGTAAAAGTTCAGACATGAACTCAGAATAGCGTAATCGGAGATCATCGTCGCCAGTGAATCTTCTTTCCATCCTCAGCAGGCTACGTACTGCGATATCTCGTGATTCACCGAGCGGTACAGATTGCTTAAACGGTAATCGAACAACGAAACGCCCGTCAGGTGTTCGGCGATATGTTTTATTGAAGTGCTCTTCGCACAGCGACTCCTCTGCGGTGAAATGTTTCCTTTGCGGCGGCTCTTCAAGCTCCCAAAATTTGCTGACGATTCTCATTAATTGAGTGTCGCAATGAAATGTTGATACGGTTGCGGTTAAGCCAATCGATTTGGTGGCGTTTCCGAATATGACCCAGCCAAAAGCGGTGTTTTGTGCCATGGGCGTACCGGGCGGTCCCTTTCGAAGTCCCGACTGGAGAAATTTGTCTAGCTCGTCAATACCGATTAGTAAATCGATAGGACCCGGTTTAGCGTAAAACGGGTCAGCAAGCGGTAGCCCATTTATATGAGCCCAATTTGGCACATGTACATTGACAGTAGGTAGGTCGTTGGTAATTTTGGGCAATATGAGCGCATTTATTTGAAAGCGACGGTTCGATGATCGCGGTGATAGCAATAGTGAAGCTTCACCTTTGACCCTACCTCCTGGTAAGGAACCGATTCCAGTCACGTATACAGCTGATGGCTTTCTTGGTATGCGAAGACGGTGCATACAGGACTCGGTGATAAACGAAGCGTGAGACCCGTTGTCGAATAGCGCTCGTGCGGGTTGCCAACGTCCAGATTGGTCCTGAATGTTGAGTATAGCGGTGGCCAACAGAATGGCCTTTTCATCCTGTGGATACGAAGTGGCTTCCCCACTCGATTTTGTCAAATTAGCGGTAGTGGTTGCGGGCGTCAAATATGTAGCATTATTGGACATTGTTGACGGCGTGGGCGAAGCGTGCAGTGCGGTTGCGCTGAGAGTGCCAGCGTCAGCTGGTAAAAGCGTATTTCGCCCTTTAGGGGCAGCAGCGATGTTGGAAGCAACAGAGCTGCAAGCGGTAGCGTGTGTGATTTCGTTGTTGTCAACGATGCGATGATCGGCAGCGTTATCTGTAGTAACCTGCGCTGGAGTAACAATATTAGATTCTGCAGTAGCATTGCTGCCCGAAGCAGTAGCGTGAAGTAGCGTGTGGTGTCGAAGTTGACAAATGCGGCAAGTCGATGAACTGCGACAAGTGCCATGAAAGTGTCCCTTGCTGAGACAATTTAAGCATGCGCCATTTTGTTTGATGGCGCTGATCCTAGCGGCAGGATCCAGGCGAATGAAGTTTTGACATGTATAAATCCTGTGGTAGGAATTGCAAAATAAACATCGCGGAGAGACTTTGTCATTCGTTGATGTGCGAGTCACAGAATCGTTGCGATTGCCAACAGCATGAAGAACATTAGTCAAACCTTTCGATGTGGCTGCGCGAGTATATCTTGAATTTGGAGCTAGTGTGACAACCGCAGGCAACATTTCGAGAGAGCGAACCCGCGTTTCTAAGAATTGTTGCAACTGTTCGAATGTTGGTAAGTCATCGCTTACAACCGACAGCTCCCATTGTTTTCGTGTTTCGTATGCCAACTTGCATACTGTCCAATATACCAGTAGATCGTCCCAGAATTCGACGGCACGACCTAAAGCTCGCAGTGCTCCGACGTGTTGTAAAATAGTACTTAGTATTAGCTTTATTTCGGTCGCTGAGTCTTTGGTGGCCGTTTCGATTGCAAATATGGCCTTGAGATGACTGTCGACTATAACGCGCATCACTTTGTAACGAGAAATTAACAAATCCCATGCCTCCATGTAATTAGCGTCGCAGATTTTTAAGCTGCTGATAACGTGCAAGGCTTCATCTCTCAAGCAGCCGCGCAAGTAGTGTAGCTTCTGTCCATTTGAGATGTTGACGTTGTCGTGGACAAGCGCTCGGAAGGCGTCGTGAAACGTTATCCATTCAGCGGGGTCGCCAGCGAATGTGGGCAGTTGTATTTTTGGCAACTGAACGGAGGTGACTGTTGTTGGTGGGCGAGTAACATCGCTTGATTGTGAAAGTAGCTTCGCCAATCGATTGAAATTGGATTGAGCGGTGACGAACCACTCCTCGGCCTTCGCTCGTGACTGCTCTTCAAAATGAGCATTTTCAGGCCCACAAGAAATTTCCACCTTTTGTTGTGCTTCACAAAAACGAATCCACTGTTCTTCAAGAAGTTGCTTATAGCTTTGAATACACTCTGTATCCATTGTGAGCGAATCACCTTTGCTAGCTTGTAAATATCGGCTTATTGAATTTAATGCAGAATCACGAATTTTCACTTCAGAAGCCATGTCGAATGTTTATGCAAAAAGTCAAGTGTGAAAATGTAAACAAAGTGGAGCGAACGTGCGCAGAGAGAAATGTCAAACAAAGTTCGGTTCGATTTTTAGTTTTCGAAATAGCGAATTTCACAACCGATTGGACTTTTCGAAGTTAGTGTATTTTTCAACCAATTTAAGTTCACGATAATAACGCGAGATTGCACGCGAAATATTCGTGGAAGGCTCTAACTTTTTAGGTTAGGTGCAAGCGGCGCGTGTTCGCTGGAGTCTCAAATTCTTTGAGGTTATAGAAGTGGAATTTATGCCGGTCAAATTCCTTTGTGTGTTGTCGTAACGAAATATACGAAAGTGCGGTATCGAATAGATTTAGCACTTTCACTGCGGTGCGGAGTTCTTTGATAGAACTTGTCTTTGAGTTGAGAAAACGCGGAATTAAGCGGGAATTTTTTCGCGAAAAAGCGAGATTATGCGGGTTTTTCTTGAACTATATTCTCAAGCGCGCCGATCCGGTTCGAAGGACCATTTTATGTAGCGGTAGATGCGGAAAGAAGCGGTTTGAAATGATTCGGATCGTATGCGGAGAGAAAAACTCTAGTGTGTTCAGTTCAACTGATGGTTTATTAACAACTAAAGTATAAAATCTATAATACAAAGGAGAGTTGCCATATAGGCGCGAACATTTACTATGTTTGCTTTAGCCCAGTGAATTGCATAGGCTATGTTTATAAGCTCTTCCTTAATTACCTCTAGTTTTTATTTTGTTTGAAGGATTAGATAATCTTCTATTTCCTTTTTTTCTTCAATTAGCTTACTTATTTTATTCGTAGTTTCTATAATTTGATTAATTTTTTCATTGGTCAATTTATTGATTATTACTTGTCTATTATTATTTTCCAAAACGTTATTAATTTTTTCTATTAAAATGTTATAGTCTCCATGGTCCGGGTTTCCCGCGATCCATTTCCACGCCGATCCTATAAAATCTAAAGACCTTTTCCTTACTTCTTTATTTACTTGGATTCTACTTAAATACGTTTTTGATTGCTCTATTAGTGCGGAGAGGATGGAATGAAGTGGATGTCCTGTCAGTTTTGCATTAACTAGATTTTCTATACTGGTTATAGCGTCGTCGTAGTAGTGGAGTTCAACGATGTGGATAATTTTGAAATTTCCAGTTTGTAGTTTGGCTGGTCCGGAGTCGATTGTAACGAGTTGAGACGTGCTGTAGTCAAGAATTTGGACATTTGCGGTTGCTACCGCAGCAAGTAATCTAATAATTGGAAAGAGAGAAAGGGATAGTGTTTTGAATTTATATGAAAACGGCTTTAATTTTTAATGAGACTCTTATGGACTCTTTTACCAGATTCCGTTGTGACTGAAGAGGATTGATTTTTTTTTACAATTTCTTTTTTATATCGGGCTGTAAGTTTATTACCGTACCGTTTATTAATTTTAACATAAATAGTCTGTCCTGGGATGTAGTCTTTTAGGGGTATTCTCGTCTTATTGTGAAATTCTAAGTCTTTTTCCTGCATGTTTTTTAGCCTCTGTATGTTATTTAGTCTTGCATTTTCGTACTGTTCAGGATTTATGTAAACTTTTCGTCCAAAAAAAGCTTCAAGTGGTTTCTGTCCTGTTGTTGAGTGTATAGAGAAATTGTATTCGTAGACTGCTCTATCGAGAAGTTCTTCAAATGATCTTTCTATGTCTTCGGTCTTTAAACATCTCAATATTTCGGAAAGGGTTGAATGAAATCGTTCAATCTGTCCATTTGCTTTACTCATATGGGGTGGTGTCCTATAAATTTGTATTCTTAGTTGATCTTCAACCATAAAGGTTATTGAATGAGAGTTAAGAGATTTTTCGTTGTCAATAATTATTGTTTCGGGTACACCAAAAGTGAAAAGCAATTGTCTAAGAGGCTCGCGTATATCTTCTGTAGATCTAGACTTTATTATTCGAGCTTGTGCGTATTTCGAATATTTGTCAATTGCTGTCAGTATTAATTTCTTCTCAGCAATATAGATGTCGATGTGAAGGATTTGTCCAGGGTACTCAGGGATTGGGGTTGGTTGTATTTCAGGTTTGTTGGGATGTCTGTCATATTTGTTTTCTGCACATATCTTGCACTGTTTGACTATTTTCTTTATTTTAGCTAACATATTTGGGAAGTAAAATTTTTCCATAAGTTGATTTTTATTTTCTACAGCGTTTCTGTGAGCTCTTTTGTGTTCAAGGATAATTTGTTGCTCTTGCTGTTCGTCTGTCACCAAATCTTGAGTTTTTGATTGTGTGAACCGGATTTTGAAGTTATTGAAGTGCGTAGGGTAAAGTATTTGAATTTGGCCCATTATTTTTTCTGAGGTAAATATACCATTTATTACCGCAGGGTTCAAATAACGATTAAGTATAGATTTGAGATCATTTGCCAAATATTGGGGCCTAACAATTGTATGTCTGTGATATGTCTGGAATGGACTTTTAAATTCATATTTATTATCATGTCCTGTTAATATCCATATTTGGTTCTTAAATACGTTAATTGGGGTTTCAATAGCCGGTATCAGGTTGTGTCCTGAGCTTTCGTCGGAGTGAGTTGCTATTGTTAATGAATTTAATTCGGGTGGTCTGGAAAGTGTGTCTGCGACAATGTTAGTATTACCTGGTTTGTATTGAAGTTCGTGGTCATACTCTTCTAATATAGCTTTCCATCTTTTTAGTTTTGAATTATCATTTTTATTGCTCAGTGCGTATGTTAAGGGTTGGTGGTCTGTAAAAATTTTAATTTTAGCTGTACCATAAAGGTAATTTCTGAGAGACTTAAGTGCCCATATGATTGCTAACATTTCTTTTTCGTTTGTTGCATAATTTTCCTCTGTTTTACTTAATGTCCTTGAGATAAATGTGATTGGTTTTCCTTCTTGCTCTAAAACTGCACCAAGTGCATACTTTGAAGCATCTGTCGTTAGGTGAAATTCTTTTTTAAAATTGGGATATGTTAACATTACTTCTGTAGAGATGAGTGTATTTTTAATTTTGTTGAATGACTCTTTTGCTGAATCATTCAGATAGATTAAGGTTTTTTTTGATTGATTTTTTGACACTCTTCCGTCTTTTCCTCTCAGAAGATTGGTTAAAGGTTTTGCTATTTTTGCATAGTCTCTTATGAATCGTCTATAGTATCCAGAGAGACCGATAAATGCTCTCAAATCTCTGAGTGTTTTTGGAAAGGGGTAATCAACTATTGCTTGTACTTTAGTGGGGTTAGTTGTTATACCATCGGAGGAGACTAAAAATCCTAGAAATTCTATTTGTTTCTTAAAAAATTCGCATTTGTCTATTTGCACTTTCATGTTTGCATTCTGAAGTGTTTTAAAAATTTCGTATATATTTTCCGCGTGGGTTTTTTCATCTTTGCTGAATATGATTATATCGTCGATATACACATAACATATCCTTCCGATATGTTTCCTAAGAATGTCGTCTAAAGCGCGTTGGAAAATCGCAGGTGCATTTTTCAAGCCAAAAGGTAATCTTGTGAATTCGTACTTGCCATTTTTCACCGAAAAAGCTGTTTTCTCTACGTCAGATTCGTGTAATGGAATCTGGTGGAAACCACTTTTTAAATCGATTACTGAAAAAAATTTGTTTTTCCCTAACTGGGCCAACACTTCATTGATATCAGGAATCGGATAGCGGTCAGCTATCGTAATTGCGTTGAGTTTCCTGTAATCAATTACTAATCTGTATTTTTTTTCATTCGATGCATCCTGTTTTTTTGGAACTATCCATACGGGTGAATTGTATGGGGACCGTGAAGGTCTGATAATTCCCTCATTTAACAATTTTATTATTTGCGTTTCGACTTCATCCTTTAGAGCCATGGGGTATGGGTAATATTTTGTGTAAACCGGTTGATTACAATTTGTTCTAATGGAAGCAACAACCTTTGTGGTATAGGTTAGTTTTTCATTGGGATCAGAAAAAAGGTCAAAATGTTGTTCAACTAGTGATTTCATTACTTGTTTTTGTCGGTTACTCATGTGATCACCTCGAATGTCAATGAGGTTTACGTCCTGCGACATTAGCTGTTTTAATTGAATTTTTAGGGAATTATTAACTGTCATAAAGTTATGTTTAGTATGAATTATGACAGATAGATCTTTAAGGCTATCGTTGCCTAAAATCGCATTGAAAGAAACTAGAGATGGGAGAAGGTAGAATTTTAGATTTACATGTGTTAAGTTGAACAAGTTGACATACGTGTGGTGTGTGATTTCTATTTGGCCAGCTACAGAATTTGCAAAAAAATTTGTATCGTTTTTTATCATCTTTTTTACTAAATGTGGTTGAATATAATTTTTATTTGATCCTGTATCTACTAGGATTTTAAGGATTTCACCGTTCTTCGCTTTACTTTCGAAATAAGGAAGCGAAGAGTTCTTTAATCTAAAAAATGGATATCTGTAAGGGTTTCGTAATTTTGCTCACTGGGGGGGTCGTAATATTGAATATAATTTTCTGCGTTATTCTGATCATTATGCTCATAGTATTGTGATTCGTGATTTGTGAAAATTGGGTTTTCTGGGCTTAGTGTAGTGTCTATATGGTAATTTCTCTGTATTTTTGCCGGTGGTGTGGTAAATGTTTGAGCTTCTGGTCGCTTCCCTGTGTATTTGTAGTCTGGTCTGTTGGCGTAATTAACAATGTTTGATCTTATACTTCTGTCGACATCCATGGGTTCTGGTTTTGGTTGCGGTTGCGGTTTTGGCGCAAATGGCCTTGGAGGCGGGTAACTGTATGGGCTTGGCTGGAGCTGTGGTCTGAAAAATGTTCCTTGTGGATATTGTTGTGGTTTTACATGAACTGGTTGTGTGTAACGTTGTTGATAGGGCTCGTACGATCTGAATGCTTGGTGTGGTTGTGGCATGTGTGCCAGTTCTGAGTAAAATCTTTGGGTTGGGTTAGTATTTCTTGGGGGTAACTGTTGTCTTGGGTAATTGTTTACTTTCTTTGGGATTTCATATTGGTGGTTTGCATGATTAGTTCTAAAATTTTGGTTTTCTAATTTTAAGCAAAGGTGTAATGCTTCTGGCAAGTCCTTTGGCTCTCTCATACCTAGGAGTCGGGGAAGGTCACCGGAGAGTCCCCTTACAAATGTGTCGAGGGCCTTACAGCGATAATTATCTGTGAGTAGCCTGACTGACTCCTGGTTTATTTCCATGCAACCTATTTTGTTAACTATCAGCGATAAATGTGAGTAGACCCGTTGATAAAATTCTTGAATAGAATTTCGTCCTTGTATTAGGCACGTCATTTGGTATTCAAGGGTACCCAAATCGCGCTTATCAGCGTAATGGGTTGTCAGACAGCGAGAGATTGCGTTCCAGTCTAAAGGGGTGTTGTAAGACTCAAGTGCGATGTCTGCATTCCCAACAATTTTATTCCTAACTATATTTAGTATGCCAAAATACTTTGGACTTCCCCTAGATGGTTCGTAAATTTTCAAAATGCGTTCTACGCTTTTCTTCCATGAACTGAATTCAGCAGGATTGCCTGAAAATTCTCGTAGGGATCGAACGACGTCCGGTGTTTTGTCCATTTCACCTAAGTTGTTTTGATGTCTTTCGTCTATTGGCTGGTCTATAACTACCTCTGGATTTGCGTCAGCGTTGAGTACGTTTCTAATTATTTCTCGTCCTTCCGACATCAGCATTTGGGAAACTAAGTTTCGTATTCCATTTGCTAAGTCTGGTGCTATCTGTACAGTGGTATTAGGAACAGGAAGGGGCGCTATGTTATTATTCCCTAAAACGGGGGGTCTGATCAAGTTGCTTGGGTTTGCCATTTTTATTTATGTTTATTCTAAGGAAAGATTTTGATTTCTGATTCAAAAAGGTAAAATTAATTTTGGAATTTTATTATGATAACAAATTTTAGTAAAACTTGACTGTGTTTTATTTTTAATACAGTTTTCGTTACTTAATAGCTAATTCTGAAATTAATTTTAATTTTTACTCTTATATTTTTTATATTTTTTTTTCTTAATTACTATTTGTTCGGATCTTAACATAAAAAAAAATTTTACAAAATTTTACTTAAATAAACTTACAATATTAATTGAATCCGCATCGTCCGCTACTACCTTTTGAAGCTCCGGTTTCGGTTGGATTGTCCTTTTTGCTGCTGCTACTTGGGTCCGTCCTAAAACACTTGAACTCCTGGTTGGTTGTTTAACAGTTTTTACTTTATTTAAAGTTTTGATTTTATTTATTTTATTTCTTATTTAAAATTCTAGTTAGTTGGTTAAGTGTCTTTACTTTATTTTAAAGTGTTGCTTGCACGTCACTATTTTAAACTGAGTGGCATGTGGAATTTTTTTAAAATTTATTTGTTTTTTTTTTTAATAGTTTTTTCAATGTTTTATTTTGAACTTAGTGGCACTTTGTATGTTATTCAATGTTTTATTTTGAATTTAGTGGCACTTTGTAGTTCATTAAATGTTTTATTCTATTAAAGAACAATTTTTTAAGCTTTTTATTATCAGCTTAATTACTATTTTTCGACACGGGCAATTATTTTTTATTTATTAGCTTGGGCTTTTATTAAGCTTATTATTTATCTTGTGTTTAAATTCTATCTTTTTTACTTAGGCGTAGTTATTATTTTTATTTTTTAGCTCGGGCGCCAGATAATTAAATGACAAGCTTCGGATGCGAACTGAATTTTTATTTTAAAATTTTGAACAACTTAGCCTAAATTTAATGGAAAGGAAGAAGAAGAAACACACGCAATCTGTGTTGTCAGCATTTTAACATTATTAAAATGCAGCATTGCACCGGATGCGTGTGCGCTGTAACTGGATGCGGGAACGCTGCTTTAATTGTATAAAGCTGCGTTGCCAAAAATATTAAATTGATATGTGTTAACTTATATGTTGAACAAAATTGGAGCAAGAACTTAACCTTGCGGCAAGCCAATCTTCACATCCAATTCTTCGGATACTTCTAAGCCAATAATTGTACGTTGTTTACGATTTGTTAAAAAACTGTCAAACCAATCTAGTTCTACATTTTTTATTCTTGCTCACAGTTATAGACACATTTTCAAAATTTGCATGGGGAGTAGCGCTGAAAACAAAAAAAGGCGATGATGTTACAAAAGCCATGAAAAGTATACTCATACAAGGACGCATACCACGTAACCTTCAAACTGATGACGGATAAGAGTTTTTCAACAAAGTATTTGGGAAAATTACTTTTTAATAATTCATATTCATAAAATCCACCTTTAATCGCATGACCTTCGTAATCTTTTAATATATAAGTAGTAGGGTTTGTGTTTTGTATATGATGAATTGTAAATATTTCAGTTGTCCAGTTTGGTGTGTAGCCTTTTTCAAAAACATGTTTATATTTACTAATTCGCACACTATCGTTAATCTTGAATCTCGGTGTACGATACATTTTCAAGTTGTTATATGCAGTATCTAATATTTCCTTTTCATTAGATGGGTTGACATTGCATGGAGCTAACTGAATAGTTCTATGTACTCTATTATTGTAATCATTAATTAAATTTTGATACTTTTCAATCCACTTGTATGTTCCATGATAACTAACTCTTTCCACATCATTTCCTTTAGCGTTCTGTTAAAGCGTTCGGCAATAGATGCTTTCAATACACTATACGTTGAGTAATGATTAATTTCGTGTTGTTGCATCAAGTTGTGAAATACTTTGTTGAAAAACTCTTCTCCGTCATCAGTTTGAAGGTTACGTGGTATGCGTCCTTGTATGAGTATACTTTTCATGGCTTTTGTAACATCATCGCCTTTTTTTGTTTTCAGCGCTACTCCCCATGCAAATTTTGAAAATGTGTCTATAACTGTGAGCAAGAAGCGATAACCTTTATTATATGTGGAGTATGTACCCATTTCTACAAGATCAGCCTGCCAAAGATCATCAATACCCTTCATTATCACCTTTCGACGTGGAAAATTTCGTCGAGATTGTGTATGTAGCTCTGCAACTAGGTTTCTTTTACTCATTTTTTAAATTTTTATTTATTTATTTACTTTTTTTTTTTATGTGGTGTAGTAGTTGATGGTGTTGTTGTTGTTGATGATGACGATGATAGAATAATACAATATTTAAGGTCCAAAAAGCTTGCGTGGACCTAATTTCGTAAAATCGTAACCTAAATTACTGTTATCCTCTTTTGCAGTCGGTGGCATTTCCCTCCTAATTTCTTCAATATTTTTGTTCATAATTTCAATTTGCGTCTTTATTTGCTCTATATTTTTATCGAAGCGTTCTGAATATGTTTCGACACGGTCGTATTGTTCTCTCATGAGCTTATCTATCATATTTTCAATTTCCAACTTTATTTGATCTATATTTGTTTCGAAGTGTTCTGAATATGTTTCGATACGGTCGTATTGTTCTCTCATGAGTTTATTTACGAAATCTTTCGTTGTTGCATCATTAGAAGCAATGGGTGCGTCCAAATTAATAATTCGTTTAGAATTCATATTATTATTTCGATCATGATCAAATGTAAAACCAATATCCTTTATTATAGTTTTTTTAACATTGCTGTGGGTTCGTTTCGCATTGTGGGAATAGCGACCAAATTTATCAACACTCATGTCTCTATTCTTATACTATTATGTTACCCTCTCTCAATTCTTCAATGATTGAAACAATTTCGTTATTGTGATTGTTGTGACCGGCTGACTGTGATGAAATTAATAGTCGCAAACGATCTACTAGTTCATTAGGATTATCCCAATATACGTAATTTGTTTTAGTTGAATTTAATTTCATTAGCCCAGTTCCTTTATGTGTGGATTTTATTGGTGTTGATGTTGCTGTTGTTGTTGTTGATGACGTTGATGATAAATTAGCATTAAACAATTTTTGAATAATTTGTTTATATTTATGTGCTTTGCTTCCTTTTATTTGTTTGTGTGCACTAAAATTGAGTTTATGGGCATTCGTAGCTAATAATATCGATTTGTAAGTATTTAATTCTGTTTCGTTATATGTTTTTGGAGGTTTTTTATAAAATAACAGACTAAACAGACCGTCTGTGAAATCCCAACTGTTAGCTCCAATTTGTATTTTATTAGCAGTTATTTTAAGGGGCAATTTACCAAATCGCCAATTACCATCTAAACCTCGGTTGACTCCATATACCAAATCTAATTTGTTGATTTTATTCAACAATGATAAATCTGATATTATTTTGGAACTATTGCTATCATTTGTGTTGTTAATAGTAGTGTCTTCATTCGTATTTGTATCGCTTCTATTTGTTTCTGTTTTGAAGTATTCGGATTCGTTTCTTTGAATTGGTGAACTGAACGCTACAGCTTCTTTTCTTTGAGTTGGGTACATAGAGTCTAAATTTATAGATTTAAAGGTGTCATCATCATCATTATCAGATTCATTCTCGACCTTCTCCTGTTTAAATTCTTCCTGTTTTATACTTTTATATTTCTTAGCTGTATCAATAAACTCCTTTAATGGTTTTGTTATGGGTGAAAATTGTTTTTCTAGATTATCAGTTTCTGTTAATTCTCCAGTCTTTATAGCTTGAAACTTTCTTTTTAAGACATTCCTCGCACTTATAATGTTTGTCATCAATTTTTCATCCATTGAACTTAATTTTGTATATCAGGTTTCAATCACACCAGATCAGGTTAAATAGCAGATCACAGGTTAAATATCAGATCAGGTTAAATAACAGATTAAATAACAGATCAGGTTAAATAGCAGATCAGGTTAAATAGCAGATCAGATCTGATCTGATCAAAGTTTTACATATTACTAATGGGTGAATTTCTATAGAGCGTCCTTTTATAATTTAATAAATATATCGAATCCCTTTCGATATCTACCATTCTCAATGGGGTCATCTTTATTTATAACAAGAAATCCGTGTTTATCTCGCCAACATTCACTACACATTTCCATAAAGTTTTTAAAACTCATGTCTGTACCCACATGATCGTTATATATATGTTTAATATTTATTCCATCTTGTTTAAACATTATAATCATATTTGCATTGTCTCGTATCAAATGTTTGGGTATTCGTGTATACGTTTGACATAAATAGAAACTATCAATATTGTTATGTCGACCCATACAAAAATAATATCGTATATTATTTTGTTTTTCGCATGCAACATCATCGAATATCATTATCGAATTACTTTTCGCCTTTTCTGGTAGTAAACTTCATCATTCTCAGAAAATGTAAAATATCCCATTCCCTTGATCGGTTTAATCAATTTACTCAGATATTGATATTTCGGTTGATGCAATGACTTTGAATATATGTAAATATTTTCAAATTTTAATCCATTCGGACTCTCTATTAAACTCAACATTACGTTAGTTTTTCCACAATTCGATGGTCCCACGATTAATGTTCTCAATGTATTCGGTAGTAGCGATCCATGTCTTGTTTGCTGATTTGATAAGTGAGGTGTTGCTTTAGCATCCAAATTTTGCACAACAATCTGTTTTTGTTGTTTTGTGAAGCGCATCTTCATATCAACTAAAAAATTGTATATATAAACGAAAACTTTTATATAATATTTTTAGTCAAAAAAAAAAAAATATATATATAATGGGAATGACATACATCAAACGTTTTAGTAAAAAACCAACCATCAAAGGCTATGGTTTACTTGACACAATTATAAACAAGTTACCTATAGAACTACATCTACCAGGATATCAGTTTTGTGGACCAGGAACAAAATTACAAAAACGCTAAAAACGTGGCGATCAAGGTATTAATCCACTCGACGCTAGTTGTAGAGAACACGATATTGCGTACTCTAAATCTAAAGAATTAAATCAACGTCATATAGCGGATAAAATATTAGCTGAACGAGCTTGGGAACGGGTAAAATCTAAAGAAAGCAGCATTGGTGAACGTGCAGCCTGTTGGTTTATAACAAACGTCATGAAAACTAAAACCAAACTAGGTATGGGGTGTGTAATGAGAGGGCCGAAAAAACGTGGATTGAAAGTTAAAAAAACATTTTCTTCAGCAATAAAAAATGCGACTAAAATGTTAAAGAAAGTTAAGCCAGACAACATTCAAGACGCTATTAAAATTGCTCAAAAATCAATTAGATCTACCATAGGAAATAAAAAACATTCTATACAAATTCCTCGAGTAATATCTGTACCCAAAGTAGGAGGGTTTTTACCACTTGTACCTATACTAACAGCACTCGGTGCAATCGGTGCATTAGCATCAGGAGGTTCGTCAATTGTAAAGACCATTAATGAAGCGAGAGCAGCAAAAGAACAATTGCATGAAGCTCTCCGGCATAATAAAAATATGGAAGCGATTGCGATCGGCAAAGGTTTACATCTTAAACCATATAGAAAAGGACTTGGATTCTATTATAAACCCTATTCAAAAAACTCTTAAGTAAGCTACCCAAAAGAGCATTAACTGATGTTGATTTACGAAAATTCGCTGTGAATATACCACACTTTAGAGGAGTATTTATGCTAGATGAACTACCAAAACGCGTACATCAAATTGAAAGCGGTATTGTGAATCTGGATTCATCTAGTGGAATTGGTACACATTGGGTAGCATATTACAAAGACAAAAATCGGAAGGAATATTTTGATAGCTTTGGGAACTTACCTCCTCCGAAGGAAATCATCAAATATCTTGGAAATCGTAACCTAACGTATAACTATAATCAATTACAAAACTACAATTCTTTTAACTGTGGACATTTATGTCTAAAATTTTTATTTGAATTTATTTAATAAAAACAAAAGTTTTTAAACATATTTTTCTTGTTTCAATTATTATATAATTTTCTTATATTTAATATCCGAAGAGGAATATTTATTCTGATCATTCTTCTCGTTGGTGTTCTTCTTAAATGGGTTTTGAATTATTTTATATTGTTGCTCCTTCTTTTTACCGTCCCCAATTAAACACTTTGATTCCATGCTGCGTGTTGTGGTATTTCTTTCAAAAATATAAAAATGTATACTCGACTCCTTTGATATACTCCTCAAAACAGAATGAAGCCAAACTTCAAAATATTGTCTTGTACAAAATCTAATGATTTTCTTTTGTTTATAAAAATACATGTTCAATCACATATTTATTTGTTTTGATTCTTTTTTGAATATGCATACATAGTTAACAATATATACACAAAAATAGCTGAATTTATAAATTTAAGAAATATTCATATATTTTTCTAGGTCTTGTCTTCTACATTTTTCAATCTGTAGTGCTGGATATATCATTCTCTTGGAGTGCTCTCCTCCAGCGAAACAAGTCGTTGTCGTGGGTGCAGCAATAATACCGCAATCGTCCCGAGTCATCGCAATGTGCTGCGATGCCAGGCACTGTTGTCAAAAACGAGACCATTATAAATGGAACCCGCTCTACGCTTCGTTCCGTGATGGGAAATTCCCTACGAAACACATGAGCATAAGCGCCTGTAAAGAAAAAAAAGAAAACAAAATTCAATTAATAAGTTTTTTCATTGTTTTAATTTTGATTAATATCGCTTACTTTGAATATAACTGGCGTCAACTGCCTCGTCAGGACTCCGTGCATTACGTAGGACATATTGGACATTATCGTCCAAATCCCACTCAGCAGCCCTAATCCTTGCAAATAACCGTTGCACATTATTCATGTTAGTTATCGAGTATGTTAAACTATTTTTCTGTTACTCCCTTTATATATGAGAAATAAGTTCAGAAGACACATGGATTTTTTTTTTTTTGTTTGGGAAGTAACCAATTTCAAGCCACATGAGAAAATATTTTGGACTTTTTTGGAAAAAGCAATCCGCTGTTGCTGCTTTAAACTTTAAAGGCATCAATTCGTAAACAAATGCATACTCCTGGTAGAATATGAAAAGCGTCTGGACCGTTGCTTGTTTAAATAAATCAAAAGTCTTTCATTGGGTTTTGTTTCGCTTTGTTAATCGAATTTCAAGCCACATGAGAAAATATTTTTGACTTTTTTGGAAAAAGCAATCCGCTGTTGCTGCTTTAAACTTTAAAGGCATCAATTCGTAAACAAATGCATACTCCTGGTAGAATATGAAAAGCGTCTGGACCGTTGCTTGTTTAAATAAATCAAAAGTCTTTTATTGGGTTTTGTTTCCCTTTATTTAGTATAAACAAACTACATTGCTACATTGTATGCTACAGTAAGTATGCTAGAGTATAAGCGATCCGCTGCTGTTGCTTTAAATGAATCAAACGTAAACAAGGTTTTGTTTCGCTTTATTTAGTATAAACAAACTACATTGCTACAATGTATGCTACAGTAAGTATGCTGGAGTATTAGCGCTCCGCTGCTGTTGCTTTAAATGAATGTCTGGCTTTCAGCCCAGCCACCAACCAAATCAAAAGATCTCCCAGTCCATACAAACTCCAACCAGAAACTTTAACCCGAATCAGTCCAAGCGTAACTATATGATCACGTCAGCAAAAGTATATTTACGAATAATTCGAAAAAAAGTTCTTGGCTAATACAGGTTAATATAATCTGGGCTGATTCAATTGTGAACTATAAAATTGTGAAATATAAAATTTTTGGCTTTCAGCCTAGACAGCAACCCAAAAATAAAAAGATCTCCCGCTAAGTGGCTGTCCCTATCGACATAACAATGAAACTCACTGATCGGCGATCGCAAGAGCGCAATTCAAAGCTTTCATCCAGAGACCCCCACAGATGGCGTTACTATCGACCAACCAAATCAAAAGCCCTACCGCCAGGCAATTGCTAATTTACAACTAGTCCATACAAACTCCAACCAGAAACTTCAGCCTAGACAGCAACCCAAAAATCAAAAGATCTCCCGCTAAGTGGCTGTCCCTATCGACATAACAATGAAACTCACTGATCGGCGATCGCAAGAGCGCAATTCAAAGCTTTCATCCAGAGACCCCCACAGATGGCGTTACTATCGACCAACCAAATCAAAAGCCCTACCGCCAGGCAATTGCTAATTTACAACTAGTCCATACAAACTCCAACCAGAAACTTTAACCCGAATCAGTCCCAACGTGCCTATATGATCACGTCAGCAATAGTATATTTACGAATAATTCGAAAAAAAGTTCTGGGTTAATAAAGGTTAATATAATCTGGGCTGATTCAATTGTGAACTATAAAATTTTTAGCTTTCAGCCTAGACAGCAACCAAACCAAAGACACCAACTAAAATGTTTGGCTTTCAGCCTAGACAGCAACCAAATCAAAGACACCAACCATATAAAAAGTGGCGAAACAAGCTTGTTGATGGAGGAGAGCTCGAGGGGAGGAGCAAAAAAGACCGAAAAGAGCTTAAATCTTTCAGTTTTTACACTGGAGGAATTTTGCTCCTTCTCACTAAACCCAGAAACCCCATATTAACACTACTTTCGGGCAACTAGGGATTTTAATTATCGCGTGGGGATTTTTGATTTTAGAGTTTTAAAAAAAGTTTTAGTTAAAAGTAGCGTGATACGGGTAGAGAGTAAGCTTATTGGTCGATATGAACTCACGTTTGTAGGGTCTTTTCCCGGTTTCGGGATCATCGTGATCTGCGACAGCTTATAGTATGTTGGGTAGTGACCTATTCTTAATATAGCATTATATATGTGTAATAAGTGAGTCACAGCTAGGGATGCCAATTCCCGGATTTTCGGGATTTAAAAATGCAATCCCGGGATCCCGGTATTTGTCCCGGGATTTGGATTTTTTCAATTCAACCAAAAATTAGTATAACAATGTTATATTACATCGAATTGAATAGCTTTTAATATACCCATACTATAATATTTTTAAAATTGTGCAAATAATCTAACAATATTAAAGGTTTTTATTGGATATTTTTGAAATTGAATTTTTCGCACCTTGTATTTCATGTCCCGAACAAAGTTCGATGTATTTTTTGACCCCATTAAAATTTTTTGATTTCCATTAAAACAAAATAGATTTGAGCGCTTTATAGTCTACTTTGGTGCTTTTCTTCTAATGAGTAGTGGGTTAAAATTTGACCTGGTTGCGAGCTGTGGTAACGGGTAATTTGCATTTGGGGGGTTTGGAGTAAATACATTTTAACTGCAAAGCAGTACCTTTTTCGGCATCACTTCTCGCCCAGTCTCCGTTGGGTAAACGAATTGGCGATTCTGCAGTAATGGGTCGTGGCACGCCAAAGAGAGTAATTTGTTGAGCTCGTCGGTGTAAGCTTTTCCATGAATTGATGCAGATCATTCTCGTTTTTCGCCTTCAGTTAATTTTGGAGTTGGGTCAGCTTTTTTTTCAGATAGGGTGATCTGAACTTTTGCCAATCACGCCTTATTGATCTCTTTTCTGTTAAGAGCGCAGCTATATTTTGTGGCACAAATTCCTTTTTTTGAGTAGTGTTATTGATTTTTGGGGTCGCTGCCAGTGCTGCCTTTGTAAGTAGAAGGGTAAAGTTACGCACTGCTGCATTCAGTTGCTCCTCAGTTTTCAGTGACACATGCAGGTAATGTGTGAACTTATATATTTTCTGAATTTAAGCCAATTCGTATATATACTGGTGTGTGGTGTATATGCATATACATACTACAGTGTAGCGCACCAGCCCACAAGAGTATACAAACGAAAAAGTACCGCTAGCGAAATTCTGGGCTTTATAACGTTGGACACCGCATCACCACCGGTATGCATCACGCCTTATTGACCTCTTTTCTGTTAAGAGCGCAGCTATATTTTGTGGCACAAATTCCTTTTTTTGGGTAGTGTTATTGATTTTTGGGGTCGCTGCCAGTGCTGCCTTTGTAAGTAGAAGGGTAAAGTTACGCACTGCCGCATCCAGTTGCTCGTCAGTTTTCAGTGACACATGCAGGGTAATGTGTGAACTTATATATTTTCTCAATTTAAGCCAATTCGTATACATACTGGTGTGTGGTGTATATGCATATACATACTACAGTGTAGCGCACCAGCCCACAAGAGTATACAAACGAAAAAGTACCGCTAGCAGCGAACACTTGAAACTGCATTAATAGCATACGCTGCTGGCCTGAATAGGAACGCAGCATAATAGTACGTAAACCGACGTTTGTTTGCTTTTGTCACTTTTCCCTTCGTATGCATTTCTGTCAGCGCGAGGCAGAATGAAATTTGAATCCTGGCTTTGACAATAAATGCGATCGGCCAATGCCCTTCTGGCAGCGGTAATAAAATATTGATCAGAATGTAGAAATGATTTTTGTATTATAGAATTGTAGATGTAAGCATATTTTTTAGGAATTGAATGTAATTGAAAGAAAATTGAAAAGAAATTGAAAGGGTCGCCAGGGTATAAAAGCCATGGCGATTCAGAAATAAAGCAGAGATACTTTTTGGCTTTAAAACTGAAAACATCTTTCATTCACTAATTGCGGCGACTTCGCCAAGTATAAACTACAGCGGAGGACCGCTTTAAACATCCAACCAATAGAGTAGGGCCAACTGACCAAAAACATATTATATTGAAAATATTATATGACGAACCTGCCTTTTCGAAAATTGGGATTTCTGGGATTTTCAAAAATTTACTTTGAAAAGGAACCATTAAAATCCTGAAAAATATTATCAACATGCATTATTATTTTACTTAACACGAACCAAGCAAGATGCAAATTCTCGAGTTTAATGACGAACAAAATTCCGCAATGGCAAAGGTGACCATGTCCATAGCAGAGGAGGTGGCTAACGAGCCAAAAGTGGCAAAAGCCAATAAACCGCTACGAATCGAAGAAATTATTGACCTACTCACTGACTCGGAAGACGATTCTTGCGAAATTCTGGGCTTTATAACGTTGGACACCGCATCACCACCGGTATGCATCTCGAAACCATTCTATATCTCTGATCCAGTATCATTGGGAAGCATTGAGACCACAGCGATACAAAGAGCAGACGAATATGCCATCGTACCTGTGAACGCCGAGGAAGCACCAACAATTGGCGCCGATCAATTCGATGATGATGATGATTGCCATGATCAATTCATTGATGTGTCAATGATGTTCGCTGAAGGCCGGCACACAATGGCAAAAGTGTCTGTTATCTTTTCTCAAATGTTCCATATTAAACTGTTTATCTTACCATCGTCATCCTGTAAAACTACTAACTATTTTTTTTTATTTTTATATAAAAAAAAAAAAATTGTAAACAAACCCGAATTGATTCAATTTACATTTTAAAAGTTACAATTTCAAAATAAATTTTACTCGCTAATTTAAGTAATGGGCTATTTAATTGTTAAAAAACATTTCAAATATCCACAAAATTATTGTCGCTAAATTTAAACTAAATTAATTTCTTGCAAACAGTAAGCAACAAAAAAAAAATTGTTTTGTATATATATTACCATATTGTTATAGGTATAAGAAAAATAACAAACTTCTTAAGAAAAAATAACCATTTATTTGGACAGATGAATGTCAATTAGCTTTTGAACTTTTGAAAAAAAAATTAATAAACCCACCAATTTTAAAATATCTTGACTTTGAAAAACCATTTGTGTTGACAACAGACGCATCTGATTATGCGTTAGGTGCTGTACTTTCTCAAGGAGAAATCGGAGAAGATTTACCAATTTCATATGCCAGCAAATCTTTGAATAAGCATGAATTAAATGAGCCAGTCATTGAAAAGGAACTTTTGGCGATACATTGGGGGATTAATTTCTATAGACCATATTTATTTGGACGCAAATTTATTGTGGTTACTGATCACCGACCATTAGTTTCTTTATTCTCGCACAAGAATCCATCTTCAAAGCTGACGAGAATACGAGTAGATCTGTCTGACTATGATTATGAAATTGTTTACAAACAGGGAAAGATCAATACAAACGCTGACGCATTGTCAAGGATAAAAATAGACTCAGATTTGTTAAGAACAATGATTCCGAAAACGGAAGATAAGTCCGCGAAGAAAACATTAGTAATGACAAGGGGCATGACTGCAAAGGACATTGCAGAAAAGAACGTTGATAAGGAGATATGAGTATCAGTCTTTCGTTGATACTCGTATCGTGTGGACGCGTTATTTTTTCGCTCCGTATTTCTCTCGCAAATTTAATGAGATATGGATGACTTTTGCGGAAAGTGTAATAAAAGCTTTTCGAAAACTGATGGACAAATTGTTCCATGTAGTGGTCTCTGTAAGAGATTTTTTCATCGTGGTTGCTGTGAAGGCAATGTAATCGAATATGACATTAAGCTGTTGAAACTGAATCGTAATTTCGGTTATTTCTGTATCGAGTGTGTGGGAATGGGACCTAAGTTTTCGAAGGCTCTGGATGCAATTTTGGAATCTCTCAGGGCATGTTTCGAGAAGCTGAACAATACGTTTGAGTCCAAAATCCAAATGTCTCATGGAAGCAAAATTATTTAAGCCCATGGAGATGGAAATAAAAAATGCCAGTGATCTCACTCAACTTTCTGCCGAGGTGTTACAATTGAGAAGCTCTCTTCATCTTCTTCCTGGTTCTATTATGAGCGATAACCGTTTGTCGTACTCTGCTGTGGCTAATGCTAATGTTGTTGGGCCTCTCTCGCCCTCAACTTTATTCGCGCCATCACCAAGAGCTGTTGATGGAAATACTTCCTGGTCTCAAATCGTAGCTGAAGCGTCGCCGACTCAACAACAAAATTCGGACACTGGTCGTTTTACTCGCTCTCGTTCGAAAAAACTTGCTTCCCCAATTGGGGTCAATGCACTTCGTTTGCCGAAGGTTGATGCTCCTGTCCGAAGTGAACTGCAACCTGTCACTAACGAAATGCCAAAAATGCCTGCTTTGCCTAATGTTGTTGTTGCGCCCCCACCCGAAGCACTTCAATCAACAAATTTGAATGCCGAAAATTCTTGGCTGCCTGCTGGAAACTCAAAGAGAAAGAACAGTAACAATAAGCAACGTACGTCTGTTATTGTTCTTGGTCAAAATGAGAGCCACGATCTGGAAGTTGTATCTACAAAGAAATGGGTTCATTTGTCGTCGTTTAGTCCTACGGTCTCTGCAAATGATATTATTGAGTACGTAGTCAAGCACTCATCCATCAATAATAATGATTTAGCCTGCTACATACTTACAAAGAAAGATGCTGACATTCATTTCTAACATCCGTCTCTTTGGCCGAAAGATGTTAAATTGCGTCCATTTAAAAATTTTCGAAAGGTAGAGTTGGAAAAACCAAAAACAACTTAGATAAGGATAAATGTATACCATCTGAATCGTCGCCGCAATCATCGTCATCGGGGCTCTCGCCTGCGCCTCTCTCCTCGCAAACATCTTATTCTATATATTTTCAAAATGCGGGTGGAATTCGCACGAAAACATCTCAATTCCATCTTGCAATGTCTCTTCATGAGTACGATATAGTGACATTGACTGAGTCGTGGCTTCACGAAGGCATTTCTTCAGCTGAACTGTTCGATTCTTTTTATTCCGTTTATCGTTTTGATCGTTGTTCGCTGCCTTCGGGACACAAGAGAGGAGGCGGTGTACTGGTTGCTGTGAGATGTAATCTCACAAGCAAACTTATTGAGTTACCAGTTCATGATGCCTGCGTTGAGCAGCTTTGTGTACAAATTAGTTTTTCTTGTCTATATTCAATATTTGTTTTTGTATCATACATTCCACCAAATAGTTCGCTGGATTTATACAATAAGCATATACAAAATATTATCTTTATAATGGATTCATTAGACGAAAATTGTCATTGCATTACTTTGGGTGATTTTAATTTAGGTAACGTTAATTGGGCGTTTGATGGAAAAAATTTGTTGCCATTCAATATTAAAACTGATGTTGAATCAATGGTGATAGATTATTTTTTGTCAAATGATTTTCAGCAAGTAAATTGCATAAAAAATGATTTAAATCGTATTTTAGATTTAATATTTGTAACAGATTGTTTAAAAGCGAATTGTGATGTAGACTTGGCGCCAATTTTTAATAATAGTATGCACCATAAGGCACTAAAAATTGAATTTGAATTTTATGATTTTGATAAATTTACTAATGTTTCTTCTGAGCAATTAGATTTTTCAAAAGGTAACTTTGTTAAAATTAATGAGGTTTTAAAAAACTCTAATTGGTCTGTTTTAAGTACTTTTCCAGACCCAAATGTTGCATATGATTGTATTTGCTCTATGTTTACATCCGCTATTGGCCAGTTTGTTCCAAATAAAAACCATTTTATTCTGAGAAATAAACCTCCATGGTTTAATAACCGTTTGGCGCACTTAAAAAACCTTAAAAATAAGGCATTCAAGAAATTCAAAAGAACAAATTCCAACTCAGATTACTTACAGTTTATACAAATGCGAAATGAATTCGATTTTCTTCATACATTTTTATTTAACAAATACATTTTAAGGATTGAGACCAATTTGAAAATAAATCCTTCGTCTTTTTGGCATTACTTGAATACAAAACGTAAAACAAATGGGTTTCCATCAAGCATGGAGTTAGATGACCTCAAGTCCAACAATACACTTGAATCTTGCAATCTGTTTGCCGACTTTTTCCAAACAGTTTATGAATTATACGATAACTCAACTCGTCATGACAATAGCCTGAATTTTGAACCCCCAAATGTGAATAATTTAAGTGATATTCTAGTTACTGGTGATGATATTGCCATAGCCATTTCTGACCTAAAATCTAGTTTTAAGTTTGAACGTGGCGGTTTTCCCCCAATGTTTTTTAAGCTTTGTGTAGAGACTATTGTTGAACCTATCGCGTCACTGTTTAATCTCTGTTTAAAAACTGGCGTTTTCCTAGACTCTTGGAAAAGGTGTACCGTTGTCCCTATTTTTAAATCTGGTGATCGAAGCAAAATAATTAATTACAGAGCTATAGTGAAACAAAGTACTTTTGCTAAACTTTTTGACCATATTATTAAAGTTAAATTATTCGATCATGTGAGAAATGCTTTATGTGAGTGTCAGCATGGTTTTTTACCTGGCAGATCGACCTGTTCGAATTTGGCTTTGATCTCGAGTAAAATTGTTGATGCCTTGGAGTGTCGAAATCAATTAGATGTAGTATATACAGACTTTTCTAAAACCTTCGATAAGGTGGATCACAACATATTACTTTGGAAGTTAAAAAGGTTTGGTTTGTCCGAAGAATTAATAAAATTTTTTAAAAGTTTCTTAACGCATTGGGGGAAAAAATATCGGAAACTCCTATAAATGCTTCTTCTGGTATTCCGCAAGGTACCCATTCTGGGCCTTTATTATTTTTAATTTTTATTAATGATTTGCCTCACTGTCTTAAATTCTCTAAGTGTTTGATGTTTGCTGATGACGTCAAGGTATACCTTAAAATATCGCAACTTTCTGACTGTCATAAACTTCAAAGTGATTTAATTAGTTTTCACAGTTGGTGCGTTTCAAATAACTTAACTTTAAATATAAATAAGTGTTGTGTAGTAACTTTTTCTAGAAATACTAATAAAATTAGTTTTACTTATTCAATAAACAATTTAAATCTGATTTGTAAACATGAGATGAAAGATTTGGGTGTAATATTCAACTCAAACTTTTGTTTTAATCGCCATTATGATTATATTGTTGCGAAATCTAACTCCATGATTGGATTTATTAAACGAAACACGCAAAATTTTAAGGATCCTATGACAATAAAAGCGCTTTATGTGTCACTTGTTCGTAGTATCATTGAATATTGTTCTATTATTTGGAATCCTTTTTATGTTATTCATGTAAATCGTATTGAAAGAATACAAAGAAACATCACAAAATATGCCATTAAAAAAATGCGTTGGCCCGATGGAATTCCATCTTACGATGCCCGTCGAAAGCTTCTTGGTCTTCAATCTTTAAAAGATAGAAGAGTATCGTCTTCAATTTTGTTTGTGTACCACACTTTGTCTGGAAAAATTACATCGATTGAATTGTCAGAAAATTTCGTTTTGTATGAACCTCTCAGAAATCTTAGAACTAATAGGCTATTAGAGACTAAATTTCATAAGACTAATTATGCTTTAAGTGAACCCATTAATAGGTGTATAAATATATGTAACAACTTTGCAAATGTGTTAGATTTTAATGTACCTGAAAATCGTTTTAGATTGAATTATTCGCTTTGTTTAATTAGTACTTATTCAAACCGTTATTAATTAAGATTGTATAATCCCAACATTGCATATTTGCGAAAATGCGCGCTTATGACAACAACACTTTTAGCCTTGGCTAAAGTCACAGAGCATTGCACTGTGGCGATCACATTTCACGCTACTGCAATGTGTCGCTAAATGCTTATGCTGCAGTCTGTATTGTTGGCATATGTGCACATTTTCTGGATATATTAAAATCAAAATTTATGTTAATATTAAAATGAAAATCAATAAAAGGGCCGATTAACGGCAAATCCAATTCAATTGGACAACAACCACTTCCACGTTGAATACATTATTTCAAGGGAAAGAATATCTAGGTTCAAGCACCTAGTTATTCAATTTGTGTTTGTTGGAACCAGTTCAAGTAAGGTATATCTCGGTTCAAGCACCGAGTTATACATTTTGGTGACCCCGACAAAGGACGCAGCAACCAAACACAACTCGGTTTATGTACCGCTGTTGCGACTGTTTGTCTGTAATTTAAAATACCACAAAATTTGGTGAGAAACACCAATTTGAATTTGGTGTAAAGCACCAGTTTGGTAACGCAAAAGGATACAGCAACGCAACTCGGTTTATGTACCGCTGTTGCGACTGTTCGTCTTTAAATCCAAATTCCAAAGTACCTTTGTGGCGCACACAAAGGACTCAAAGGCAAAAGCACACCTGTGTGAGCCTACTCATCTCCAGCGAGTAAACAAATCAGCTAAGCAAGGTTCTCCCGTGACAGCACGCAGCTAGATAACCCCAATAACACCCAGTCGAATCAAACCAATACATTATGAGTAATCTGGACGACCTAATAAATCAGCAGGATGAAAATGCCACCAACATACAGAGGATCATCAGCAACTATAAAAAGACGTCTAAAGATAGAAAAACTTTAGAGTACCTTAACAGGAAGGCAACAGAACTGCAAGATTTGTGGACAATATTTCAAAGAGCTGACAACCAAATTCGCAGAGATCCAGCCACACCCGCAGATCACCAGTATTTCGAAAAGGATATTCATGCGTCACTGGGCGAAACATATAACAAAGTCATGGAGGACATTCAAGAGTGCATTAAGGCATTTAATATAAAGCCTGCCGTTGCGCCCAGGGCTAAGGATGATGGCAGTGTAGAGCAAAAGGAAGGTGCTCATTCTGAAAAAACCGTACACTATGGAGTGGCGTCAGTGCTGCGCAAGCAACAAGCATTAATGGCATCCATGAAACGCCTGTTAGCCGGTATCGAAAGCGGAAAGGATCAATCACGGCAATATTTCGAGGGAAATATTGCAAGACTGCAGCGACTATGGAGCGAAGTTGAGAACACGAACTACAGATTATGGGAGGAGGCTTCATCACCAGAAGATGAAGGATATGATTTCAATGCATACCTTGACATGGAACAACAGGTCCACCACAAGATGATCGAGTTGCAGACTCTGGCAGAAGAAGTCCACTCCCGAGAAGGCCACTCTAAAGAAGCTCCACCGCCAGCTGCACCACCATCGTTCCGGTTGCCACAAATAACTATTCCGATGTTCAATGGTGACTATCTGCAGTGGAACCAGTTTTTCGACATCTTCAGCGAAATGGTGCACAAATCGCCAATAGCAGCAGTACAAAAGCTGTGGTATTTGAAGGCCAATTTGACCGGTGAAGCTGAGCGAGTGATAAGGCATCTAGCTCTAACCAAAGAGAACTACGAGACGGCTTGGAAGCTGCTGCAGGACAGATACCAAAACAGAAGATTGCTGGCATCAACGTTGATAGAAAGATTGACAGGACATCCAAAAATGTCAGCTGAGTCAACTTCTTCAACTGCTCTAAAAGGCTTACACGACGTCATTCGTGAAAGTCTGTTAGCATTGGAGAATCTTGAAATATCGACGGAATCTTGGGATCCACTACTGCTGCATTTGTTAATCAAAAAACTAGATCGGCAGAGCCACATTCTTTATGAACAGTCATTGAAGAATCCCAAAGAGCTACAATCAATGAAGAGCTTATTGGACTTCATTGAAAATCGTTTCCAATCCCTGGAGGTCCTCGGTGGTCGAGAACGGACAAACACTCCAAAGGCCACAACAAACACATATAGGGTAGCAACAGCGGTAGCAGCATCTGCAACCTGCAGTTATTGTACCGGTAAAAATCACCCCCTATACTTTTGCAAGGAGTTCCTGAAAGTGTCGGCGCAAGATCGACTAAACTGGGCTAAAATGCAAAAAATATGCTTCAATTGTCTCAAAAGCAGTCACACCTCAAAGGATTGTCCGTCCCGAGGCTGCACCAAGTGCAACAAAAAACATAACACATTGTTGCATTTGGGAGAAAAGGAACATGCCAACAAAGAAAGCCGACCATCATCAAGCAATGCAAACAAACCATTCGTCAAGGTAGCAGTGACGTCACACGATGCACCATCAACAAGCAATGCAAACAAACAGTTCATCAAGGTAGCAGCGACATCACCCGATGCCCCATCAAGAGCCAATGATGTTCCAGTGTCACTTCCAGCTGTTGGAGAAAGTGTAAGACTGTCAAAAACCACATTGCTTAGCACAGCCATCGTGTCCGTTACAAATAATTGGGGCCAACGAATCCATTGTCGAGCTATGTTGGACAGCGGTTCACAAACCAACTTCATCACAAAACGATTTGTGAACAAATTAGGACTACAAAGGGTTCCATGCCTCATTGGAGTCGAGGGCATCGGCCAGGTAAAAAGCCGTACCGCCGAAAGAGTTAATCTACAACTCCATTCAAATGTGACCGATTTCACGAGCCGACTTGAAGCTCACGTTTTGCCAGAAATTGTTTCAAGACAACCATCAAAAACTATCAACATCAATAATTGGAACATCCCTGATGGTATCCACTTAGCCGACCCGAAGTTCCACGAGTCCAAGGAAATCGATCTTCTTCTCGGAGCCGGGATCTTCTATTCATCGTTAGGCACTGGCCAACTAACAATTGGAGTTGGACAGCCGATATTACAGAATACACGGTTCGGCTGGATAGCTGGGGGTGAATACAACAATCAAGACATTCCCAATGCAGCTATCACCTGCGGAATTTCCACTGAGGATGATTCCCTTAATTCAACACTCGAAAAATTTTGGCTACTTGAAGCATGTGACACACGCAAAAACAACTTCACATCTGCCGAACGTCGTTGTGAAGAACATTTTCTGCAAAATGTTCATCGAGACAGCACCGGGCGATTCATAGTAAAATTGCCATTTCAACTCAGTCCGGATCAACTTGGAGAGTCAAGGGATATAGCTCTGCAGCGCTTTATGGCCATCGAAAGGAAAATGACCAAAAATCCTGAATTTAAATCCCTATACACAGCCTTCATGCGTGAGTACGTGCAGCTTGGTCACATGGAAGAGATCGATGCCACAAATGTGAAGGGGCCAAATTATTTTCTGCCACATCATGCAGTGTTCAAGCCAGACAGCTCCACAACAAAACTAAGAGTTGTTTTCGATGCTTCCGCTAAAACTTCAACCAACGTATCGTTGAACAATCTTCTGGCCACAGGACCCACCATCCAAGAAGATGTCGTTACCATTTTAATTCGTTTTCGTCTCCCTCGATTTGTCTTTACAGCAGATATTGAAAAAATGTACCGACAAGTAAAGTTAGATAAAGACGATCAAAGGTTCCAGCTCATTTGGTGGCGAGAAGACCCATCACATCCCATGAAGTGCTACAAGCTTACAACAATAACATATGGCACAACATCTGCACCCTACTTGGCTATACGCACACTTCAAGCGTTGGCTGAGGGTCAAGCCGACAAATATAAATTCGCGGCGGATATTGTGAAATCAAATTTTTATGTCGACGACGTGCTGAGTGGATCTGATCATCTACCCACTGCACGTGAAATGCAGCAACAACTACGCTTCATGTTACAGTCTGCAGGTTTCAAGTTGAGAAAGCGGTGCGCGAACCACCCAAAGTTACTTGAAGACATCCCACTAGCTGATCGCGAAGTCAAAGTGGAAATCGGGGAGACGCACAACGACACCATCAAGACAATGGGATTGACATGGAATCCCTCGAACGACGATTTTAAAATCAAAATTGGAGAAATAAGTACTGGGAAGATCACCAAACGTACAGCGTTAGCCGATATATCCAGAATTTTTGATCCCCTTGGTTTCATCGCTCCAGTCACGACTACTGCGAAAATATTTCTGCAAGAACTATGGAAACTAAAAATCGATTGGGATACGGAACTCCCATCTCCATTGCACAACACCTGGTTGGCCTTCAAGAAAGACTTACTACTGTTACAAAATATCAGCGTACCTCGACATGTCTTTGGCCACACCAAGCCCATTAATCCACAAGTCCATATTTTTGCCGATGCATCAGAGCACGCTTACGGAGCCGTGGCTTACATGAGGACGACGCAAGCTCACGATATCGTGATAATTCGGTTTCTTTGTGCAAAATCACGTGTTGCCCCCACAAAGCAAATAACGTTGCCAAGATTAGAGTTATGCGCTGCAAAACTCGCAGTAGACCTGATGCTGAAGCTCAACGATAGTGCGATATACAAAGGAGTGACCACATATTTTTGGACCGATTCCACGGCAGTGTTGGGATGGATCCACGCGAAGTCATCGAATTATCACACCTTCATTGCCAATCGGATATCCGCAATTCAGCAGGTGACTACTCCACAACAATGGCGCCATGTACCATCTCAAGACAATCCAGCCGACCTCATATCAAGAGGTTTACAACCAGCCAAGCTAGTGGACAATATGTTTTGGCTATTCGGTCCGAGATACCTATACAAAGCTGTGACAAGTTGGCCACTCCAACCTCCTCGTGACCAATGCCTTTTGGAAGTTAGGCAACAGAAAACGTCAACTACAGTATTGCAACCTACATGCCTACACAAAACTGCGACAAATGGGCCACTCCAACCTCCTAGTGACCAATGTATCTTAGAAGTGATGCAGCAGACAACTGCAGCTGCATCATCTACATCTGTATCTGTTGAAAACCGCCAATCCAAAGACATATTTGAAAAAATAAACCACAAAAATTCATTTCGACGGCTCCAAAGAATAATAACATATGTGATTCGCGGCGTGAAACACTTCAAACGCGATGCTTCTCACGTTGAAACTGCACCAACCGCAGCAGAAGTAGAGGAGTCATTGATACACATTGTCAAATATTTACAACAGGATGCCTTTGCTGATGACATTAAACATTTGAAGCGTCATTCAAGTGTGAACAATGGAAGCCCCATCAGCAATCTATCGCCATTCATAGATGCCCAAGGCATTTTAAGGGTTGGGGGTCGCTTAGAAGCTTCCAGCCTTAGTTTTGATGCAAAACACCAAATGTTGTTGCCGTACGCCCATCCATGGACAAAACTGCTAATGACTGATTTGCATAGGGAGCACCTGCATGCTGGTCCTCAAACACTCACAGCGATCGTGAGACAAAGATTTTGGCCGATCAAAATAAAAACCTTGGCTCGCTCCGTCACTCAAAATTGCGTTCAATGCTTCCGAGCGCGACCAAAGTTGCTAAACCAAGTGATGGGTAATTTACCAGAAACAAGGGTACAACCAGCCAGACCGTTTGTCATCTCGGGAGTGGACTTCTTTGGCCCTGTGTGGACACATTTCAAAATCCGAGGAAAACAACCGATGAAAGCATATGTAGCCGTATTTTGCTGTTTTGCCACCAAGGCCGTGCACATGGAGCTAGTAAGTGATCTGACAACTGAAGCCTTCATAGGAGCTCTTAAACGTTTCATTGCTCGCCGTGGACATTGCAAGACCCTATACTGCGACAATGCCACCAATTTTGTGGGAGCGAAGAACCAGTTGAAGGAAATTCACCACATAATTCACGATGACCATGCAACAGAGAAAATTGTCAACGAATGCAGCAAAAGGGACATCGAATTCGCGTTTATTCCACCACGAGCACCACACTTTGGTGGGTTATGGGAAGCGGCAGTAAAGTCAGCAAAGGGATTGCTACAAAAATCTTTGGCATCAGCTAATCTTACTTACGAAGAAATGGGGACAGTTCTTGCCGAAGCAGAAGGCATTTTAAACTCCAGACCTCTCACGCCCATGTCGTCTGACCCAAATGACCTCCAAGTGCTCACACCTGGTCACTTCCTCATCGGTGAGCCATTAACATCTTCAATAGATAGTCATGCGCAACAACCGAACAATAAACTCCCCACGAGGTGGAAGCTTGTGATGCAGCTCAGAACGGAATTTTGGAGGAGATGGTCCATGGAATATTTGAATACCTTACAGCACCGCTACAAATGGAAGGAAGAATCACAAAATGTCAAGCCAGGAACAATGGTTCTAATAAAGGAAGACAATCTGCCTCCATTAAAGTGGCCATTGGGACGAGTAATTAATGTAATTCGAGGTGCGGATGGTCATGTCAGAGTTGCCGACGTTCGTACAGCAAAAAACGTCTCGCGAAGGGCAATTCATAGACTGGCACCATTACCAGTCAATGAACATGAGGAAGACAACAATGCAAAAACATCAGCACAACCTCGGACTACTCCCATCAGACTCAACGACAATCGCCCACATCAGTCAGAAGAAACAGTACGCAAAAGGCGGAAAACCTCATCGTTCAACTTAACTACCGGACTCCTAGTGCTCATGCTGGCATTGCCAATTATAATGGCAAAAAATATTGAAAACCTCGAATTCAAAACTGAACCTGGTATACATTTCGAAGGCATCGGTTCAGCATTAATATCTCGCTCAGAATGGAAGTTGATTATCTACTACGAATTGGGCCCATATTGGAATGAACTATCAGCATTTTCCAATGGCACAGCGGCTCTACGACATTTGTGCCTAGAAATAAATCAAAAAAGTACTTGCACGAATGTGGTAACCCACCTTGAACATGTGAGAGATCAACTGAAGCTGGACAATAGTTTTCTAACAGCGAAGCGGGAAAAAAGAGGAGCAATAGACTTGGTGGGAAACATAGCCAATTCGTTATTTGGAATCCTTGACTCAAAATACGCTGACCAACTATCAGATACGATCGACATGGTCAAGGAGAACGAAAGCTACCTTCAACAGTTACTGAAAAATCAAACGTCAGCAATTGATTCGACCATCAACATTATCAAAGGCGATCAATTGTCAATTCAAACCAAATTCAATCACCTTGACAACCAGATTACAGAAATCATAAACAGAATCCATGGCGAAACTTCTCAACACGCAATATTTGAAAGGTTTATCTCGCTATCACTCCAGCTCACGATAATGTCTTCAAATTTGCAACGAATACAAGCCTCAATATTGGACGTTCTCGCTGACACTCATCATGGCAAGATCAGTCCAAGTGTGCTATCACCACAGCAATTGCAAGAAGAGTTGGTAAGAATACGCAATCACCTACCACCACTTCTCCGACTACCAGCTGACTCTTTACATTTGTATCAGATCATGACGATCCAAGGAGGAGTAACTGAAAACCATATAGTATTTCGAGTAACAATACCGCTATGCAACGAAGAGCGTTTCGAGTTGTACAAGATGTTCCCGATACCTACAGTAGTGAACAATAGTATGGTTTCGGTCAAACCCTGTAACGAGATCATCGCAGTCAATACACACAGGGACCAATATTTTCCAATGACTGCCCAACTTCTTCAATCTTGTACGCTGATGAGTATGGATACGTACTTGTGTTACAAAATACAATCAAGATACAACAAAGGTGCCGAGATCTGTTCATGCGAGATACATCTATTCAATAATGAGCCACGCGATAATTGTGATCTGCAAAAAATAATAAGGAATGAAACATGGACTCAAATGGAAAATAAAAATCATTGGATGTATACGTTAAGGAATCCCACCAGGTTAAATGCAGTCTGTGAACGGGATGTACATCAACTTATCCTCAAGGGCTCTGGTATACTCAAGTTGCAACCACAATGCGTTATTAAACATAATAACATCCTAATCCAAGGACACCAGTCTCACACTAGCAGTGCTCATTTTTCGTATACAAGCATCGGCAATTTAAGCGACGTCACAAAGCCAACCCAATTGCAGCCAATCTTGGACGAAACAGATAGTTATCATTATGCCAATCAACTAAAAAATCTGAGCTACTTACAAACCACACTTGCACATCAAACCAATCTTCCAATGCAAATCCAAAATTTCAAAACTCACCATTTCTCTGTGGGTTATACGGCACTCATCTTAGCTGCAGTGGGCATCGTTTATACCATATGGAGGGCAAGGAGTTTGGCTATACTCCACCGCATCGATATCGGCAGCCCACCACAACCCAGGCCAAGAACAAATGTCCACCAACCAAATCTTGCTGATGACATTCAATTTCAACATCAAGTTCATGAGCACCCACACGAGACTTCAGATGAGATCAGCGTTTGTTGAACAACTGTTCAACGCCGGGGAGAATGTATAATCCCAACATTGCATATTTGCGAAAATGCGCGCTTATGACAACAACACTTTTAGCCTTGGCTAAAGTCACAGAGCATTGCACTGTGGCGATCACATTTCACGCTACTGCAATGTGTCGCTAAATGCTTATGCTGCAGTCTGTATTGTTGGCATATGTGCACATTTTCTGGATATATTAAAATCAAAATTTATGTTAATATTAAAATGAAAATCAATAAAAGGGCCGATTAACGGCAAATCCAATTCAATTGGACAACAACCACTTCCACGTTGAATACATTATTTCAAGGGAAAGAATATCTAGGTTCAAGCACCTAGTTATTCAATTTGTGTTTGTTGGAACCAGTTCAAGTAAGGTATATCTCGGTTCAAGCACCGAGTTATACAAAGATGAATGTTCATAGTCTGTAAGATTTATATTATCAGTAGACTGAATAAATAAATAAATAAATAAATAAATACTATAGGAAATTTATAAAGAATATGGAGTATATAGCATTGCCAATAAACAGGTTGCTGAGGAAGGGAAATAATTTTGAATGGACGGCCGACTGTCAAAAGGCATTTGACTGTCTGAAGGGCGCCATCACGTCTCCGCCTGTTTTAATTTATCCAAATTTTTCGAGCCCATTTATGCTCACTACTGACGCCAGTAATGAGGCAATTGGGGCAATCTTATCCCAAGGGGAAGTAGGGGAAGACAGACCTTTAGCGCCCTGCCTTTGCTAGCAGGGCGCTAAATGATGCAGAAAAGAACTATTCGACGATCGAAAAGGAGTTTTTAGCAATAGTCGGGGCTACTAGAAATTTTAGGGCTTATCTATTGGGCCGACACTTCACCATATATACTGACCACCAACCACTACGTGGGATAGCTAACTTGAAGGATCAAACATCAAGGTTAGCTCGGTTTAGACACAAATTATCTGAATACGACTTCGATATAATCTACAAGCCCGGGAAGCGTAATTTAAATGCGGATGCATTGAGTAGGATACCAGGGGACAATTCCGGGGTTGGGGTGGTACAAACACGTTCGAAAACCAAAACTGAGCTAGCAGTACCCGATTTGTCGCAATCCGTGGATAGCGATGATGTCCCCCACGGACAACCCGACAAAGTTACGATACTAACAGAACCAAGGGACGACTCGCCATTAGGAGGTCATCAAGGCTCGAAAAAAACCTTGAGCAGGATTATGCAACAATATAAATGGAAGGGAATGAGGAAACAAATTGAGAAATATGTTAAAAATTGTTCAAAGTGTCAGGTGAACAAAAGTTCAAAGCTAACTAAAATGCCGATGATTCTTACAGACACCCCTTATCGGCCATTTGAAAAGGTATATATGGATATCGTAGGAATTTTGCCCGAGACCGTATCGGGAAATAAGTACATACTTACCTTCCAAGACGATTTCTCGAAATATTTTGTTTGTGCTGCAGATGGAGAGGCAAGCACAGTTGCGAAAGTTTTCTTTGACGAAATTATAACGAGATATCCGGTCCCCAAAATTTTTGTGACAGATAATGGCAGTAATTTTACATCAAAATTATTCTCCGATACATGCTTGGTATTAAGAAATTACACATAACACCATACCATCCACAGGCAAATGGTTCGTTAGAAAGAAGCCATCGACCGATAGCGGAATATTTAAGGAGTTTCGCAAAGGAGGACGGGTCTAATTGGGACCAGTGGCTTACAGCAGCAATGCATGTCCACAATAACACCCGGCATACCTCTACGAAACAAACATTATTCCGAACACTCTACGGATTCGATGTTGAAATGCCCACTAGCTTGGGCCGAAAATGTCAGCCGGTTTACAACGCAGATGATTATCCTAAGGTACTGAAATATCAGATACAGAGGACTCATGAAATAGCTAGGGAAAACCAAGAGAATGCTAAGCGGGTGTCAAAGAAAACTTACGATAATACAACACATTCTATCGTGTTTAATGTGGGGGAACAGGTTGTGATGAAGAATCGGCTAAGAAAAAATAAGTTTTCACCAATTTGGTCAAGGCCATACGAGGTAATTGAAGTACTTAGTCCGGTGACAACAGTGTTTTTGATGAAGGGAAAGAAAAAAAAAATTCACAACAATTTGTTGAAACTTTTCCACTGTCGGAAGGGGACATACTCTTAAGGCGAAGACATGACTGAACTATTGGTACCGACGAACTCAAAATTACGGACAATGAAACTAAAAATATTTTTTACGGACAATGAAAAAAAAAAAAACAAAAGAAATAATTAAATAAATAAATAAAAAGAGAATACAATTTTATATAAATTTACAGAAAATAGTATGGTTTTAATCTTGTATTTACAAGATTCTAAATAAGCTTATGACAAAATAATTAGTACTTATTCAAACCGTTATTAATTAAGATGAATGTCATAGTCTGTAAGATTTATATTATCAGTAGACTGAATAAATAAATAAATGCGAGTCTCAATCGAAGTCTGATCAACTTCATTGTTGGGACTACACGTCCATTTCTGACGTTAAAAATGTGAAAAAGTTGAATATTATTATACAGAGCGATTTGAATATTAGGGGCCCCCAAAGAATTGAAATATTAAATAATTTAATACTGGTACGATGTAGTGATAATCTGAACAAATTCGATTTGTCTTTAGAGAAGCTATCATCGAGGATGAATACAGTAAATATTAAAGAGCTAGCGCTAGACGAAAATGACATGATATTTCGGTATATGTCAAAGGAAAAGTTTAAGAATTTATATAATGTGTTGCAACACGATAGATTAAAGAATAAACGCTCAGGAGTCAAGATATTAATATATAAAAGTCCCCAAAGAATAGAAGATGAAGTAACAAAAAATAAATTGATAGAAGAATATCACAATTCGCCTTGCGGAGGGCATTTCGGAATCAGAAAAACCATTTTAAAACTAAAACAAAGATTTGTTTGGAAGAATATGAGCAGAATGGTAAAAAATTTTGTGTCAAGTTGCACAAAGTGTGCGTTAAATAATGAAATAAGACATATAAAGGAACAGTTGATAGTCACAAAGACGCCAAACACAAGTTTTGAAATCGTTCAAATTGATACCGTGGGACCATTGAGAATTTCTAATGGTTATCGCTATATTTTGACAGCCCAATGTGAATTAACAAAATTCGTTCTGGCATTTCCCATGGAAACCAAAGATGCAGACACTGTAGCACACACTCTCGTAAATCAATTTATTCTCAAGTACGGTTGTTTTAAAGTGCTAAAGTCCGACAAAGGAACCGAATTTGTAAATGAGCTCATGGGTAACATTTGTAAACATTTGAAAATGCAACAAGTATTTTCGGCACCATATCATCATTAAACTATCGGTGGTGTAGAAAGAAACCACAGGGTACTTAACAAATATATGCTTGCATTTGCCGATGACCAAGAATGGGACAAGTGGGTTTCATTTTACACTTTTGCGTATAACACTACTCCAAATGTTGATACGGAGTACACGCCGTTTGAATTAGTTTTTGGTAAATTACCGTATTTGCCGAGTGATGACATTATGAAAAGTGAGCCTGTTTATAACATGGAAAATTACGCGAATGAAGCTAGTTTCAGGCTGAAGGCATCTATAGAAAAGGCAAAAGAAATCAGTAAATTGCCTTGTAGAGATTAAGGGACATATTAAGAAACTTCATAAAAATAACTTGAAAAAATATATCGTAGAAACATAGACTTATATATCCATGTATTAATTATTAAATTTTTTTAATTTTAAAGACTATATTCAATTTTTAAAATTATATATAATTTTTAAACCAAATATTATATATCATTGTTTTTAAAATACTTTTAATTATTCCTAGATGTTCATATTAACTGAATTTGTAATATTTTTAAGGAATTCATTTATTTTTAAAATCAATTTTGTTAATTTTAATTAAATTAGTGTAAACATTTACATTATATATTTTTAAATTTCTTTTCATATTAATTAATTCAATCATACTAATATTTTATTTGATAATTTTTCTTATTTTTTTTGAAAATTATTTCTACACAACTAAAATTTCATTTTTCGTTTTTCCAAATAATTTTCATCTAAAGGGTAAGAGTGTGGTGTATATGCATATACATACTACAGTGTAGCGCACCAGCCCACAAGAGTATACAAACGAAAAAGTACCGCTAGCAGCGAACACTTGAAACTGCATTAATAGAATACGCTGCTGGCCTGAATAGGAGCGCAGCATAATAGTACGTAAACCAACGTTTGTTTGCATTTGTCACTTTTCCCTTCGTTTGCATTTCTGTCAGCGCGAGGCAGAATGAAATTTGAATTCTGGCTTTGGCAATAAATGCGATCGGCCAATGCCCTTCTGGCAGCGGTAATAAAATATTGATCAGAATGTAGAAATGATTTTTGTATTATAGAATTGTAGATGTAAGCATATTTTTTAGGAATTGAATGTAATTTAAAGAAAATTGAAAAGAAATTGAAAGGGTCGCCAGGGTATAAAAGCCATGGCGATTCAGAAATAAAGCAGAGATAATTTTTGGCTTTAAAACTGAAAACATCTTTCATTCACTAATTGCGGCGACTTCGCCAAGTATAAACTACAGCGGAGGACCGCTTTAAACATCCAACCAATAGAGTAGGGCCAACTGACCAAAAACATATTATATTGAAAATATTATAGGTGAGTTTGTCGGGTGGGTTGACTTCTGAATTTGGCACATATTTTACTGTAATTACAGTGGGTGTGTGGTCAGACGAGAGTTCCACTGAAGACTCAATGGTTAGTTGAGTTCGTTTAAGGGTCTTGATTACTTCAAAATCAATAACGTCTGGAATTTTGTGTCTGGCTGATGGCCAGTATGTTGGCGTGCCTGACGAAACCACATCAAGGCCGAGTCTGCTGGTAGTATTTCAAAGTAATCTTCCTTTGGGCGAAATCAGACGATAGCCTCAATAAGTGTGTTTGGTTTAAAATCTCCAGCTACGAGAAATTTTGGGCCCAGGGTTGCAAAAAATGTCTGAAACTGCTTTTCAGTTATTTTGGAGCTGGGTGGACAGTAAATTGCCGATATTGTTAGTCCTTTTATGTATTCATCAAGGCATATGCTGGTGGCTTGCAAATACTCGGTGTCCTTAATTAGAATCGCTGATCCGCCTCTGTCCTTAATTAGAATCGCTGATCCGCCTCGAGCTTTACCACCTGGGTGTTTAGTGTCGTACAACTTGTATCCGGGTATATTAAAAATGTGTTTTTGGGTCAAATGGGTCTCTGAAATTAGCATTACATCTATACAGTATGAATTGAGGAATTGTATAAGTTCCAATTTATGTTGGCATAAGCCATTCGCGTTCCAGAAGGATATTTTTATCGCGTTCATGGTTTATTATTTATAAGGGTCTGGATTACCATGTTTTGAATGCGTAACATCTCTTGCATCTCTTGCCGTTCATAAACTGCGACATGTTTTGCATAAACATCTGGAGTGTTTGTTCAAGGCCAATGTTCCAGTTTTGTTGAGGAAAATTTCTTCGCGCTCAGTACCGCATGTTACAATGACTGTTGTTTGGACCGCAGTCACGAAGATCCAAGCATTATGAGTCCACAGCTCTTTCCAGATGGTACCTTTTGATGTGATTATTCTTCTATTACATTTTTTGAATGACATCTTCTTATATAGTTGCTGGATAATACAGTTTTCGCTCGTCTCAATGTCTAGGAATATAGATGGTTGGAGAATAAAGGTGCTTTCGTTCCATTTTAATGCCGTCATTATGTTGTCCACTGATGATTCAAAATATCTTTCCAGGTTGTAATTTACTCCAAAAAGAGATGTTGTCATCTGAACTTCTTGAAACGTGTAGTTTCCGATTTTTTCCGGTATTGTGTTCAGCTTGATCAGTTCATAGATATCCTTGTCGGTGATCAGAAAGTAACCAGAAATTATTATTTCGTTTGACGTAATTGAAACTTCCAATTTGTCGGTTGGTTCAGGCAGCACTTCCAGTCCAGCATCTAAATTTGCCGTGAAATTCGTAGTCAACTCGTGTACCATCTGATGTAACAAGAACTCGTACAGGTGACTCCGTTTCGGGTAGGCGTTCAGTAGCTTATTGTATTTCAACTCGATTTCCTTCATATAGCTGCAACTAAGTACGCGTTGAGGATATGGAAATTTAGTTTGTTGGTATCACTGAATCGGTAATTTTCCATGTTGTTGATTGCCTGAATTCCTTCGTTCAGTTTTTTTGCAAATTTGTTAATTTTATCTGTAATCCGCTTATCAGTTTCCTTCACAGATACAATCGTCGACAGCATAATCTTGGAGTTGGTTTTTGCATTTTTAATAAGTTCTTTTTGATTTCGATCCAATGAGTCGATATCATGGTATACTTCATCATTTACTCCAAATATCGATGTCAACAAAGTCCCAAGGAGTCCTCTCTTTTGCCGCCTTGGAATTATGGTTAAACGATTGAATATCGAGAATATGTTACTCCATTCCTCATTCAAATGGTGCACCAGTTCATCACATTGCTGTCTTGCTACTTCAATCTTGGTACGATTCAGGTTGAACTGATCTTGCTCAATATCAGTAGTTGGAAATACAGTCTTTGTACGTAGTATTCCCCTTTGAACCTTGGCGACTCCTACGTTTTCAATAAATATTCCAGATTCAGGATGTGTGATTGTATATGTGCTACTTCCCGATTTGAACGTGGACATGAGTAACATCATCGTTAGAACTGTTGACATACTGTTTGTGTTATTTTTCAGAATCCTTCGGGGCTTGATTGTTGTGGCTGGATCGGTTGGTGGAGTATGACTTGTTGATGGAAGTTCCTCTTCCGGGTTGCCATTGTTATTATCGTCCGTCGGTAACAAACATATTTTTTGTATTGACCGTTTGACTAGTCCTTTTAATGTTTTGACAGTAGTGACTCGAGTGAGGCCGTCAGTTCCCTTGTGAACCTCCACTACTCTGCCTAAAGGCCACTTTGAAGGAGATAAAGCTTCATCTTTCAGAAGAATTAGTTGGCCTAATTCCACATTAACCATTTGTTTTGTCCATTTATATCTTTGTTGGCGGATGTGCTTGATGTAATCTTGATACCACCGATTGCAAATGTCTTGCTTAATTTTTGCACTAACTTCCATCTTTTGAGACTGCTGTCTGCAAGGTTCAGTAAGGTGTCATGTGACGGTGCGATCAATGGCGAGCCTACCAAAAAATGCCCGCGAGTGAGAGCGTTGAGATCTTCTATGTCATCTGATAAAGCACACAATGGACGTGAGTTGAGACATCCTTCCATTTTTACAAGGATAGTGTAGAGTAAAGTGTTGTGTATTTGAAGATTTTAAGCTTCTTCAAGCATACAAGGGATTGGCGCTAGGCACCACAATTAGATGAGAAAGTAGAAGAACAGAGTTCCAATTCAGTCTGGTTTTATTAGTGGCCAACGCGGCTCTTTTATATCTTTACTTATAACTGTTATACATTAGTTCTTAATCTATCCTACTTACTTACACTACAATAATATAATTATAATTATGTTCTGCATTTCATTTGCACCCGTTGCCCTGAGTACGCTAATTTGGTCTTGACGAATGGTGTCGAAGGACGGTCACCGAAATTGAGTGCAATTCAATATACACTCAATTGTTGTTGACAACGTCCAGAACCATTTGTGTATATTGGGTCAGCGTACTCAAAAGTGCAGCGTTAGCATGTCGATACATTGTCGGTGCATTTGTACTAATGAAATGCAGGGGTAGGTAATGTAGACTTGTATGTATACACTACACCCTTACCCTTAAGATGAAAATTATTTGAAGAATAATGATTTTTAAAAGAATATTCAGAGAAGATTGTAGTTATAAAATTGTTAGGTGATATGATTAAAAATAATATTTTTATAGAATATTGATTTATATTATGAAATTCTTAAATAAGCAAATATATGAATATAATTAATAATTTATAGTAAAATACAATTAAAATTTATTTTTGTGTTTTTTAAATTTGTTTTTAAGTGTAAAATTATAAGTAAAATTTTTTTTATGAAATAAACTAGTTTGATTTATAATAACATAAATGTAAAAAGTTTTTAAATTTAATAGTTATTTTCTTATTGCTGTATTGCTGCCTTGTAAGGTATCAGCTGATTGTTATGAATAATTTTTGGTTTCCCATTATATTCTATTTTTGTATTAACTCCTAATTTATCTAGTACTATAAATGGTCCCTTATATGGTTTTTCATATTTCTTTATATTTCTACTTTTAATAACACTAGGTCTCCTATTTCTATATTAAGTTTTTGTATATTATTTAAATTTTTGTCAGTTCGTTTCTCCTTAGCCTTAATTAACATTTCTTTGGCTTTATTTAGTGAAAAATTTAGTTTCGTACGCATCTCGCTTCGATAGCTGTCGAGATCATAAGTTTTGGTTTCAGTTTCAAAAATTTGGTTGGGTAAACATGGTAATTTTCCGTATACAAGTTCAAAGGGTGTGTATCCAGTGTCAACGTGTGGAGTCGTGTTGTAAGCAAAAGTAAAATACGGTATCCACTTGTCCCATTCATGGTCATTTGTTGATGTTTATAGAAATTCATTAAGAACTCTGTGGTTCCTTTCAAGTGACCCTATCGTTTGATGATGGTATGGAGTAGAAAATGTTTGTTTTATTTTTAATAGTTCACATATGCTGTGCATTAACTCATTTTTGAATTCAGTACCATTATCAGATTTTAGTACTTGAAAATGGCCATACTTTAAAATTATTTGTTCTACGAGTGTTCTTGCGACAGTGTCGGCGTCTTTTGTTGACATAGGGTATGATATTACAAATTTTGTGAGATCACATTGCATTGTTAGTATGTACCGAAATCCATTGGATATACGTAACGGTCCTACGGTGTCGATTGACAATGTTTGGAAACTATTACTAGGCGTGTCTGTTATCGTTAGTGGCTCAATAGTGTGGCGTGTTTGTTTACTTTTCGCGCATATGGCACATTGCGATACAAATTTCTTTACCATTTTGTACATGTTTTTCCACACGTACCTTTGTTTTAGTTTTATCACTGTCCTTCTAACTCCTAAGTGTCCTGTTATGTGGTATTCGTCAATGAGTTTAAATTTCGTAATGTCATCTTGTATTCTTTTTGGTGGGTCATAAATTAAAATTTTTAGTTGAGGACTTTTTCTATTTTGAGGGCTTTGTTGTATGTTTATAAATATGTTTTTAAATTCTTCTTTTGAGATTCTTTGGAATATTTTATCATTGTTGGCTAGCGCTAGCTCTACTATATTCTCATTTTTCATTTTGGATATCAGTTTCTTCATAATCGAATCTAGATTCGTTGAATTATCACTGTATCTTGTATGCGTATTTAAATTATTTTGTTGGGTTAGCTTCTTCGAATACGAAACTGGTTTCGTTGAATTATCGCTAAATCCCACGTGCACAATATTATTTTCAATATATATTTTATTTTCTTTGGCCATATAAAATTTTAAATTCTTCATATTCCTGACGTCACTAACGGATGTGCAATCCCATATCGGAAGTTGATCAGACTTCTGGGTTTTGTCACTATCCACAATGATTTCTTCATCATTGTTTCCCTCTTTATTTTTAATGGCTTCTTTATTTGCCATGCCTCTTGTAATTATAAGTGTTTTCTTCACATTTTTATCATCTTCTTGCGGTATCATATTTTTTAAAATTTCTGAATTAATTTGTATTCTGGATAATGCATCGGCATTAGTGTTCATACTACCCATTTTGTAAATTATGTCATGGTCGTAATCACTCAAATCTAGACGAATTCTAGTCATTTTTGATGAAGGATTTTTGTGCGAAAATAATGAGACTAGTGGTCTGTGGTCAGTTACCACTGTAAATTTTCTACCGTATAGGTATGGTTTGAAAAAATGTATCCCCCAGTGAATAGCTAACAGTTCCTTTTCTATTACTGGTTTATTAAAATCATGCTTTTGCAGCGATTTACTTGCCTATGATATAGGTAAGTCATTGCCTATGTCGCCTTGTGACAGTACTGCGCCTAAAGCATAATTTGAAGCATCAGTCGTTAAAATGAAAGGTTTGCTAAGATCTGGATATTGTAGCAAAGGCGGAGTAATTAATTTTTCTTTCAGTGTTTCAAAAGCATGTTGACATTCTTCTGTCCAAACAAATTTACAAGATTTCTTCAAAAGTGCATTTAAATTTTTCGCAATATCTGCAAAATTTGGAATAAATTTTCTATAGTAATTACAAAATGCAACAAATCTTCTAACTTCGTCCGCATTTTTCGGGATGGGGTAATTTTTTAACATTTGGCAGCATTTAATTTTAAATTATACCGTTGCAGCCTGTCTAATACTTTAATCAAATTTTCATTATGGTGATTTATGCTACAACCATGGATGATTATGTCATCCACGTAAAGAAATGCATTTGAATCTAAACCGGCAAGTGCAAGTGTCAGCATACGTTGGAAACTATTTGATGAGATTTTAAGTCCGAAAGGTAATCGTTTGAAGTGAAAATGTCCGTTCGGTGTAGAGCTGTCAAATTTCGTGACTTTTTGTCAAGTTTAATTTGATGAAATGAACTGGTCATATCGAGTGTTGAGAACCATTTTGCTCTTCCTAACTTGTCCAGAACGTCTTCTAGTCGAGTTAACGGAAATTTTTCATTAACGATTTTATCATTCAGTTTTCTGAAATCCACTACAAGTCTCCATTTTCTTTTGTCATCAATGTTCTTTTTAGGTACTAAAAGTAATGGGGAATTGTAAGGACTAACTGATGGTTCAATGATATCGTCCTCAAGCATTTTCTTGACTTGTTCATTCATTACGTCAGTGTGTGTGTGTGGTAGTCTATAGTTTTTAATGTAAACTGGTGTGTTGTCTGTTGTCGTTATGTTTTGAGTGGAAAAATTATTTGTTGTCAAGGGTTCGTTATCCAAGTGGAATACGTCCTGGTATTTTTGGAAAATATTTGTCAAATCGTTTTTAATTTTTCTGTCATTACACTGTATGTTTAATGTTTCTAAAATCTTATTCAATCGTTTTTGCGAATATTTTGGTTTTGTGTTGTCGTAGGTCAAAATGTCGTAATTGTTCAGAGAATCAGTTTCCAACTGAATACCATTTAAAATTATTTCCTTATCCGTTGAGTTTAAAATTTTTATATGTGTCATGCCGTTTTTTGGTGCTATTGAATTACTCAAAAAAATGCCTTCTTGTATTTCTTTATTTAGAATAACTGTATCTTCTGTTAGTTTGATACGAATTGGTTGTATGATTTCAGTTCTTGGTGGAACTTTTATTGTCATTGTATTAAAGGATTTTGAATGCATAGGTAAAATGATTAGTGATTCGTTTATCAATACTGAAATTGTAAAAGTTTCTTAATCTATTTTGCAAAGAAATTTCTTCAAAAAGTCTCTACCTAATATACCATCAGTTTCAATCGGAAATTTTGAACTGACCAGTTGAAACTCATGTTTGCTGGATTCCTCCCCAAAATTAAGTGTTAGGCTTATACTACCTAGTGAAAAAATTTCTTCGTTTGTAATGCCCGTTAATTTGCATTTTTCATCTGGATTATAAAAATCGTTATCTACATGTTTATTAATTTTACAGAGTGAAATGTCTGCGCCAGTGTCGATTAAAAAAGTCATAAAGTTGTTTTTGTACTTAATTTTTACGAAATTGGAATTGTTATCCGAGATTTTATAAATTTTTAGTTTTGGCTGTCCGGAATAACTTTGTTTTCCGAGCCCTGATCGTTTCCCTGATCATTTCCTTCATTGTTTATGATTCTTACATTTCGATTTGTGTTGTTGTTGTTGTATCTGTTTCTGTAGTTGTTGTTGTTTCTGTTTTGGTTTCTGTTAAAACTGTTGTTGTTGTTTTGGTTTTGGTTTCTGTTGAAACTGTTGTTGTTGTACTGGTTTTGGTTTCTGTTGAAAATGTTGTTGTGATTTTGGTTTCTATTGTTGTTATTATATCTGTTAGTGTTATTTCTGTTTTGGTTAAAAGTGTGAGTGCTTTGAGTGGATTCATTGTATCTGTTGTTAAAATTGCGTTCTGAGTTTTGTCTGTAATTGTATGGGGGTATTGACATTTCGCTGAAAGTGCATAATTGCATTTGGAGAAGTCATTGACTCGTTTTCAAGTTCGATAGCCAATTCTGTTGCTTCCAACAAGTCTTTAGGTCGTGCAGCATATATTGTGGTTTTCAAGTGGTCGTTTAAACCTTTTTTGAATGCGTCAAGCGCAATTTTGTTGTTTCTTTTAATGATCACTTTTTTTTCTGCTTCCGTGGGTTGTTGTCCTAGGCTTTCTATTCCAAGTCTGTTCAATCCCTCTATAATATTTATCAAATGTTCTTTGTACGTATGTACTCGTGAATTTCGTTGTTGTAAATTGGTCAGTTTGATTTGTAACTGTGCCTCGGTCGTATTGTCTTTATATCTAAGTCTAAGTTGTTCTACAAGAGTTTCGAAATTCGATGGTTTTTTTGTTAATTAATTCGGCTGTGATAATGAAACTGTCTAAATCTCTGAAATTGCCAGTGAATGTAGTTAATGCCTTTGAGGCAGTTTCTAAACTAAAAGACGACATTGTGTTTATTACTTTTGAGTTATTAGCTTCTTCTAATTGTGCCCTTAATAGCTGTCTAGTTAGTCGGAGTGTGCTATGAAATTCTATTCTAATGCCCTTATTGATTTCTAAAATTTTGAAGTCTTTGTCCAAATTGTCTATTTTTTCTAATTTTTCCACTATGGTATCTTCTTTGTAAGGTCTGTTGGAACTTTTCCTAATGTTTATATGTATGTTATCTAATATTTTTTTTTAAATTTTCCATTAGGATTTATTTAAGTACATTTTTTTTTTTAAATTTTATACATTAGTGACATAAGGTCTGCTAGTGGTGTGCTTGTGCACATATGTTTTGAAATATTTGGTTATTTTATAAAATAGAAATATTATAATTATTATGATTGCTATGGTTAATATGTCCTGGGGAATTGCTGGGATGATTATTGTCTCGTTGATGGCGTTGTTGTTGACGGCTGTCTGTTGTTGTTGCGGCTTGCTTTGTGTTTTGCCCATTCTGCCCTTTTTTCTTTTGTTTGCTTGGTTGTTGTCTATTGCTATGGATGAATGGCGCACAAATTGGTGTCCGCAAATAGATTGATTAAATAGGCCTCTGAAATTTCATGAAGTGTGCCAATGATGGACTTTCGGTAGCGAAGGATTGGAGAAGGCATAATATTTGGGCGATGACGACGGTTTTTATCATACAACCGGTGCTGATTTGAACGATAGTTGTCGAATTTATTAAATTAAAAGTTATGCTTAGTAGATTCAAGTTTTATGCGATCATTGTCGATACTCGAAATCAGTTCCTTGGAGGAAATGTATTTGGTTACATGAAATTCTGCCTGTATTTATTCTCATAGCGCAATTTGAATTCCGGTTTTGTCAAAAGAACAATTCCAAGGTTGGAAACTGGCAAGATCGCCATGTAGAGTAAAGTGTTGTGTATTTGAAGATTTTAAGCTTCTTCAAGCATACAAGGGATTGGCGCTAGGCACCACAATTAGATGAGAAAGTAGAAGAACAGAGTTCCAATTCAGTCTGGTTTTATTAGTGGCCAACGCGGCTCTTTTATATCTTTACTTAAAACTGTTATACATTAGTTATTAATCTATCCTACTTACTTACACTACAATAATATAATTATAATTATGTTCTGCATTTCATTTGCACCCGTTGCCCTGAGTACGCTAATTTGGTCTTGACGAATGGTGTCGAAGGACGGTCACCGAAATTGAGTGCATTTCAATATACACTCAATTGTTGTTGACAACGTCCAGAACCATTTGTGTATATTGGGTCAGCGTACTCAAAAGTGCAGCGTTAGCATGTCGATACATTGTCGGTGCATTTGTACTAATGAAATGCAGGGGTAGGTAATGTAGACTTGTATGTATACACTACAATAGTATTCATTTCTTCATAGGTTAACTTTTGTTCTCCTAAGCAGCGATGTAGATGGTATTTAATTGATTTAACCCCTGACTCCCAAATCCCGCCGAAATATGGAGATGCAGGAGGGATGAAATGCCATCGAATTCCCTCAGTTGATAACTGATTGTCTGATCAGATCTTCTGAAGTAGGTTGCTCGCTCCGACGAAGTTTGTACCGTTGTCGCTGTAAATGTGATGTACTGCACCTCGTCTGCTTATCATTCATTGTAGTGCTGCTAGGAATCCTTCTGTTGTGAGGTCCGAGGTCAGCTCTATATGAACGGCTTTGGATGCTAGACACACAAATATTGCAATGTAAGCCTTGTGTGACCTTATGCCGCGAATTTGTGAGCATCTGATGTGTATTGGTCCTGCGTAGTCAATACCGCAGTGTGTAAATGGTCTTGAAAAGTTTACTCTTGGCGGTGGGAATTGTCCCATCAATTGAGTTTGTCCTTTGGCTTTAAAGCGAAAACATGTAATGCATTTGTTCACGCATGCTTTCACACTATTTGTTCCTCGTATGATCCAATATTTGTTTCGAATATGGTTGAGAGTCAACTTTATTCCGCCGTGCAATGTATCAATATGCGCCTGGTTGATGATAAGTTTGGCCAGTGGACATGAATTAGATAAAATCATTGGATATATTTGATCAGTAGACAATGATATATGTTCCAATCTGCCTCCTACTCTAAGCACGCCGTCATCGTCAATGAAGGGGTCTAGGGAAAATAGCCGACTATTTCTTTTTACGCTCTTGATTTTTGTCAAATCTATAATTTCTTCCTTAAAAACATTTTGTGCTCTCTTTATGAGTGCCTTTTCTGCTGCATTAATTTCTTCAGCAGTTATGCACCCACTTTTTCGTTGGACTTACAGGTTCTAATATTGGTTCCAAACCTCATACAATATGCTGTTACACGTATAAGCCTTTTTAGCGATGAAAATCGTGATAAGAACTCGTCCACTTCATCACCTGGGACCGCAACTGTGCACGTAATTGATTTGCGAGCCTCCGGAACGTTGATCAGGCTGACATCGTCATACTCATTAGGCCATGTGCTTTCCTCATTTGCCAACCACTTCGGATCCCCTTGATGGAATGTCTGCTGGATTTTGCTTCCCCGGTACAAATCGTATTTGTCCTTTGTAATTTTCTTGAACATACGACATGCGATTAGCAACAAATGTGGTCCATTTAACCGGGTGTTGTTTCAGCCAGCTTAATACAATTTTTGAATCCGACCACATCACAATTGTGTCATACACAATTTCGTTGTCTTTTTTGATGTAATTGATTAATTTTGTCAAGAGTGCGACTGCACACAACTCTAATCGAGCCAGCGATACTTGTTTCACCGGAGCTACCTTTGTTATCAATGATATTGTAACGTTTCCTCCAACGGTCACTCTTGCATAGACGACGGCTGCATACGCCGCTTCTGATGCATCTGCGAATCCATGCAACTCTATTTTGCCTTTATTTTAATATGGAACCCACCTTGGAATTCTTATTTGTTGAATTGCTGGCAGTCGTGTTTTAAATTCATTCCATTCTGCATGTAGTGTTGCTGGAACTTCGCTGTCCCAGTCAATTCCTAAGAGCCACAGTTTCTGGATCATCATTTTGGCCTTGATGGTCACAGGGGACAACCATCCAAAGGGGTCGAACAATTTTCCCGCATCACTAAGAATCGCTCTCTTTGTACTTTTTTGGTTGAATGAGCTTGCATTTATTTTGAATTCAAATTGATCTGTGCTAGAACTCCATTTAATGCCTAAAATTTTTATTGTCTTATCGTTGTCGAAATCGATGTCTGAATTTAATTCAACGTCTTCCTTGGAGATTGACTGCAAAACTTCTGGTATATTCGATGTCCATTTTCTTAGTTTAAATCCACCTTTATGAAGTAGTTGTATTAACTCATGTTGTAGTTTTTTACATTCTTCAATCGAGTTTGAACCACCCAAACAGTCATCTACGTAAAATCGTTTGGAGAGTGTATCACATGCCAATGGATAATTCCGTTTTTCGTCTTCTGCTCATTGTACCAACGTTTTGATGGCGAGAAACGGTGCTGACGCTGTTCCATATGTGACTGTGTTTAATGTGTACTCCTTGATAGGCTCCTTGGGTTCCTTCTCCAAAAAATTCGCTGCAAATCCCTGTCATTTGGATGTACTACAATCTGACTGTACATTTTTTCTATGTCAGCAGTAAAGACTACTGGAATTTTTTGCTTGGTAGCTTTGATGTAATCATCGGCATTACGATCGCCTCGATTTGACAGCTTAGTCTCTCATCATGTATGGATTCAACTGTAAATTTGCACTTTGCCATTACCTTTGAAGATTTACCATTAACTCCTTGGACATTCGTTTCGTACTTCGTTAATGGTATCTTTAGGCTTTTTGCTAGTTGTTCCGTCACCTTTTCACGACGTTCCTGCACTGGCATGCTAACAAATTTTTTGCACTGGAAAATTTTATGGCTTTCATCACAGACGACACATTTTACCGTAGCTACTGTTGCCAAGTGACTTTTGGTGCTTACGGCTGCCTTTTCCTTATTGTCACGAATGTTCTCCCTACTGTGCTCAAGCCCTCTAAATCTGGCTTCAATGAACTCGAACAGCTCGCTCAACTTACGGATTTCTTTTGAAGATCCACGCGACTGTTGATACAATTTTCTGGTTCCATTGTCGAGTTTTGGTGCCAATAGCTGGATGACTAGTGGATCCCAAGATGAGACATCTACCTTCAGGTTGCTGATGCCGTACAATATTTCCCTTGATGCATCCATTAGCGTTTTCAGATAGTGTGCATTTTCACTTCGCACTGCCTTTAGGTTCAACAATTCTTGGATGTAATTGTTGACCAGAGCTGCAGGATTTTTGAATCTTTTGTTCAGCAACTGAATGGCAGTTTTATAGTTGTCGGACGTTGATGACAAATGGCTCATTAGCCTTGCAGCTTCGCCTCGTACGTTGATTTTCAGATACTGTATTTTTTCAATGTCGCTCAAGTTTCCATATTGGTGTATTAATCGATCGAACAGCTCCCAAAAGGTTGTCCATTCGACGTATTTTCCGCTAAATACTTTAATCGCTATTGGTGGCAAAGGAACAGCTCTGCTGGTTGACCGCCCTTGTACTGAAGATGAGTTCATTTCAATTGCCTCTTGCAGTTGAATGTACGCTTTCTGGTATCCATCCTCCAATTCGGAAATTTCCTCGTTTAGATACTCGAAATTTTCGCACACAAGGTCTTCGCTTAGCGTGACTATATTAGTTTAGTAAAAAATTCAGATTTTTATTGAGCTTTTCATAATTTATTTATTAATTATGGGTTTTAGCTCATTTTCCAAAAAAAATTAATTTTGGAAAGGGAGTACAACAACTAAGCAAAAACTCAGTCTGGCAGAGTGTACAGCTGTTTCGGCGACGCTGTAAGTAAGTATTGGTATGACGCACAAGAGAATTGCTTCTCCTTTGCATCACACGCCAATTCACTGAAGCAGCGAATGGTAAAATGCAGCAAACTGAATTTTTACTTGTTGTTGTATAGCAACCTACTACTATACCTGGTTGAAGAATTTCTTCAAAGTCCCAGCAAGCAAGTTGAATTTTTACATTGTGTGTGCTCTGATACACACACAACAATTCACTTGCCAGAAAATACAAAAACAAAATTGTTTTTGGTTTTAGCTCATTTTCCAAAAAATTAATTTTGGAAAGGGAGTACAACAACTAAGCAAAAACTCAGTCTAACAGAGTGTACAGCTGTTTCGGATCCAGCCACGGATCCTCGTCAGCACTCTTTATGCATTTTATTTTATCCAAGCGACGCTATAAGTAAGTATTGGTATGACGCACAAGAGAATTGCTTCTTCTTTGCATCACACGCCAACTCACTGAAGCAGCGAATGGTAAAATGCAGCAAACTGAATTTTTACTTGTTGTTGTATAGCAACCTACTACTATGCCTGGTTGAAGAATTTCCTCAAAGTCCCAGCAAGAAAGTTGCATGGCAAATGAATTTTTACATTGTGTGTGCTCTATATTAGTCCAACAGTCTTTGAGTTGCTCAGCTTTAAACTTTAATACACTTAATCCCTTACTCAAATCGACGCTTTCTATGATGCGTACTAATTTGTTGTTGAGTAAGGTCAACCGCTTAAAACGTTTATCTTCAACTGAACCATCTGTCCTCATTGACGTTGGCATTGTTGGTGAAACGCTTCCTTTTGTACCTCTGGCATGATCTTCGTGCTGTTCCTTTATATCAGCCAAACTGTTGTTGTTGACTTCAAAGTTGCTCCAGTAAGCTTCCAACGCCTTCAGCCGTTTTTGCAAATAGTGAATTGTGCGCCTGTGCTCGCCGTCTTTTTTATAATTATTCCATAATTTTTGGATGTCGGCCTCCAACTCTAATTGTTTGTCAATCAGCTAATTGAACCGTTCCATGGTTTTTTCTTTTTTTTTTAAGATGATTTTTTAAAATTAATTTTTTTTGTTTTAACACTGTACCGATATCAAAGCTTCGGGACGCTTAAACCACTGTCTGGCCGTGATTTACGCCTTTTTTTATGTAAAACCTTTATTAAAGTTTCCTGCCCTTGGTGGAGGAAACTAAAGGAAAAACTGCTGTTTTTGTAGACCTTTGATAAGTCTCTGCCTCAAATTTTAAGTTCGAAGGACCATGTATACACTGTGTGTACAATGTACGATGAGCTAATTTTGGTAACTGAATTTTATTTGATAAAAACATTTCTTAAATACTAGAATAATGATTATTAAGCTAATTTGAAGTCAAGGCCAATGCTGCCTGACTACGCAACAGTTATGCAAACAGAAATTGCAACTTGATCCTGCTATGCTTCAGCATAGCGTGAGAATAAAAATTGCATAATCTGTTTGCATTGTAATTTATGCAGACTATGGCATTTTGGCTGCAAAGTTGAACGAACGTCGTACAGCCAAGGTGTTCACTGCTCGTCTTTCGTTGATATCAGCAAATATGTCGACTCGTTGATATCAGCAAATATGCAGGCAAAGCCAATTTGTCAATTCTGTTGATTCATCAACACTGACTTTACGGTGTAATAAGAGTCTTGGGGTCAAATTCGAGTTCAATGCGGAAGAGGGGTTGGGGTAACTTATCTCTGTTTTTTATGTTAGATGCAGATCTGACCTGCAATTTTTGCTCTGTTAATGCGGCTTTTAGTTCATCGCATTCGATGAAAGAGTCTATACCTCTTATTACAACCATAAGGCCTTTGCTGCTTTTGAGCTGGTATGTGTAATAGCTCCTTTTGCACTTATCGAAATTATCAATAACTTTTCGAAAATCTACCTCATTATAATTTTGAATTTTAATTTCATGTATAGCGCCCTTGAGAATGGGCATCACATGAAATCTGTTGGCACCAGCAAGCTGTGTTATCAGATTGACAAGAGAATTTGAGTTTTTTTCTCTGAGATAAATTGGCGGCGGCTTTTACGTTTTGGGTTTAGGGTCTGAATTTTCTTCTTCATACAATAAAGAATATCTATTTTGGCCAAGATTTACGGGCTGGATATTCGATTTGGATTTAAAAATCTTAGGCGTATTGGTATTTTTTGCATTGTAGGGTCTGCTTTTTGCAGGTAGCGGTGCATGCCTGTCTGCACTGCCGAACCTGCAGTAGTCTGCTCGAGAGAATTCATTTTATTGCCTTTTTTCGTTGACTGGGGCTTATGAACAGACTTTTGATTCTCTGTAAATTTATTGAGAGGGTCTGGCGTAAGTGTATTAAGAGAGTTTGTACTTGCCAAATTCGATTTAGATGCTGCGGCTGCTGCCATTTCCGTTTTCTGCTGGTTGTAGGGTGTCGGGGTTTCGCATGGTTCTCGCCAAGGAATGGTGGTGATGCGAGAGAGCTTACGAAGAGCGCCTCTGCAGAGCGACTCTTCAAAATAGTATTTTCAGCTAGAATACCATTGTTAGCAGGAAACACAAGAGTGAGTTGCGATACATTCTCAGAGAATGCAGGGGCTTTTAACTGCCACGCTTTCGCAGTTAAAAGCATTGTTAGCGTTTTCCGACAAACCGGTTTGTGAGATTGAATCAAGTGGCGGCGTTCTCATCATATTGATCACTTTTTAATTTTGTTTATTGATTATTTATTTGGCCTTTTACAAGACTAATGCGAGATTGCTGTTGCGCTTTTTCCGCGCACAGGTCCCGCATAAATTTCGATTTTTTTTTTTGTGTTTTTATCACTTCAATTTTCGTAAATAGTATGGAGCTAAATTTTTCACGTCCGCACATTCGACTAGTAAAATAGTAGGTTATAATGGTTTTTGTTGTGCAAAGAATACACAAGTTGCAAGTGAATAGAGTTGAAGTACAATCGTTCAAGTTAACTTTATTCAGTTGTCGAAAGGGTTGGATCTTACGTTAAAGATCCAAATGAGTATAGGTGGTTGTTGATGCTGAAGATCGGGTTGAAGTGAAGTTCAAGATGATGTTGTCTTCCTTCTAGTATATGGGTTGGGTTGAGTTGCAGTTTTGCTGTTATTCCTTCGATGATGGATATTTTCTAATAACGGCACCTTTGCCGAAGGGCCGAGGGTTGATCGTTGACAGCTTCCACTAGCGCCAACCGTTTCACAGCGGAGCACAGATGGAGCTGTCGTAAGGTGTTAAAGGGTTGCACAGGCAGAGATATGTTTAAGCTTTTGGCTTAAACAGTTGTGCTTTAAGATATCGATATGTTGCATTCTTTCTATCTCCTTGATATCCTCATCAAAAAGCTATTTCCAAAAGTATTTGATACTCGATATTCATGTTATATGTGGACCAGGGATGATTTTTTCAAAACAATTTTAGTGATTTCCTTGTACTGAGACATTTTCAGTACATTTTTATAACTTGTCAAATTGACCAAATAAATACTTAGTAAAACACTACACTAGAATTAAAAGATTAAAAAATTTTACAATTTCTGAATTTCGCGAAAATTTATTGATAATTAAAAATTAACAAAACCTTTCTTTTCCAATGTTTATAATATTGCCCAAGGAATTAATTTATTTCAGCATTCAGCTAACATAGAAAGAATATTTTCCATAACAATGTCGATTCCGTTTCTCAGATTTCAAAAATATCGGTTTCGGTTCCATAAAGTCATAAAAGGTACAATTTTAAAGTAAAATTGAGAAAGACAAAAATTAACTGACAAAAACAGGACGTGAACATTTTTTAATTGTATTTATGATTTATGAAATTAGGAGCTGTAACCAAAAAAATTAAACGGTTTCGGTTCCTGAAACGGTTTCTTTGCGGTTCCTGCTCGTAACAATCTAAATTTTCTTCAAAAGTGAATAAAATTAGTTTTGAAGCAAAAATTTTTAATATTTTTGTTGAGTTTATGTTGAGACTAGAGACCGACCGAAATTCGGTTTCTGTCGTTTTTCGGATTTGGCCGAAAAATAAAATATCGTTTTCGGCCGAAATTTCGATATTTCCGCTGAAAATTTCGGTTTGATACGAAAAATGTAACAAATAAATAACAAAGATTACACTGATCGACAAAACTGAACATTTTGTGTGTTAAATATACTTGATAGACAAATTCACGTTTGGTAACTCTAGCGAAGTGAAGTTTAATTTTATTACTACTCTTTGTTTTTATAAATAATAACAAAATCCATAGTGCGATACGGAAAACAATACATGAGCTAAAAAGCATATTTTCTCCTGATTCGCGAGTGCGTGAAGTGCAGTGAAGTGGACAATTATTTAGAACTTGATAATTACTTTGGAAATTGAGACTCCATTATCAAATAAAAATAACAAAAGTGACGAAATTTAAGAAAATCCCAAAAAGCTTTTGTATTGAGCAGTGTATCATAGACGCAAACCAGCGGACTCAATTAAATTTTCCTCGAAAAAGTCCCAAACATTTGCATAGATTAGTGTGGACACAAACCGCTAATATTATCGTGGACACCACCCTGTGTTTTGGGTAGGGTGACCAGAAGCGCACAATCAGTACCAGTGTGAACGCCCTGGTATATTTTACAATTCCTCGTCATGCAACGAACGCCTCCGCCTATAGCAGTCAGTGAACGAGATGATACCGCTTACCAGCAGCTGCAACCAGTACAAAACTGCAACCGCAAATGACGCTCCAACTGCAGCCAAAACAACAGCAGTCACAACTTCTGCAGAAACAGCTTCCACAGCAAGACGTTGCGCAGCAGCAGCTTCTGCAATAACAACAGCAGCAAACTCAACGGGATACTGAAATTCCACCAGCGGATCTGCAGAGGAGTTCCCAGAGTGATACTTCACACCGAAACTCAGGTAACTCTGTATCGTCAATTTCTCATATTGATACTCCTAGCAAATATGTCCAAATCCCCCTATGCTTTACTCCCGTTCCTGATACAAGTGAGACAAATAGCGGTTCTTATAATATCGCTAATCGCATAAAAAAGGTCGCTACCCGCTCCAATTTTTTTAGGTCAAACCAGCAAAATGCCGACAGTGCAGACAGGAATTAACATTTACTTCCCAAAGCGAGGGCTCTCGTCCCCCACTAACGGAAATAAGAGTTCCGCAAAAATTCAAAGGACAAATCCGTCTCTTGAGCTTGGGCAAAACCGATTTTCTATTCTTGCTGAAGAAATCAAAACCGTCTCTTGAGCTTGGGCAAAACCGATTTTCTATTCTTGCTGAAGAAATCAATTCGGATCCCAAAGCGAAATCGCAAAGACCCCCACCTATCTATATGCGTGAACGAAACTCTAATTCGCTCATCAAAGAACTAACCCAAAATATTGGTCCTAATAATTTCCACGCGATTTCTATCCTCAGGGGACTAATACACGAAACAAAAATCCAAATTTACAGCGAGCCCAACTATAGAAAAATTGTCAAACTCTTTGATAATCTCAAAAAAAGCTACTACACTTACCAGCTCAAAAGTTCTAAGGGCCTCTCAGTTGTACTGAAAGGTATCGAGTCTTTCGTAGAATGCGACGAAATTAAAACTGCACTAGGCAATGAGGGCTTAGAAATAAAGTCCGTATTCAATATTCAAAATCCCAAAAAAATTCCACAACCTCTTTTCCGTGTGGAACTAGAGTTCGACCCGAAAATGCTCCAAAAAGGTGAACCCCACCCGATATACTCGCTCAGATATCTGCTACATCGCAAAATCACAATTGAAGTGCCTCACAAGCGCAGTGGAGCGATTCAGTGTCATAACTGCCAAGAATATGGCCATACAAAGTCTTACTGCACTCTTCCCAGCGTTATTTGTGGTGACCTACACGAAACAGGTTTATGCACAAAAACAAAAGAGGATTCCACTATTAAAAAATGCAGTAATTGCTGTGACAATCTCACTGCGAACTATAGAGGCTGCGCAGGCTATCAAAGCTACATAAAAAAGACGGAAAATGCAACTCAAAAACATGAAACTAGGAAAACCCAAAAATTTCCTCCGTTATACGCTGTACAAACTCTAGCTAACCCCCTTACGTTTCCTACGCCAGCGCTTTAAAAAGCAGTGACTCTGTTCCTGTGCAACCTGCTCCTCCAGTCGAAAAACTCCCGACGTCATTGACTTTGCAGTATTTAAAACTGTAAAAAGGAGCCAATTGACTATTGAATCTTCTCTAGATCTCTCATCAGACATACGCCTACCATTATCACAATAAAGTACGCGCCAAGTTCTGAGGTCAACTCACTAGATAAATTGACCAGTAAACTCACAAACTGGTTCAAATTTCGGAAGTATATAAGCTCCCACATTAACCCAAATGTGTCACTAAAAACGAAAGATGAAATAAACACAGCTGTTAGTAATTTCACACTCTTGCTTTCCCAAGCAGCTACAGCGGCCACTCCCGCCCAAATCCCAAATAGCTCAACTCGCAGCTATGCAAAATGTACCCAAAAGGACATAGAGCAATAAAAGAAAAATACGTCGCGAATGGCAAAACAACAGATCCCCAAATTGGAAAAAACAACTCAATAACATCACTCGAACTCTACAAAAACAGCTAAAGTGGAAATCCGAAAGAGATTTCCAACAATTTGTTGAACATCTCGCACCCACAAAATCAACAAACTACTCTCTCTGGCGAGCTGCTAAAAATATGAAAAAAAAAACAGTACTGGCAGAACCCCCCATACAGCTGGCAAATGGAAACTGGGCCAGAAGCGGTGCAAAAAAAGGTGAAGCTTTTGCCAACCACCTAAAAACCGTGTTCACCCCGAACGTGACAACTGGTGATATCCCATTACCAACATTAATCCCACTCAATAACTCCTGTACAGTCGCGATTAAAAAAAATTAACTTAAGGAGGTAATAAATAAATGCCTGGATCCAAAAAGAGCACCAGGACCAGACTTGATAACGCCCACAATGATAAAAGAACTGCAATTAGTTGCAATAACCCATTTATTGCACACAATCCTTAGAACATGTCACTACCCAGATGATTGGAAACTTTCTCAAGTTACAATGATTCCCAAACCTGGAAAAAATCCCAACAATGTGACCTCATACCGCCCCATAAGTTTGCTCTCTGTGTTATCGAAACTCTTCGAAAAACTACTAATAAAATTGATTTTACCCAAAATTACAGAAAAACAAGTGATTCCCGATCACAAATTTGGCTTCCGCGAAAAGCATGGCACTATCGAACAAGTGCACCGTATTGTAGACTCAATAAGAAGCACTTTCGAAAAGAAACAGTACTGCTCCGCTGTTTTTCTCGATATCACCCAGGCCTTCGATAAAGTCTGGCACGAAGGACTTATTTACAAATTACAGCATATTCTCCCCGCTAATATGCACTGCCTACTTAAAAACTATCTCACGAATAGAAACTTTGTAGTAAAATATAAAAGCTTCGTCTCCCGAAAATACGAAATACTGGCAGGAGTACCACAAGGCAGTGTCCTAACGCCCCTGCTATATATTTTCTATACTGAAGATATGCCCAAAAGCGATAGAACTCTTATATCTTTGCTGACGACACTGCTATCCTGTACTCTCACTCAAACCCAGACATGACAACTCTTTACGTGCAGAAACACTTGGACACTCTAAGTAATTGGCTATCACGATGGAAAATCAAATTCAACGAATCCAAAAGCTGTCACTTAACCTTCACCCTAAGAAGGGGCACGTGCCCTGCTCTGAAGATAAACGGCCAAGTTGTCCCTGAAAGTTCCGAAACAAAGTATCTTGGAATGCACCTCGAGCGTCGACTCACTTGCCATAAGCACATTCAATCCAAAATCATCCAGATTAAACTAAAACAGTTGGAACTAAATTGGCTAATCTCAAAGGCATCTAAGCTAAATCTCACATACAAAGTCCAAATATACAAAAGTTTTATAAAACCCATATGGACATATGGAATTGAGCTCTGGGGCACTGCCTCTCCCTCGAACGTGGAAAAATTCCAGAGAGTCCAATCTAAAATCCTGAGACAAATTGCCAGAGCCCCTTGGTATATAAAAAACACTAACATCGACTGAGACCTGAATATACTGGAAGTCAAAGACGAAATCCCGAAATTTACCACGAAGTACAAGCAGAAGCTCATGTTTTACACTAACATTCTAGCTAGAAAACTGCTAAGACCGTTGAATCCCTCACGTCTTAAGCAAAACTAATTTATTCCCCTATATTAGCTACGAAAACACATTATGCCCAACTCAATGGACAAAGGGCAAAACTCAATTTATAAATAGAATTAAGTTAAATTTTTTATTGAAAACCCTTTTGAATTATTATTGTTAGATCTAAAAAAAACTATTTGGATCATTCAATAAATATCATACTCTAATAAAAAAAAAATTTTTATGTATTTTGCCACGCTGAATACGAAAATAATAATGAAATTTTTACAGTACGCACCAAAAATAAAATTTTTGTGCAATTTTCATTATTATTTTTGGATTAAGCGTGGCAAAATACATAAGGAACAACCAAGTGGATAAAAGCGGTATGTAACACAAATTTAAGTATTGATCATAGTTTCGAAGAATCAGAAGCGACAAAGAAGACAAGTCCCCAATTTGTATTCAAAAAAGAAAAATAAAAAGCTTTGAAATTTTCTTGAATGAATTTGTATGTTACATACAGCCTTCATCCATTCACCGCTTCACAGCGTTCTCACTCTTCTCCTATCGGAGCAGATCTACTACTCTCGCGATGATTTTTAAATTTCTACTCCTCTACTACTATTGTAAGAAATCTTCTCAAAATATTATGTGAGTTTCATACAATGCAAAACTACTACTCATTTTACAAATCTACTACCATGACAGAAATTTATACTACTATTGTAGAATCTCTACTACTCTACGCAGAAACCGTAATCTACTCCCCTCTCTTGAAATCTGCTACCTTGACAGTAATTTCTACTACTCTCGTAAAATTTCTACTACTCTACGTAAAAAAATTAAATTTACTCCCTTTCTTGAAATCTACTCCCCTAAAATCGAATATCTACAACTCTCGCCTCAGCAAAAAGTGAGAACCCTGCCCCTTCAAATGATTTCGACACATTTGATAGTTTACTTCTAAATTCATCTAATTCATGATCTGAACTTAAAATGATTGATTTCAGCTTAATTATGTACAACTTTATTACATTTAAATTCACAATTTTTTCTTTTATTTTTTCGGTTTCGGCCGAAATTAAAAAAATAAAAATTCGACCTCTTCGGTTTCGGCCGAAAAAAAAGTAAAAAATTTCGGCCATTTTGGTTTCGGTCGAAATTAAAAAAAGCGATTTCGGTCGGTGTCTAGTTGAGACATGTTAGATTAAACAAAAAAGAAAATTGTGTTTAGTAAAAAAATTTTTTTTTAAATATTGATTTGCCCTATTGAATTTTTGTGAGTGTCTCTTAGCTGTTCGTGAGTGGTTTTTAGTCGTGGGTGAGCGCGCGTAAGTGTGACTTTTTGTCGTGCGTGATTAATTTTTTTTCTTCCGTGAGCGTGGAAAATCAATTGTTAAAAAAAAAACTATTCTCAAATTTGACATGTCTCAACTAAACACCGACCGAAATCGCTTTTTTTAATTTCGACCAAAACCGAAATGGCCGAAATTTTTTACTTTTTTTTTTCGGCCGAAACCGAAGTGGTCGAATTTTTATTTTTTTAATTTCGGCCGAAACCGAAAAAATAAAAGAAAAAATTGTCCAGTATAAATTGACCAGTAAACTCACAAACTGGCTCAAATATCGGAAGTATATAAGCTCCCACCCAAATGTGTCACTAAAAACGAAAGATGAAATAAACACAGCTGTTAGTAATTTCACACTCTTGCTTTCCCAAGCAGCTACAGCGGCCACTCCCGCCCAAATCCCAAATAGCTCAACTCGCAGCTATGCAAAATGTACCCAAAAGGACATAGAGCAGTTAATAAAAAATAAAAGAAAAATACGTCGCGAATAGCAAAACAACAGATCCCCAAATTTGAAAAAACAACTCAATAACATCACTCGAACTCTACAAAAACTGCTAAAGTGGAAATCCGAAAGAGATTTCCAACAATTTGTTGAACATCTCGCACCCACAAAATCAACAAACTACTCTCTCTGGCGAGCTGCTAAAAATATGAAAAAAAACAGTACTGGCAGAACCCCCCATACAGCTGGCAAATGGAAACTGGGCCAGAAGCGGTGCAAAAAAAGGTGAAGCTTTTGCCAACCACCTAAAAACCGTGTTCACCCCGAACGTGACAACTGGTGATATCCCATTACCAACATTAATCCCACTCAATAACTCCTGTACAGTCGCGATTAAAAAAAATTAACTTATGGAGGTAATAAATAAATGCCTGGATCCAAAAAAAGCACCAGGACCAGACTTGATAACGCCCACAATGATAAAAGAACTGCAATTAGTTGCAATAACCCATTTATTGCACGCAATCCTTAGAACATGTCACTACCCAGATGATTGGAAACTTTCTCAAGTTACAATGATTCCCAAACCTGGAAAAAATCCCAACAATGTGACCTCATACCGCCCCATAAGTTTGCTCTCTGTGTTATCGAAACTCTTCGAAAAACTACTAATAAAATTGATTTTACCCAAAATTACAGAAAAACAAGTGATTCCCGATCACAAATTTGGCTTCCGCGAAAAGCATGGCACTATCGAACAAGTGCACCGTATTGTAGACTCAATAAGAAGCACTTTCGAAAAGAAACAGTACTGCTCCGCTGTTTTTCTCGATATCGCCCAGGCCTTCGATAAAGTCTGGCACGAAGGACTTATTTACAAATTACAGCATATTCTCCCCGCTAATATGCACTGCCTACTTAAAAACTATCTCACGAATAGAAACTTTGTAGTAAAATATAAAAGCTTCGTCTCCCGAAAATACGAAATACTGGCAGGAGTACCACAAGGCAGTGTCCTAACGCCCCTGCTATATATTTTCTATACTGAAGATATGCCCAAAAGCGATAGAACTCTTATATCTTTGCTGACGACACTGCTATCCTGTACTCTCACTGAAACCCAGACATGACAACTCTTTACGTACACTCTAAGTAATTGGCTATCACGATGGAAAATCAAATTCAACGAATCCAAAAGCTGTCACTTAACCTTCACCCTAAGAAGGGGCACGTGCCCTGCTCTGAAGATAAACGGCCAAGTTGTCCCTGAAAGTTCCGAAACAAAGTATCTTGGAATGCACCTCGAGCGTCGACTCACTTGCCATAAGCACATTCAATCCAAAATCATCCAGATTAAACTAAAACAGTTGGAACTAAATTGGCTAATCTCAAAGGCATCTAAGCTAAATCTCACATACAAAGTCCAAATATACAAAAGTTTTATAAAACCCATATGGACATATGGAATTGAGCTCTGGGGCACTGCCTCTCCCTCGAACGTGAAAAAATTCCAGAGAGTCCAATCTAAAATCCTGAGACAAATTGCCAGAGCCCCTTGGTATATAAAAAACACTAACATCGACTGAGACCTGAATATACTGGAAGTCAAAGACGAAATCCCGAAATTTACCACGAAGTACAAGCAGAAGCTCATGTTTTACACTAACATTCTAGCTAGAAAACTGCTAAGACCGTTGAATCCCTCACGTCTTAAGCAAAACTAATTTATTCCCCTATATTAGCTACGAAAACACATTATGCCCAACTCAATGGACAAAGGGCAAAACTCAATTTATAAATAGAATTAAGTTAAATTTTTTATTGAAAACCCTTTTGAATTATTATTGTTAGATCTAAAAAAAACTATTTGGATCATTCAATAAATATCATACTCTAATAAAAAAAAAAATTTTATGTATTTTGCCACGCTGAATACGAAAATAATAATGAAATTTTTACAGTACGCACCAAAAATAAAATTTTTGTGCAATTTTCATTATTATTTTTGGATTAAGCGTGGCAAAATACATAAGGAACAACCAAGTGGATAAAAGCGGTATGTAACACAAATTTAAGTATTGATCATAGTTTCGAAGAATCAGAAGCGACAAAGAAGACAAGTCCCCAATTTGTATTCAAAAAAGAAAAATAAAAAGCTTTGAAATTTTCTTGAATGAATTTGTATGTTACATACAGCCTTCATCCATTCACCGCTTCACAGCGTTCTCACTCTTCTCCTATCGGAGCAGATCTACTACTCTCGCGATGATTTTTAAATTTCTACTCCTCTACTACTATTGTAAGAAATCTTCTCAAAATATTATGTGAGTTTCATACAATGCAAAACTACTACTCATTTTACAAATCTACTACCATGACAGAAATTTATACTACTATTGTAGAATCTCTACTACTCTACGCAGAAACCGTAATCTACTCCCCTCTCTTGAAATCTGCTACCTTGACAGTAATTTCTACTACTCTCGTAAAATTTCTACTACTCTACGTAAAAAAATTAAATTTACTCCCTTTCTTGAAATCTACTCCCCTAAAATCGGTTTCGGCCGAAATTAAAAAAATAAAAGAAAAAATTGTGAATTTAAATGTAATAAAGTTGTACATAATTAAGCTGAAATCAATCATTTTAAGTTCAGATCATGAATTAGATGAATTTAGAAGTAAACTATCAAATGTGTCGAAATCATTTGAAGGGGCAGGGTTCTCACTTTTTGCTAAGGCGAGAGTTGTAGATATTCGATTTTAGGGGAGTAGATTTCAAGAAAGGAAGTAAATTTAATTTTTTT